>CM038793.1:177869797-178218957 GCA_021764765.1 Vicia sativa | reverse complement strand
ATTGATGCGTATTACCATGCTCTAGCCTCCACGCCTTCGAACTGCTTTCCAAATACAAGATATTCGAACTTCCATCTATCCCGCCACGCTTGAATTCTCAAATATCCGAACTTTCGATTCGAACTCGCTTCTCAACACCATTTACTACCAATTCAAACCTTCTACATGTATCATCATAATCGCCACCAAGCTCCAAGTTTCAATATATTTATTCAAGAGCTAATTTTTTCATTCCAAATCATGACATTTCCTTCGCTCCAATGAATAACATATTGTTTCATTTTCGAGTCATGATTCCTATTCTAATCATAGATATCAAAATCTTCACCAACACCGTGGTTACGATAGAACTTCCAATGTTCCGGTGCCATACCAGAATGTGCAATGTTGAAATCAAAACCTAGTTTTTCGGTAAAAAGACCAAAGTGTTGTTAAGGATTTTAAGAAAATGTTTGTTAGAAAAGCAAAGCTCAAAAAGTGGAATGAGTTTGGGTGTTTTTAGTCTTATAAACGAAAAGTCAAAGTATTATTAAATGAATTGAAAGTTTATTAAGAAAAGAAGTTTGAAAATTCATGGACCTAAGTCCAGTTTTTTATGAAAGCAATGAAGTTTTGAAAACAAGGATCCTTTGAAAAGAGGGAAGATTTTGAAAATTAAAGAATGAGGAGGAGATGAAGAGGCTAACCTAAGTGCATAAAGTAAAAGGTAAGGGTAAATAAAGATCTAACCGAGAGAAAACTAGTACTGAAATTTAATACCATATCCCACCCTTTAGATTACCGTGATAAACAACAATAACTGATCGAAACCACTGGTCAACTCTCGATCGATGGTTCTATCAATGGAGTCGCTTATTAAACGCTTTTTATCTCATGGAGGAGAAAGGAAAATATAGCATAAACATGAGGGAAGAAACCACGGCCTCACTAATTTAGAGATCTAGGTAAAGTTTGTTACGCGAGGAATGGATGATCACGCCATTTAGTACTTACCAGTATCCACTTATATTTTCTAAATAAGGGGTGTGTTATATCTATTTATTGCTCAATCTCTACAATGCATGCAAAAGAAAACGGAAAATAAATAAACTACGTGGAAAAGGAGAAGTATTTAAGTTGTGCTCGGTCGAGTCCCGTGACAAGATGCCTACGTATTCCTCGCAATGGGAAAGATAAGAGGCCGTAGTTTGCCTACTTGTTTTGGTGGGTTTTGTGTTTTTACTTATGAAAAAAATTAAACACAAAAAGAAATGCGCCTGAGGAGAAAAGAGTTTGTCTTGGTTGGTTTTTTTACCTTTGTGAAAGGAGTTCAAACCATTATTAAGTGTTTTTGTTTTCAAAAGAAAGAGAGCAAGTTTTAGTTTTATTACATACAAGGATGCAAAAGAGAGAAGCAAAAAAGGGAGACTAACTAGTACTAGTCAGAACACCCTAATATTACCTAAAGTTTAATATGCAAAAATCGAGTAATTTAAAATTTTCATAATTTAATACCGAGGTATCACACCATCAAAAATAACTCACTTTAAAATCAGCTTTTATTTTAAAGTATAACTCTTTGACACATAGCATCGAAGACGAATTGATTCATAAAATAGAATATCTTGTTTATTAAACTTCCTCATCAAACCATGTTCATATAAATTATGGTTCTTAATCCACAAAAGGAAACAACTAAAGAACAAATAACAAGGACAACAAAATATTCCGAAAAGGCATATATCAACTACACCGACTGACTAACAAAGAATTAAAAACTCCGTTTTCATAACTCGCACGTTACCAATATAATTAATAAATAAACAAGTAAAGGGTGAGATAATCCAAAACATATAGTTAAAGGCATGATAATATATATATATATATATATATATATATATATATATATATATATATATATATATATATATATATATAGTTTTAGAATTATAAAAGATATAAGTTATTATGCATTCTAACACATAACCAAACTTCACTTACTTTATCACATTCTAATGTGTATAATCTACACTATATCGCCATAACCTCACTAAGCATACTTCATCGCAATAACACATAACCCTCCGACACCAAATCGCTACTAGCTAATACATCACTAATTAATACGGCATTTTAAATAACAACATCAACTAACAACATTAAATAATGCTAATAATATAAGCATAAACAAATCATCATAATTGCTAGAGCCTATCTTTCGCTGGCATAAAGCCCATCATCGCAGGGTATAAAGCCCATCATCACAACATCATCACAAACATCATCACATCATATATCATCGCAATTCAATATCATCCATCAATCAACAAAACTCAACGCTAAACAACTCAAACATAAACATAACCGACTTCCATGAGACACGTATTTATGTTATGTGGTACCCATCGTTGTTCGTAATTAGACACTTGATATAAAGCCAATCTTCGCCGCATAAAAGCCATCATCACTTGGTATAAAAGCCATCATCGCTAGGCATGAAAGCCCTCTTCGCTATGAAATGTATGTGACTACAACAAAACAACACAAAAACATCATCATCGCCATCCAAATTGGCATAAAGCCCACATCGCCATAATTTATCCAAACAAGATAAATATATCATCGCATCATAATTGCATTATGCAAACATCACCAATAAATTCATCAAAAGTCATGCATTCACAATCGGAAGCATTTATTAACAACATCAATTTAATCATCACATCATCATGTACAAAAACATATATCATCGACATGCATATCAATAAGTATTCATTAATAAATACACCGTCGCAAATCTTACGCTTATTCACACCGTATCATCATCAATTAATCTACTAAATTCAAATCTGGAAAATAGTCAAACACCTATACTGCTGTAAATCCATTCCTAATAACAGATTAATCATAATTGTCGACGCTTGGATCTGATCGTCCATACGCGTTTTAAATCCACTAAAACACAATTTTTCAATTTACCGAATTGGCTCTATTTCAGGTCGCTCAGAACACTCGTAACTTAAAACTAATTCCTCACCACTACGTTTCATCAACTTAGCTAGCACATTAATTTTCTGAATTCGAGCAACTTGTTGTCATTTAATTTATCGAAATCTAAAATCCAATATAATCGGGTTCTAAATTTAATCGCTATTTTATATCTTAATTATATTTTATTAATATCAACTAGTAGTATAAGGATTTTGGAAATTTAGCGTAAATGTAACTCGAACAAATTATGCAGAAATTTATTTACGTAAAATGTAAAAATACACACGTTTAAATGGAAATTTGCGTGGCACCCCTTAATCAACAGGACGCACCGTCCCAACCCTTTGTAATGTGGAGGCGAGGGTCTGTAGGGGACGGCCATTTCCATGGAGGTGGGCGCCTCCCACTTAATTCCTTCATCCAATTATTCTTCTCTGCTTTTACTGCTTTTACATTTCCGTTTTTCTTTTGTTTTCCATTGTTATGTTTTCTTTTCCATTTTCATTCTATAATTCTAACTCTACAACACCAATAATCAACACCATAATTTCTACAATATATCCAACTCTTCTAAACATTTCAACAATCAATCAACATAACCTAACTATTAATTTTACCTCAAATTCAAAATATAATCAAAACCCTAACTATATGGATGGAGAAATCAAACTCTTACCATGGAAGTTTGATGATTCTTGATGATCCTACAACCCAACCTCAAGCTTCCTCTGTTTCTTTGCTTTCTCTTCCTCTTCTTCCCAAAACCTCTCTTTCTCTTCCAAGTTTCTATTTGGTTTTGTGTTTTCAAAGAATGGAAGGAAAGAAGGAAAAATGGTTTTTATAAGTTGTTTCCTACTAGTAAGCCAAGTATCCATGTTTGGTTTTGGTATTTTGAATGGAAGGAAAATGAGGAGAAATGATTTGTAATGGTATTTTCCCACTAGCAAGCCCAAGGGTGCATAATTAATCCCACATCTATTCTTATAATTAACACCTCTAATAATATCGGCTATTTTGGCGGCAATTTACGGGGAATGGAATAAAACCATCAATTAACAACGCCAGATAAATTAATGATATATTAATTAATATAATATTTTTCATACAAAACAATCGTCAAACGGTAATTCAAAATATTAATATATTAAATAAAACGGACGCTATAACTCTTTACTTTACGTTTTCGCTCGAACGACGCGATATACGCGGCGTATTTCCAACAATTAAACAACATCTAGAATATACCTAACACAAGGGAATCTCCTAACCACCACGCCTAGACAAGAACAACCATGCCGAGATGCAAGCCTATAAAACGCAACTCAACAATTAAACAAGCGACTAAACTGGGTAACTTTGAGAACCAAACAAACAAGATCGCATTATCCTAACGTCTTAGCCATGAATTAGTCACACTCGAACCGAACCCTAAACGAAGTCCGAGATAGGAAGCATAAAGTTTTGCGATCATCATAAACGGAAAATGGTTGTACAAACCAAAACTCAAAAAATCGATAACGGCACGTGCTGCATAACCACGAAAAAGATGCCTCTCACCCATAAACATGAACTCAAGAATTATACATAGCTGCATACAGAAGTCACAAGATCACATTGCACCAACGCACAACCTTTGATCAAAACAGCACACAAATGTAATCACGGCACACTACTATCTTAGTGGTATATGTGCGATCGACTTGCTATAACTCACTAGCTCAATCCAACAACCTCATACCGGCATAACTCAAAGCTCGATATCTAAATGGTGTCACTTATGCATAAGATGCCAACCATAAAACAATGGCAACTTTTTCACAATAATGGCGGATATGTTCAAATGCATATATTAACATCAACTTCATCAACTCAAGAATCACTTTTCATTCTCGATTGGTCAACGCCCATTGTTTTGGGGCATATATATAAGCCCATTTATTCCAAATATTTCATCAGAAACTCGATAACTATTTAAACGAATCTCCTTATAACTATTCAATTCAAAATTGATTAAGTAATCGCCATCCTCGTCATAATAAATAATACATGTTTCTCATTCAAACACCTTTCATAATTTTTCATTCCCGGTAATTCAACACCTCTCAAGAACTCTACTCATTAATGCCATCTTTACTATTTATAATATAACATAAATATTTAGAAATAATATTTTAGTCATAAATATTCAACTATTTTAAGGTACCGTGGCCAAAACCATCACAAAATCCTATTCCGCAAGACTTATCTTAGTCGCAATCTAATAATCCACCACGCTATTAGTATTCCAAGTCCATATGATAGTAGTGAACAAATTCATAACTTTCGAGCTTAATCTCAACAAGTGACTCAAAGCAAATGCTACATTAAAGTAATAAATTCCAAATATATTGTTAATGCGATACCAACTTACTAAGCTCAATATTTAAGTCTCTTTATATATTGATTTCAATTGAATTGTTTTCAATAATTCTGATCTTGCCTGTACATTCATTAAAAGATTAAATGTTCCAACAGATCAACTTTTAACTCATAAGTCCCAATTTTCCGTAGTGAAATTTAAATCATTCCAAGGTAGTAATACTTTTTTTTTCCACTTATGTTTAATACATTTTTGTCCCAAATGGAATATTCAATATGTTTATAAGTTATAAACAAAATTAAAATCAAAGATTCGCTAAATTTCCATTGTTTAAATAAATTGGCTATTGAAGTCCAAGTACTAAATTATTTTGAAAATACCACGGCAATCACTAATTTTGTAAAAGATTTTCCATCAAATCACAAAGTCAACCATCCAAATAAGGAATTTTCAGCGGGAATAATTTTTGAGTTTTATGGGCACATAATTTCAATGGATTGTTCAATATTAATGCTAAGTTACTTACTTAAAGCATCTGCCTAATACCAAAATCCTATTTTTTATTTTTTGTACACCAAAGGAACTTCACTAATGATGGATGCTTGCATAATTCTGACTGATGGGAACCATTAATATCCATAATAATTTCATACTATTTAGAGTATTGCCAATATTCCAAAATCACACCGACATTAGCCACACTAATAACATCAACAACCACTATGACCATATAATATCTTGAAAGGCATTGCAAAGCATTTTCGCTTTCACTAACTAGACAGTGTATTGTGATCAATCTCACTAAACGCAAAAATTCCAAATGACGATTCATCCAAATATCAACTTGAAGTAGATATTGTTCTCAACATCCACTTCTATTCGATACAAATGACACACCAACTCTGTAATTTTGGCTCTTTCTTTAACAACATAACGGTAGTACCTACGGTGATTTAATAAACAATCTTGCTAAACCAACTCAAGTTGATTCTTCAACTCAAATCAAGCAAATGTCCTTAAGGATATTAATCAAACCAATTCCGTAACTAAATTATCAAATTCACTGCATTATCAGTATTCACCACATCTCCACCATATATTAAGAATCACAACAAGACGCTCGCTTCCAAAATTTTGCTTCTCCTAAAATCCAAATTGCACAACTCAAGTAACCATGCACTATCTTGTGCCAACACATCCGCTTATACATTATTAAGTTGGAAAGACAAGTTTATCCCAACCAACACAATTCCCGACTACTATCAACAAGAGATTAAGGATGATCGGCCTCAATTTGTCAATAGACAATGACAATCATGATGGTGACATAAACCATCTCTACCAAACTACAACAACGCCTTCAAACTTACACTCTGTTACAGGAGAATAATCGCTGAGGCTCCATCCTAAGCTACACCACCAAGAAGTAAATCTTTCCCACTTGTTTCAAACTCATCTCGCAGATAAACAATTTGAAATAAATAAGTGCCGATGTTGTTTCACACACATGTCGATACAATGTGATTAAACACACTAATAACTTAGTCGATGTAATCGACCGCTCGATACCACTAATGTAACACCCTAATATTACCCAAAGTTTAATATGAAAAATCAGAGTAATTTAAAATTTTCATAATTTTTAACGAGGCATCACATCATCAAAATAACTACTTTAAATTGTTTTAAAGTATAAGTCTTGATACATAGCATTCAGAAGACGAAATTGATTCATAAAATAGAATATCTTGTTTATTAAACTTCCTCATCAAAACCATGTTCATATAAATTATGGTTCTTAATCCACAAAAGGAAACAAGTAAAGAACAACAACAAGGACAATATAAATATTCTGAAAGCATGATCAAAGCGACACGACTGACTAATAAAGTTAAAACCTCCGTTTCATAACCCACGTTACCAATATAAAGGTAACGACGAAACAAGTAAAGTGAGATAATTCAAAACATATAGTTAAAGGCATGATAAATATATATATATATATATATATATATATATATATATATATAGTTTTAGAATTATAAAAGATATAAGTTATTAAGTGCATTCCAACACATAACCAAACCTCACTTACTTCGATCGTCATTCTAATGTGTATAATCTACACTATATCGTCATAACTCATCGGCATACTTCATCGCAACAACACATAACCCTCCATCACCACGAAATCATCACTAGTTAATACATCACTAATTAACACGATAAACAACAACATCAACCAACAACATTAAATAATGCTAATAATATAAGCAACATAAACAAATCATCACAATTTATAGAGCCCATCTTCGCTTTGGCATAAAGCCCATCATCGCCAGGCATAAAGCCCATCATCACAACATCGTCACAAACATCATCACATCATATATCATCGCAATTCAATATCATCCATCAATCAACAAAAACTCAATGCCAAACAACTCAAACATAAACATAACCGACTCCATGAGACACGACTATGTTATGCATGTGGTACCCATCGCTTGTCCGTAATTAGGACACTTGGCATAAAGTCGATCTTCGCCGCATAAAGCCATCATCGCGCATAAAAGCCATCATCGCTGGCATGAAAGCCCTCTTCGCTTATGAAATGTATGTGACTCGACAATAAAACAACACAACACAAAAAACATCATCGCCATCCAAATTGGCATAAAGCCCACATCGCCATAATTTATCCAAAACAAGATAAATATATCATCGCATCATAATTGCATTATGCAAACATCACCAATAAATTCATCAAAAGTCATGCATTCACAGTCGGAAGCATTTATTAACAACATCAAGTTAATCATCACATCATCATGTACAAAAACATATATCATCGCATTGCATATCAACAAGTATTCATTAATAAATACACCGTCGCAAATCTTACGTTTATTCACACCGTATCATCATCAATTAATTCACTAAATTCCGAAAACGGGAAAATAGTCAAACACCTATACTCGTCACGAAATCCATTCCTAATAACCAGATTAATCATAATTGTCGACGCGGAATCTAATCGGATTGTCCATACGTGCCTTAAATCCACTAAAACACAATCCGGTTCAATTTACCGTAATTTATTTATTTTGCTTCGTAAAACTCGTAATTTCTAAAACTAACTCACCACTACGTTCTACACGTCGAACTTAGCTAGCACGTCAATTTTCGTTGAATTCGGAGCAACTTGCTCTGTCGCCGAATTTACCGAAATCGGAAAATCGAAACATAATCGGGTTCTAAATTTAATCGGCTATCTTATATCCTAATTATATTTTATTAATATCAACTAGTAGTATAAGGATTTTGGAAATTTAGCAGAAACAGAACCTGAACAAATTATGCAGAAAATTTCATTTACAGAAAAACAGAAAAACTACAATACAGCAAGCAGAAATGGAAATTTGTGTGGCACCCCCTTAATCAACAGGGACGACCGTCCCAGCCCTTGTATGTATATGGAGGCGAGGGTCACAGGGGGGGAGGCCGCCCCACCCATGGAGGTGGGCGCCTCCCCCACTTAATTCCTTCATCCAATTATTCTTCTCCCTGCGTTTTTACTGTTTTACATTTCTGGTTTTTCTTTTGTTTTTCCATTGTTATGTTTTCTTTTCCATTTTCATTCTATAATTCTAACTCTACAACACCAATAATCAACACCCATAATTTCTACAACAAATCCAACTCTTCTAAACATTTCAACAATCAATCAAAACCCTATAACCCAACTATTAATTTTACCCCCAAATTCAAAATATAATCATCAAAACCCTAACTATATGGATGGAGAAATCAAACCCCTTACCATGGAAGTTTGGATGATTCTTGATGATCCTACAACCCAACCTCAAGCTTCCTCTCTTGCTCTCTTGCTCTTCTTCTTCCTCTTCTTCCCAAAACCCTCTCTTTTCTCTTCCAAGTTTCTATTTGGTTTTGTGTTTTCAAAGACTGGAAGGAAAGAAGGAAAAAATGGTTTTATAAGTTATTTCCTACTAGTAAGCCAAGTATCCATGTTTGGTTTTGGTATTTTTGAATGGAAGGAAAATGAGGAGAAATGATTTGTAATGGTATTTTTCCCCACTAGCAAGCTCAAGGGTGCAAACCCAATTCTACATAATTAATCCTCACACCCCCATCTATTCTTATAAATTAACACTCTAATAATATCTACCAATATTATTAATGCAATCAATTAAAATAATTCCGGGGAATTAAATATCGGATCTGAATAATATTTTACCGAACCGAACGGAATAAAACCCGGACCGAACACAACGTCGCCAGATAAATTAATAGATATATTAATTAATATAATTATTTTTCGTTGCCAAAACAATCGTCAAACGGTAATTCAAAATATTAATATAATATAATATTAAATAAAAACGGGCGTTACACTAGCCCTGATGTTGTCATGCAAAGATTGGACCTATGGTTCAGGATAAGAGGAGTCTCTACCTATGTAAACATGCAAAGGATGTAAATCCTAATGTCTAGGCTCGAGAGCTATCCTAACCGAGCGGTCCTAAGGGAAAGCTATCCTATATCTTTCTTGGTTGTAAAACCAAGGGATACAAAGGGATGAAGCAATCAAGTGCTTTGGAAGAAGCAAAAAAAAACAATGCAATGCACAAACAAATGTCACACAAGCGCAGGAAAAGGAGGAAGTCCCATAGCCTACAAAATCAAGTCGAGTGCCAGAAGCAACAAGGAGCCAATATATTCCAAGTCCCGTGAATGGTATCACCGCATGACATAAATCGTCAAGTGTGAAGAGCAAATGATGTGAGTTCAACAGTAAATGTGAACCCCGGTAAAGCGTGGAGTCAGAATAGGGAACTGTGCCACTTTATTATTATTGACTCGATAAAGGAAGCAACATTATTCGCGTGTGTTGAGCTGACACGGACTAGAACTGTGCAGTGGTCGATTGTAGACCCATTTCGCTTGCCCATCATATCATTATGACTCGATAGCAGGAAATAAAAAAAAAGTGGGACTTTGCTTGGTGGTGCCACGTCGGGTTACCTAACCACTATGACCTATGCAAGCATAAAATGTAAACACTTCATCGAGAATGGCCTCCTATGCACGAATGAGGACTTTAAACATAACCAAACACAAGTAGCACACAAAAGCGCTCTAAACGAGTCTTTAAATAAACCATAGGGTTCCCAACATGCTCCAACCACGGAAGCCCCATAATCCATCTCTATTCCTACTTCTCAAGGAAAAGGAAAAGCTGTAAAGCCCTACTTCTCATGATATCTAGGAATGCTGTAAGAGAATGCAAATAAATGGTGTAGAAAATACCAAACGGATATCAAATCCGAAGAGCACTACGAGATAAAGAATATAATCTGGAAAACTTCAAGTACTGCAACCACGCAACGAGAGTAAACCGGTGAGAAACGCTCAAGGTATCAAAAACAAGCGAGATTTGCGTTCATACACATCCGAAGTAGTAACACCTACACAGGAGGATACATCCCAACAAACAGACAATAGAATGCACATATATGCGCACAAGCCAAGAAACATGTGTATACACATTCCATACAAGGATACTTGCGAGAACGGAGTTAGGCCGAAAATGGCAAGTAAATAGAATGTACATGTGGGCGTATAAGTGCGAATAACCTACAAGAATGGAGTTATACCGAAAATGCAAGTAAATAGAATGTACACGTGGGCGTACAAGCACGAATAACCTGCAAGAACGGAGTTAGACCGAAAATGCAAGTAAATAGAATGTACACATGGGTGTACAAGCACGAATAACCTGCAAGAACGGAGTTAGACCGAAAATGCAAGTAAATAGAATGTACACGTGGGTGTACAAGCGCGAATAACCTGCAAGAACGGAGTTAGACCAAAAATGCAAGTAAATAGAATGTACACGTGGGTGTACAAGCGCGAGAAATGAAGTATCATTTCATATGTATGTATAATACAAGCTCCTGCACCAGATACACTTCAAAAATGATATACAACGTTAGAACACGTGATGTTTTGCATTTAAAGTCAAGAAAATAAATTTTTTTCAGTTCCAATTCGCGCTAATCCTGTTATTAGGCGCTAAGCGCGTCCAAGTCATAAAGTTTGGCACTTAGCGTGCTCCTGGTGGCACTAAGCGCGACCTGTAACCTGCAAAACTTTTCTGCTGTGAACCAAATCTCCTTTCCATGATGTTTCCATGCCAAAAGTCAATCCAAACAGTCAAGAAACAAGGAAAAGACTCATCGGAAGCACTTAAGTTCAAAGGTCATTATTTGCAAGAAAATTGCAAAGGAATGGAAACACGGCAAAACATTCAATCTCAAACATGCAAAGGAAAACGTCAAAGTGATCAAGAGCACACCTCACAGATTTAGGTGCATGTGCATGAGTTGTATACAATGCAAAATGCTCCTAAGAAACAAAATGCACTTAATTCTACATTTCGACATCTCTTTGTATGCAACTTAAGCTTCAATTCACATGAATCAATGCATGTTAATCAATCTACACCCTCTTTAATGCGTGAGCATATGATAGATCATGCAAAATGCACAAATTAGTTACCTAAATGCAATGAAAACATGTTAAAATGTCAAAAGAAATAGAATGCACAAAGTGTCAAGTTATGGAGTGTGCATGCTTGTGTAATTGTTTTGTAAAAGTGAGGTTTCCTCATGTTTTCGTGTCTTAAAAATCACACACCGACATGCTCAATTATTTTCAACTATCCTACATGCACATGTAAGGATATACAAGAATGCAATTTATGTCGAAGAGTGTGTATTCAAGTGTGTGTATATGTGAATTATGTACAATGTGCAAGTGCATCTAAAATTAGGTGCCTTAATTCCTACATTTTGACATAATTCAATGTACAAAGTAAGCCTCTAATCGCATAATTCAATGTATCTTAATTGATCTACACATTTCCAAATGCATGAACATACAATTAATGATGCAAAGTGTTCAAATCATGTGTCTAAATACAAGAAAAATCAACACTACAAGTGTATGTTTGTGCTATGAACAAATTCTTCACATCGACAAAATAACGTTGCAAAATTTAATTCAATTCAAAGAATTCAAAGACGAAAATTCAAGAATCGGAATCCACACGGAATTTGTAAGCAATTTCAATATTCAATTTCAAGAAAATCTAGAAATCAACAATAGCTTAAAATAAGTGCTTAATTGAACTAAACACTTACTTGAACTTGAAGTTTGAATCAAATCGAGAGGAATTCCTCGAGCTCTTCAAGAAAATACCAAATCAACGTTGAATTGATGATAATACTTGAAATCAAGCTTGGATTCTTGAAGATCTTGAAGCTTAAATGGAGAATTGAAGAAGACGAAGAGAAGTTTCTTGATTCTTGAAGAATTAAAGAGAAATCAAGTGGAGAAACTTCCTCTAGGTTGAATCCTACGAAAAGGAAGAGAAAATGAGAAGAATTTGGTGAAGAAACTGCTCTGATGAGAAGATGGAGTTCTGGGGATGTCGAGGGCGTGTTTAGCGACGAGAGGCGCGCTTAGCGTTCACGGTGGTGATTGGTGCTAGGGAGGAGCCAGTGGTGGTGTGATGGTTGCTTGAGGAAAAGTGAAATTTGATTTTGTTCTTGAGTTTTGGCTTTGGAAGAGAATTGTAGAGTGATTTGAGGTGAAACTTAAGCAAATGATTTTGTTGTCATGATTTGTGAAGGCAAAAATTATTTATAGTGTGGGAATTGGGCCTAAAAGTGCCTTGATCCATAATCAAGCTCAAATCGCGATTATCCTGATAATTTTCGTAATTAATTCAAAATAGCCCGATCCGAGGAGAATTTGAAGTCCGACTCAAACAAAAATATCCGTAATGCAATTTTTCTTATTGGAGTCAAAAATTTGACTTAATTGGATGAATGGTCAAGGCGATATGAATTTCAAGTTTCAAACAGCCAGCGATTGACACGCAAAATTTTCAATGCGCTTCAGAGAAAATGCCTCGAACGAGGGTCTTCGATCAAAATTGCAAGTGAGTGTTCACGAGAAAATCAAAGCTAACGAAATTTGTGAACTTTTGGCACTGGTCCCATCTCGTTTCGATAAACATCAAGTGAGATATGATTTTTCGAAGTTTGCGTATCAGATGAAAATTGCTCTGTTCAGCTCAAAATTGCATCCGAAGAATAAAAACTGGTCTTAAACGGTGAGGAATCAGCTCCCGGATTGTGAACGAAAGTTGTAGAGGGATTCGATACGGAATTTTAGAAATTAGCCCCACTCAATTTTGAGTTTCCAGCTAGGATATATGAATTTTTTAGTGGACAGAACACACAGTTCAGCACTAAAGTTCAGTTTAATCCACTTGAGAAATTGATTTTTTTCTGGGAACCTTCCTCACATAATTTGCTTTCGGATTTCAAATGAAAGTTGTCTATAATAATGAGAGGGACTTTCCGGTCAAAAATCATCAGAAAATACCCAACGAGCTGAGATATGCGCCTTCTGGAGTACCCGAAATGCACTGAAAATCCAAAATCCACTTTACTACGAACTAAGCGAATAAATTCTTTTTCTTTGACGAAACGGCCTCCGATATGAACAAATAAATTAGAGAACATATTGAAACGATACCAGAGCTTATGGAACCAAACCAAAATAGTTTTCCAACCAGAATATGTTGTATCGAGCATGCGAATCGAAGAGTATCGATATCAGACTCAAAATGATCTGAGACAACTAAAACGCGCCATTTTTTACCGCTTGGGATACCTTGAACCTGGTAACCCCATGATCAAAGTTATGCCTATGACTGCATGTATGTTTATGCAATCAAATTATAAGCCCGAAATACGGAAAAGAAGAGGGTAAATTTTGTGGTACAACAGTTGCCCCTATTCAATCATCCTTAAGCTTGGGAGCAAGGTTGGCGTCTGCCTTCCGAGCGATAAGGTGCGAGGTGATTGAATACCAAAATGGACTCAAAAATTTACACTATGAATCCCAAAAGTTGTATCAAAAGATGAGTGTGGACTTTTATATCCCAATGAGCCTCACAGAGGAAAATGATATGTTGCGTTAGGGCTTAAGTGGGCCAAAACACGAGAGTCCTGACCTAAAGAGAATTGGCCTCTACCCAATTCAATCAACAATGCTGGGAGAACCGATGCAAGTGGAGGAAATACTAGATACGCTAACCATACTAACCATATTACGGAGGATAACCGGACGAGCGTGACGCAAAGACTAGGAAACGCCGATTAGGCTTTACGAAGAAGAGAAACAAGTGTATTCTTGTTATCAAAAGGTAACCCACAATGCTAGGGAGAACCGACATGCTAGCGGAACAAAGACTAGATACGTTAACTAGACTAACCACATTACGGAGGATAACCGGATGAGCGTGATGCAAAGACTAGGAAACGCCGATTAGGCTTTTACGAAGAAGAGAAACAAGTCTATTCTTGTTCTCAAAAGGTAACCAAAATGTCGGGAGAAATGACAATATAGCGGAACAAAGACTAGATACATCGACTAGACTAACCATATTACGCCAGGAATAATCGGACGAGTTTGTGATACAAAGGATAGAAGATGTCGATTAGGCTTTATCGACTTAGAACGATGTACTCGGTAGAGAAACAAGTGTATTCTTGTTCCCGAAAAGGCATAGGGGGAGAACCTGTCCTAAGAATGTTGCACTAGGGGATGAACTGGCAGTTTCAACAAAGATGAAGGCTGGAAATGCTGACTAGATTTCACACATAACGCAGAGTATCCTACATCATGCGTATAGGAGAGAGCGTAATACTCAAACCTAATCAAGAATTGGTACCAAGTTAACTCTTGTGCAAAGGGGGAAAACAAGTGTAGGGCTTTCTTTCAAAGTAAGATAGTGAAAACGTGTTGCACCAAGGTGATATCTGGTAGTATCAACACCAAAGAAGACAATGGACATATCGCGCCAGGAAAAACTGGGGACAAGAGATAATATTCATGGCTTATAATTCCATGCAATATATGAATTTCCTAAGAAATAATGCAAATGTGATGATGCATGGTTGCAAAAAGATAAACCAAGTAGCCAGTAACTGCAGGTTACTGAACCATCATATTCAAATCGGGAGGCTCCGTCGAGGAAGATAGCACTGATATGCCGCTAGAGATACGACCAAACTGTTGATTCAATAAATCACTTGGGGAGATCAAATGACATCAGGTGAACATGCTACGAAATTGATTTCATAGGTAAATTGTCGGCTGGACATTGATCCGCTGGGGAATAAAAGGAGTCACTTGAAGAAGAACTTCCACCATTACCCATCATGACTCCGACAGGGGGTGAAAATGACGCGCCGACCTACTGGGGCTACCATGATACGACCTAACCCAATCAAGCGAGAATCGAGCATCGGCCACACACTAGAGATATCAGTAAGTACAAACCCGTTGGGGATAAACATCTGAGATCAATGGTTCGAATTTCGTCTTCTCAAGGCATAAGAGTTTCAACCTTCTATTAGAGCATTTTGAAATTCCAATGAGCATTTACTAGGGAATTCCAACTAAAATGGGCACCGACAACGCGCACTAGGGATTTGAACAATGCCCTTCAACAATTTTTTTCCTGTAACAACATCTGCTAGGGAACTTCATCAAGGATGCCATACTGATAACAACCATTGCATCTGATCCTTTGCAAAAGGCATCTTTACTTGGAGATCTCTCATCCGTGTTCACTGGGGAAGTATGAGAGCGTGCTTCACCGGGGATGATGAAAAAGAAGTGAATATATCTTCTTGTGATAAGAGAGCCTCAATAGGTGATAAAATAAAATAACTACAGAGAGCACAATATTTGAATGCAAAGTTCCAATGATTTATTGAATGGAAATATGCGAATGACAAATAATAACCCTCACAAATGAGTTGTGGTGCCCCGGCAAGGCACTAGGCTTAAAGTTTTATTGTTCAAAGCGTAAAGCGAAAAAGCATAAAACAGAAAAACATTTACTCCTTTCTAAATGGGATTGGTATAACATCCTTATCTGTCCAATTGTTGAGTCCATTGTCGGGAGTTGGGAAGACCTAATTATTGATTTCAAAGTCACCATCATCATCTTCTATAGCATAAACTTCATTCTTGTTGATGCAGAATGGAGGTACACCAGCACGTTCACAAGTATCATTTTCTGACCCTTGGAAGTGAAGCCTAAACCAGTCTTGTCAGATTTGAACGGAAAATCGGGTAGCTGACCCCAAACAGTACAACCTCCTTATTCTATTACAGCTCTGGCGTCCTTCAACGAGGCCATCTTTGGTCGAACTCTAGTAATCTTAGGAGTGACAGGAGCGTCGACAGGCATGACTCGTGGAACTACTTCGAAAGCTTGACAATGAGTCTAGATAAATTCGCCTTCCATTTCAATGTATCGAAATGATTGTAGATGGCTTACCATATACTCTTCTTCTCCACAAATGGTGACGATCTTTCCTTTCGCTGGGTACTTTAACTTCTGATGCAGGTAGAGGTAACAGTGCTTCCCCATGTATCCAAGGGCATCCAAGCAGGCAAGGATAGGCTGGACGAATATCCATCACAAATAAAGTAGAATCAAAAGTATGGGAACCTACTTTGATTGGCAGGTTGAGTTCTCCAAGTACTATTCTCTTTGAACCATCAAAAGCTCTTACGATTATGTCATTTTGTTTCATGATTACTTCTTTAGCATCAAGTCTGTCAAGAGCACTCTTCAGTAGGACATTCAGATCAGAGCCAGTATCCACCAATACGTGAGACAATGTAGTACCCTTACACCCTATAGAAATGTGCAAGGCTTTGTTGTGCTTTCTTCCGGCAAGAGTTAAATCAACATCAAAAAAGCCCAAGCCATTGTCTACGGTCAGGCTAGCAATACAACTTTCTAATTGTTCAGCAGAAGTGTCTTGCGGTATGTGGGCATTCTTCAGAAACTTCACCAAGGCTTTAGCATGAGCCTCGGAGCACAACAATAGAGCTAGCATGCTCCTTTGGTACTTCTGTCAGAGCAGGTTGAGTTACTTTCTCTTTTCCTTGAGCCTCGGGAGTTGGCTCAGTTGCAGGAATACGAACTGGTGCATTAGTGTCTTCTGGAGGAGTGATATCTGGAGAAAATACTCTTTCGGTTCTGGTTACTTTTCTTGATCCGGTGATATTGTCGACATCAGGAATAGCAGCTTCAACCGTACTGTCTTCATTGGTTAATGGCTCTTGCTTGACACCATAGTAGTAAACTTAGGCTCCATAATTCCAAGGTATAGCTTTGTCAGAGGAATATGGAATGGGTTTGGGCGAGGTAATAATTAGAGGTGTCATTCTAGGTGCAGGATCGGTAGAGGCAACCCTAATTTTGTTCACATCAGCATATTCTTCGGGATAGTCATCATCTCCTCATTCGATTGCTTTGATGTCGTCAATTGCAATCTTGTAGCTTTCAGGGGCGGTATATCTTATCATGAAATCAAATTTACCACTTGGTTGCCCCAAGGTATCCCAGACTTCTGGTACGACTTTATTCTCATCTTCAATTTTCAAGCTTTTGGAAACATCTTCGCACAAACTCTCTACAGACGGAGTTTTCAGGAATAGAACTTCTCGGTTGTCTATCAGGCATTGAACACCTCTCTTCAACCAAGCACGTCCGTTGGGCTTGGACGCGCAGTAACGGTAGTTGTCAAAAAATCTTAGAAATAAACCGGCTTGTAGCAGATTCTTCTTAACAGTCATCAAGGGAGTAGTCATCTCATTCACAACAAAGACATATGAGTCGTTATCAATGGCATTGGTACTCTTGCCATAATCGGGCATTGGTGCGTTGATCACATTCAGAGTTTCTACAAGAGGGTCAAATTCAATTTCTTGAGCTTCAATCATGTCTTGGATCTAGTTCTTCAGGGACCAACAGTTGTTGGTGTCGTGCCCTTGGCTATTAGAGTGGTATGCACACCTTGCATTAGGATTATACTTCAGAGAAGACGTGTTAACATGCTGAGGCGGATCCCTCAAAGTAATCAACTCTGCTTTCAACATTTGTTGTAATTCTTGAGAAAATGGCTTGTTGATCTTTGTAAATTGTCTTCTTGGCGCATTCTGCCTACACGCGTTGTCTTGTTGAGGTTGCACTGGTGGTGTGGGATTGGAGATCAGGACTTCCCCCACAGATCAGCTTTGTCACGGTTCTTCTGACCATACACAACATTGGCTTCTTTCTTTCCACCAAAATATCTCTTCACAACATTTAAAGATGTCTGGACTTGAATCTTTCCACTCTTGATTCCAACATCAATACGCTCTCCCGTCAGTATCAGCTCGGTGAATCTGTCTGAGGAATTTCTAATCAGATGATTGAAGAATGGACCTGTCAGTGTTCCCATGAACATGTCAACCAATTCCCTATTAGACAAGGGTGGTTGAACTTTGTCTGCTAGATCTCTCTATTTCTGGGCGTACTCTTTGATCCTCTCATCACGGCCCATAGACATATTTTGTAGTTGCATACGGGTTGGTGCCAATTTAGCATTATATTGGTACTGTTTGTAAAAAGCATCTGCCAAATCATTCCATGTATGATGTGAGTATTCTCTAGATGATATTACCACTCTAATTGTACTCCGGACAGACTCTCTTGAAAGAAATGCATCCATAATTTCTTGTCAGCAGTGTGTGGTTGAATTTTCTAAGCATAGGACTTCAGATGAAGCTTCAGACAAGAAATGCCATCGTACTTATCAAAAGTAGGAACTTTGAATTTATGGGGAATGACCACTCCAGGAACCAAACTTAAGTCATCAAAGTTCAATCCTGACATTTTCAGAATTTCCACAGCGTTCAGACGGTCTTCGAGTTTCTTATACTTCTCGTCATCAGGAGGATATTGCTCGCTCATATAGTCTTCTCCTTCATCTTCTTGAGACTCGTGATGGCTTCCCTCATTGGCTTTGACACTTCCTTCAGTTTTTCCGCTCTTTTCTGAGAGTTCAAGCTGTCGGACCACCTTGACTAGACCTCTGAACCTTCTTCCCAAGTTGACAATGCTATGTATTTTCTTCTTATTCTTGGTGATGAGCTCTTCGTATATTTCTCGTCCTTAGGCAAGTTGGTGAACATCTCTTGAACCGAGCGTTCTAAGTGTAATACGGTGAACTCGACTTTGAGATTTTTGTTTTGCTTTTTATCGCAAATGTTATGGATAGCAAGAGTCGCCACCGACTTTTCTTATATCCAATTAAGGGAAGGTGAAAAGAACATGAAAAGACCTTCGTTAGATTCTAAGTAAGGGAGAAGGTTATGAAAAGGGAAGGTATTAGCACCCTTTTCCATCCGTAGTTATCTACGGGCTCTTAGTTGCTCTTAGATCATTTTCAAAAAAAAGTGCTTTCTGTGTGTTTGACAAAAATGTTTTGAAAAAGGCATTTCGCTTTGACTTTGTAATGATTCATGTAGGAATGTATACAAAGTGTTCGGAAATGTTTCATTTTGTAAAGAATTTGAACTTTGACAAAAGTGTGTGGTGTGAAAAGTATTTTGTTTGAGCAAGCAACCAAAAGTCTTATTACCTACTCAGAACGGTCGTTTTCATGTTGTTTTACGTTCCTTTAGAATAGCGCTATCTATACCATTAGTTGGTAGGTAACCCTATTCGTTGGATGTAGAAGGGACATTCGAAGGGACATCGGATGGTCATAGAAGGCAACTTGTAGGAGTATCCTAGCACATTCGAAGGGACGATCACCACTTTCGAGGAAACAATCGAGGGACGAGATCATGTATTCGTAGGCGACATCGTGGGTCTATGATCTTTGTATCGAAGGGACTATGATGATATATTTCGTAGGCAACAGTGCTAGGATACCTCTACGTTCGAGGGACTTGACCATTTGTATTCGTAAGGCAACGAGAGAGAATTACCCTAAGGGGTGCATGTGTGGAAGAGTGTGTCAAATTCAGATAATGTTATCTTGCATTTAGATGTGATCTATGTTCGTTTTTATCTTGCCATACACGCCTAGTTACTAGCAGTTTATAGGGTACGGAAAGTAAATTGCGGAAAGTAAAGTGCGGAAAAGTAAAAGTCTTACGCTATTACATGGCTTTGGGGCAGTTACATAATAAGAGTGCGGAAAGTAAAAGTCCTAATTAAACTATTACATCCCATAGGCAGTTACATAATATTGAAAAGAAAAGCAAGAAAAATCGTCTGAAACGTTACAACCTGTAAACAGATACATAATCGGAAAACACGAGAAAATTGCATAAGAGGAAAAATGTTAGTAAAAATATGATTTTTAAATGAGGAAAAATATTTTAGATTAGTAATGACAATAAGATGATAAGATAATTTTTTGGTAATTTTCTGAATCGATTTCGATAATTAAAAACAATTAAAAGTCAATATAATGGTTAATTAGCAATTAATTAAAATATGCATGCAAAAATATTAATTTTAATGTCAAAAATTAAATAAACATTTTTCTGATAAAATGCAAAAGGAAAATATTTTTGGTGTTTTTTAAATGGATGAAAAAAAATGTTTGAAGACTAATTAAATTGAATGAAAATATTAAGAAAAATAAGAAATAGAAAAAAGTTAGTTTTTGCAAAGTGATAAAAAGAAGTGTCACGGCCAGGGATCGAACTCACGCCCTTTGAAGAAATCCATCAACACGTTGCCAACTGAGTTAGGTTGCCTTGGTGTCATGATCCTGGAAACAATGGTTTATAAGCGTAAACGTGTCATAAATTGGAATTCAAACACAGTCAACACGTGTGGGACCCAGGTGGTATGAATGGACGAATCAGAACGCGAAAAAGCGCCACGCATGCCTCGCCGGTCACCGTTTCAGTCAACAACGCCGGAGCCCTAGCTCCGGTCGTCTTCTCCGGCCAGCAAAAACTCCAAACCTGCAAAATAGCAAAAATAAAAAGCAAAGGGATACCCTACCCCCCTAAGTCGACCATGGCGAGTTCAATGGTGGTGTCTGTTTGGATTGAAAACGCCTGTATCGGCCGATTCGAAACTAACAGTTCAAGAAACCCTAAACATGGCAAAACGCGATTTAGACTTTCAAGCTCATGAATGATGGCCCAGATCCTGTCTATGATGTCTCATGATCACATTAGAATGATTAGTTTCGATTAAAACAAGCAGATATTAAAAATTTGAATTCAAGAAAAGTATGAACATGTATGTTCATGTATGGCTCGATTCAAGCATGTTTAACCATAGTTTTTGATGTGTACTTACTCAAACTTACCTCAGGAACACAATGGGATGCTTGAGAGTGGTTGGAAGTGGCTGAAAAACCAAACTCGAATTTGCCAAATTTGTGAAAAAATTTGGAATTTTAGGGTTGCTTCAAGAGGCTAGGGTTTCGTCCTTTGGTCTTTTGGATGTGTTGTGTATTTATAGAGTGAAAGATTGAAGTAAAAAGAATGAAAAAAGATACACTCTTCAATGCAAAAATATTTTCTCTTTAAATTCAAATCAAATCTTTTCAAAATTTGATTTTTCCTCCCTTGCATGAGCTAGCACGAATTTGGCAAGTTGTGTAGGCTTTCTTGGTCCCCAAGCTTGATAAAAAACCAACCCAACTCAAATTATACCTTGTTTTCATATTTTATTTTATTTAAATTTGAATTAAATGTTTTTAAATTCAAAAATAAATCAAAAAAAATAGAAGGTGGTCGTGGCAAGGCATCAAGAGGTCACAAATAATATTATGATCAAGTTTGGATCATAAAATTATAGGCCCATTTAGAAAAAATTGGATTTTGTCAGATATCTTTCTTTGTGCAATTCTTCAAAAATGCCCAACTTGTGCAAGGTGCATCTTTCTCAATTTTTAACATTGTTGAGTGTTATTGGACTTTTTAGAAAGATCTAGATGTCCTCTAAACAACCTCTTTGGTTTCATCTCAATTGGAGTTTCCATGCTCAATAACACTTCATTACAAAAAGTTGACTTTTTGTTGACTATGAAAAGGACCTGTAATGTTTTGATCCATATTTTCAAAATGAAGCATTTTTTGACAATGCTTGTGAGACATGAAGTTGTAGAGAATTGAATTCTCTTCAAAATGAGAGGTGGTGGAAAACATTTTGATAAAGTATGAGAAAGTTATGCTCAGTCAAAGTTCAGTTGACTTTTCTCTAGAAACCCTAATTTGGAAAGTTTGACTTTGATCGATCTTGAGTTTTCTTGATGAATCATGATCAACCATTGATAAAATGATGAATGTCACTTCAAAATATGGATGTTGACCAAAAATCATGAAGTTTGACTGTATGTTGACCACAGTTGACTTTTTGTCCAATACAATTGATTTTCAACCATCCGAGCAATTGTCCGAGGAAACTTGACTTTGGGCTTGAAACTTGTCATGGAGATTCTTTGAAGCATATGAGGAGGCATGATGACCATTGGAGATGTTGGAAGTCCATTTTGATCTGAGAATTTCCAAACCCTAGTTTGGGTTGATTGTCTAGGAGAGGGTTTGTCTGACCAACCCTTGAAGAATCCTTGAGTATGGATGTGTGAAATGTCTTGAGGAGCAGGAGGGCAAATTTTGGGGTATGACACTAAGCTTGGAGGTCTTTGACATTTTGTTCAAGAGCCATTTCTGCTGAAATAAACAACGAGAGAATAAGAAAAACCGGTCTTCAGAGTACTTGTTATGAAATGATATGCTATGATATGCAATGCAATGCAATGTTTTTCAAGGACCTTAGGAATTTAAATTTGGTAAACAAGCACGAACAAACTTTTTATTAGTCTGATTAGTAAATACAAAATAAACTTTAAGTACAAAGTAAAATTCCTAGGGCTTAGGCCTCCCATGGCCACTTGCTCTTTGTGTTGATATAGGTGTTAATGCTCTGTTCCTCTTGAAGTAACTTTGTCAGCTCCAATACTCTTTTCTCGCTTGCATAGCATTAGGCCTTGAAGATATCCCTTTCTTCTTTAAGTTGAATCCAAGATCTCTTCAATTCTTCAATAATTACGAGTAGGATAGCAGTATATGGCATCATGAGATTTTGAGCACGAGCTCGTACCCCTTTGAGGTAATGTTCCCAAGGACTGGAATTTTTATACCCCAAACTGTTAGTATCAGTCTTCTTCACCATGCCCCAAGCGTGCACAAATCTTTGGCGATAACCATGAAGATCATTGTCGTAGTCGAATATAATACCTTGGATAAGCATGTCATGAGGACTATCTCTTCGAGCATAACCAAACTATCGTAGCGCCAGAGAAGGGTTATAAGTGATACCTCTCCTCATGCCAAGGAGTGGTACATTAGGGAATTCTCCACAACGCTCAATAAAAGTGAAGTCTTTTTGAGAGTATAGACACCAACGGATATCTGAATAAGAGGGTGACATCAAACTTTGAGACCACTTCAGACCTTGTTCATTCTTCGTTACGGATCGGGGAAGGTGCAAAATAAACCACCTGGATAATAACGGTATGCAACACATGAGAGTTCCTTGTCTTTTCATAGTACGAGTGTGGAGAGAATGCAGGATATCTCCAAGTAAAGTAGGCACAGGATTGTGAGTGAGAAATATCTTAATGGAGTTCACGTCTATGAATTGATCTAGATTAGGAAATAGCACCAAACCATAGATTAGTAAAGATAAAATATCTTCGAAAGTGTGGAAACTTATAGCCTTTAAGAATTCTCGAGCCTTCTTTATCAGAAACGTAGCAAGCAAACCCTTAACTCCATTTCTTGTTTCCCAATTAGATTCGATGTCTGACCGCTTTAGATGTAAAACTACTACAATGTCTTCAAACCTCGGAAATTTTTCTAGACCAGTGAAAGGAATCTGATCAAGAATGGGTATCCCGAGTAGCTTAGAGAATTCTTCCAATGTAGGTACCAACTAATAGTCTCAGAAGGTGAAGCAGTGATGTTTCAGATCAAAGAATTGGAATATGACGCTCATCATATCTTCTTCAAAATCGGAAGTAACCAAGTCGAGTAGATAATCATGCCTCTTGATGAACTGAGAGTGATCGGAAACTTTTGACACTAACTCCTTGAGTTGAGAAGGTATACCCATGAAGTTGATTTGGATAGTCTTCCTGGAAGCCATAATCCTACAAAAAAGAGAAAAGATAAATCCCTAGGTCCTTGAAATGGTTAGAAATGTTATGATGATATGATGTTATGATGTCATGATGTCATGTTAAAATAGCAAGCACAAACAATTCACACAATAGCCCTAGGTTTAAGGCTTGCATGAGGTATATGTGTCTACCCTAACGAAGTTTAAGTTGGCTCAACCTGTCCTATAATAGTAACCGGGTTCTAGGAATCTCATATCACGGGTCTTTCTCACAAGCTTTATTTTAGTACGGCTACCAAATGGTCGACCGAAACATCCCGAAAGTCGAATCTCAATGAGTGTAGCATCGAGTATCAACCAACCTCAGTCTGCACCAAAGCCGGCTATATCACTACCTTTTAATGGATAAGATGGGTCAATTAAGGTTCAAAAATTTTAGTTAGTTCTTGATGACACCACGCAGATGCCAAATATTTCCTCAACTGAACATGAGGAACATCGGGACATCCAAAGTTTTGCACTAACCATAGCCATCATATTAATTGTTTCGGTCTATGAAGGACAGTCGCGATGCTCTATTACTACTTACCTAAGGAAACCTGGATCCGGGTGTAGGATCCCCCACAAGTATAATACCCAAGAAACCCTTAAAAGTAAATCATACAAAGCAAACAGAAAGCGAGTAAAAGTGATCTAAAACTCTAAGGTAACCTCTCTTTGGATTATCCCCAGTAGAGTCGCCAGTTCTGTAACACGGTGGGAGAACTGACTTGCTTGTTTTGCGTTTTATCGTAAATGTTGTAGATAGCAAGAGTCGCCACCGACTTTTCTTTTATCCAATAAAGGAAAGGTTAAAATAACAGGAAAGACCTTTGATAGATTTTGAGTACGGGAGGTAATTATGAAAAGGGAAGGTATTAGCACCTTTTCTATCCGTAGTTATCTACGGGCTCTTAATTGCTTTAGCTCACTTTTTGAAAATTTGCTTTCTGTGTGTGTGATTTGAAAAGTATTTTCTTTGACTTCGTAATGATTCTTATATCATCCTCAAGAATGTATAAAGTGTTTGGAAATGTTTCTTTAAAAGATTAAAGCTTTGCAATGATTCTCGTTGGAATGCATACAAGGTGTTTATTTGAAAATAGTTTTGAAAAGAGTGTGAGGTGTGAAAATCATTTTTTGATTGGAGCAAGCAATTAAAAGTCTTATTACCTACTTAGAAGGTCGTTCTTGTTATTTTCCTTTTCCTTTAGGATAGCGCTATCCATACCATTAGGTGGTGGGTAACTCTATTCGTTAGATATGAAGGAACGGGCGTAGGGTCATCGTATGGTCATTGAAGGCAACATTTAAGGATACCTTAGACATTCGAAGGGACGATCATCACTTATTCGTAGGCAACATCGAGGGTCATCGAGGGACTATGATCTTTGTGATTATTTTGAATCGAGGGTCTTTTGCTAATTGTACCCCTACGTTCTAGGGATATGACCATGTTTATCCAAAAGGCAACAAGAGAGGATACCCTAAGGGGGGTGCAAGTGTGAAGAGTGTGTTTAATTCAGATACGTTATATTTGAATTAGGTGATCTAAGATTGATTTTAATTCCTGCCATACAATCCTATTAGCATACATCTAAACAGTTTATAAGAGAGTGTAGAAAGTAAAAGTGTGGAAAATAAACCCTACACTATTACAAGGCTTTGGGGCAATTACAGAATAAGAGGTGCAAAAAGTAAAGTGCGAGGAATTAAATCTACGCTATTACAAAAAATAACCTTGCGACCTATACATCGATTTCTAGAATTTAAATGAGAATAAACCATGAATAAATAACATAAAAATATTTGAATGGAGACTTAATGTTCTAAACCCTAATTAAAAGGAAAAAGTATTTTTGGTATTTGTAATACGGTGGAAGAACTAACTTGTTTGTGTTGCGTTATATCGCAAATGTTGCGGATAGCAAGAGTCCCCACCGACTTTTCTTTTATCCAATTAAGGGAAGGCGAAAAGAACAGGAAAATACCTTCGTTAGATTCTGAGTACGGGAGGCAGTTATGAAAAGGGAAGGTATTAGCATCCTTTCCGTCCGTAGTTATCTACGGGCTCTTAATTTCTTAGCTCACTTTATAAATTGCTTTTTGTGTGTGTTTGAAAAAATGTTTTTAAAAAGGCATTTCGCTTTGACTTCATAATGATTCTCGCTGGAATATATACGAAGTGTTTGGAAATGTTTTGTTTTGGAAAGACTTTGTAATGATTCACGTTGGAATGTATACAAAATGTTTTAAAAAGTTTTTGAAAAGTGTGAGGTGCAAAAAGTATTTTGATATATTTGAGCAAGCAAAAGAGTCTTATTTACCTACTCAGAATGGTCGTTTCCATGTTATTTTGCTTTCCTTTAGGGTAGCGCTATCCATACCATTAGTTGGTAGGTAACTCTATCCGTTGGATGTAAAGGGACATTCGAAGGGACATCAGATGGTCATAGAAGGCAACATGTAGGGATACCTTAGCATATTCGTAGGGACGATCATCACTTTTCGTAGGCAACAATCGAGGGACGAGATCATGTATTCATAGGCAACATCGAGGGTCATCGAGGGACTATGATCTTTGTGTCGAAGGGACTATGATGATATATTTGTAAGCGTCTTAGCTAAGATATCCCCACGCTCGAGGGACATGACCATGTATTCAAAAGACAACAAGAGAGGATACCCTAAGGTAGGTGCATGTATGAAAGAGTGTGTTGTATTCAGATTTTATCTTGTGTTTAGAAGTGATCTATGTTGTTTTTAATCTTGCCATACACGCCTAGTTATTAGCAGTTAAATATGTGCAGAAAGTAAATTGCGGAAATTAAAAGTGCAGGAAAGTAAACCCTAGACTATTACATGGCTTTGGGGCAGATACAAAATATAGGAGTGCAGAAAGTAAATCCTAATTAAGCTATTACATCCCATGAGCAGATACATGATATAGGAAAAAATGCGAGAAATTAAAGTCCTAACTATTACAACCTGTGAACAGTTACAATATGAAAAATAATTTCGCGAGAAGGATCGAATTGTAAATAATAAACAATAATGTTAGTAAAAAGAAAGTTTTTGAGTTAGGAAAAAGTTTTAGGGTTAGTAAACCTAATTAAATGAGAAAAATATTTTTTGGGAATTTTCTGGATTAATTTGATATGAAAAAAAATGATTTAAAAGTTAATTTCTGATTAATTAACAATTAAAATAAAACATGAGTGAATAATATTTTTTGAATGAAAAAAATTAAATTAGAGTTTTTCTAACCTAATTATGAAAAGAAATATTTTTTGGTGATTTTTTAGTGCATTAAAAAAATGTTTGAAAGAAAATTAAATAGAATAAGAAAATATGAAAATAAATGAAAAAAAGGTTAGTTTTGGAACAAGGTGAAAAAAGGATATGTAGGAGCCAGGGATCGAACCCTGGTCCTCTCCATCAAACATTCGCGCCTTTGCCATCTGAGCTGGGTGGATTAGTTGTTAGAAAAACAAGCGAAATAAAATAAATATGAAAACCAAAGTTCAAAATATTCAAAATTTAAAACCGCACGCGCGGCTAGTGGAAGGAGGACTGTTCATCAATGTTTTGACCAAGGTTTTTACCTACGGTTTGTGTCCGTGGAAAAACCCTATAGTGACGGCTTCGGTCGTCACTATATCAACTGTAAAATCAAACCGTTCATAATACACAAAATAAATTAGCTTTGAGGGTATCAATCGATTGGAAATCGTCTTCTGAGCACAATGATGGCCATCTTTTGGCTGACTTTGCCTGAACTATAAAGCCCTAATTTAGAGCTTTAAACCCTAGCCATGGCAAGTTTTCGTACTTGTGCTGAAACTTAAATCAAGCTATACAGAAAGCTTCGAAACATCATTAGAAAAACAAATGTGCAATTAAAACATGTTAAATATGAGGGTATGCACAAAACCGATTTCAAGTTTCTTGAAGGCCACCCTGAATTGGATGTCGTGATTTTGGACGTCTGGATGCTTGGTGAATGGCTGGAATCGATCAGAGAGTCACCAGGAAGCTGTTTGAATGCTTGGAATGGCCTGAATCGAAGAAATACTTTGGCTGCAAGTTGCTTGAAACACACGGTTTTTTGAAGCTTTTTTTAGGGTTCTTGAGGCATGAATTTTCCGTCCTTGTGCATCTGGGATCAGTGTGTATATATATTGGATGGCATTAGGTCAAGAATTGATGAGAAAATATATCCTCATCAATGTGAAAATATTTGATTGGAATCAAACTTTATTTTTCCTTTTTTGAGACAATTTCAATCAAATCTCTTGCAAATCCCAATAATTTTGAAATTGACAGCTTGTATGGCTTGCTTGGACCTCAAGAATGAGAGAAAATCAGCCTTGCACTTAATGTTTTGATTTTATATCTTTTATTTTAATTAAATTGGTTTTAAATGAATAAAAATCCAAAGTAAATAAAAATAAAAGATAAAAGGCGTGGACTTGGGCTTGGAGGTTCTAATTCAGATAAGAAACAAGTTTGAACCAAGAAAAGTTAGACCCATTTAAAAAAAATGATTTTCTCAAGTATTTCTCTTCATGCACCTCCTCAAAAATGCTCAACTTGTACAATTTGTATCTTGCTCAATTTTCCACATTTTTGTGTGTTCTTGGACTTTTTAGAAATATCAAGATGTCCTATAAACACTCCTTTTAGTTTCATATGCATTGAAGTTTCCATGTTCATGAACACTTCTTTGCAAAAAGATGACGTTTTGTTGACCTTTAAACACTTCTTTGCAAAAAGATGACGTTTTGTTGACCTTTAAAAGGACCTGTAATATTTTGATCCATAACTTCCAAATGAAGCATTTATGGACAAAGCTTGTGATACATGAAATTGTAGAGAAATGAATTCCCTTAAAAATGAGCTTTGGTGGCAAAATTTATGATAAAGTATGTGAAAGTTATGCCTGGTCAAAGTTCTGTTGACTTTTGTCTCAAAAACCCTAATTTAGAAACTTTGGCTTTTGATCCAATCTTGATTTTTCTTGAGGAATCATGATCAACCCTTGATCAAATGATGAATATTACTTCAAAATATTTATGTTGACCAAAAATTATGAAGTTTGACTGTGTGTTGACCATAGTTCACCTTTTGTCCAATACAGCTGATTTTCAACCATCTGAGCAACTGGATGAAATTTGACTTGTAAGGCTTGAAACTTGACATGGTGATCCCTTGAAGCATATGATGAGGTATGATGATCACTTGAAGCATTGGAAATCCATTTTGACTCGAGAGGAGCAAAACCCTAGTTTGGATTGATTTCTTAGGAGAGGGTTTGTCTAGTCAACCCTTGTGAATTGTCTTCAGAAGGGGGAGGGCAAATTTTGGGGTATGACAGAATTTTTTGAAATCAATTTTGATTAGAAAAACCTAATTCTAAGTTAATTAGTATTTAATTATGAAAATAATTAAAAGTGAAGAGAAAAATAAAATATTTTTATGTTTAAAATTAATTAAACATTTCTTAAACCTAAATCAAAAATAAAAACATTTTTTAGGGTTTTTATTGTATTTAAAAATAATTTTGGAAAAGAATTAAAATAAGAAAGAAAAATAAAAAGAATTAGAAAACTAGTGCTAAAAAAATGATTTGGCCTTGCCAAGGATTGAACCCAGGCCCTTAAGGTCATTGGTCCAAAATCAGACCACTGCGACATTTGCATGTGTTTTAAATAACACGCCTCCAATTTTATTTATATGCAACCCTGTGAAAATCAAAAAAATTATGAAAAATTGCAAAAGGCAAAGATCGAACCCACGCCTTGAGAGAGGAAGAGACTTAACAAGATGGCTTGCCACTAGGGTGGCTATACATGCAATAATATATGTGCTTTGATAAATATATAAGGAAAATTTAATTCTTGATTTCGGATTTTTTCAAACACACACGCGTGGGACCCTCCGATTTCGAACGAACTAACCATATCATGCCACGCTACTGGCCAAAGGTCAGAGGGTCGGAGGGACGTCGGAGCCCTAGCTCTAGTCGTCTTCTTCGATGAGCTTGTTTTTGGAAACCTGCAAATCAAAGAAAATAAATAAACAATAAGGACCCTACCCCCCCCCCCTAAATCGAGGGCTACGAGTTCAATGGTGGCCTTGGTTTGGTTTGAATCGGCCTGAAAATTGAAATACGAAGCTTCATAGTTCTAAAGCCCTAGCCATGGTGATATTCGATTTACACTTTAAACCTTCCATCTAATGCATCAAACATGTTGAAATAGACCTCCTGAGATCATACAAGCAATCAAAAACCATTAGCAATGCATGAATTAAAGGAATCGAAATTAAATATTTTACCCAACCGGTGAGACTTGAATGGCGTGTTCTGGGGTGCTTTGGACATGTGTAAAGGCTTGGATCGGTTCCTGCAAACTTCAGGAAGATGATGTGATGCTTGAAATTGCTTAAGAGTGGCTGCAACTCAAAATTCTATGGTGCAAGTTTTTTTGAAATTTTTGAACTTCAAACCCTAGTTCTTTGGCTGCTCATCTGTGTCCCTTGCTTGTGGTCTCAATCTGATATTTATAAGTAGTGAATTAGGTCAAAACTTTGAGAGAAAATATATTGCATTCATTGAAAGATATTTGATTTAAAATCAAATGCAATATTTCCAAAAATTGGCCAATCTTCTATCAATCAGCTCTCTTGCGTTTTAGCCAGCTATCATGGGCTTTCTTGGTCTTGAAGACTCTTAAATCCAAGGCCTTGCACGCATCACTCTTGTTTTATATTTTATTTTAATTAAATTTGAATTTTAATGAATTAATTCAAAATTAAAGAAATAAAAAAGCAATGTGGCGGTGGTTGGGCTTAGAGGTCATGGATAATGTCATAATTAAGCTTGAATCATGAAAACATAAGCCCGTTTGGAAAAATATTCAAAATTGATCAATATTTTCTTCATGCACTTCTTCAAAATTTCCAAACTTGCACAAACCATATCTTGCTCAATTTTTATCATTTGAGAGTGTTCTTGGACTTTTTAGAAAGCTTAAGATGTCCTCTAAATTCTCATTTTGGTTTCATCTTTATTGAAGCTTCCATGTTTATATACACTTCTTTGGAAAAATATGACTTTTTGTTGACTTTAAGAAGGACCTATAATGTCTTGAACTATATCTTTCAAATGAAGCAGTTTTGGGCAAAGCTTGTGAGACACAAAGTTGTTGAGAATTGAGTTCCCTTCAAAATGAGATTTTGTGGAAAAATTTCTGATGAAGTATGTGTAAGTTATGCCTGGTCAAAGTTTTGTTGACTTTTTATCAAAAACCCCAATTTAGAAACTTTGACTTTTGATCAATTATTTAAATTTTCTTGATGAATCATGATCAACCCTTGATTAAATGATGAATGTGACTTCAAAATCTTGATGTTGACCAAAATTATGAAGTTTGACTATATGTTGACCACAATTGACTTTTTGTCCAATACAATTGATTTTCAAGCATCTGAGTAATTGACTGAGCAAACTTGAGCTACGAGGCTTGAAACTTGACATGGTGATTCTTTGATACATGTGATGAGGCATGATGCTCGCTTAAGACAATCAAAGTCATTTTTGACTTGAGAGAATCAAAACCCTAATTGTGGGTTGACTGCTTAGGAGAGGATTCATCTGGTTAATCCTTGAGGAACTCTTGAGTATGGAGATGTGTATTGACTTGAAAATAGGAGAGAAAATTTTGGGGAATAACAACATCACTACCATATGTACTCGTGTCAGATACCTCATTATCCTCAGAAGTAGTGTAACACCCCAATTCTACCCAAAATTTAATATGCAAAAATCAGAGTAATTTTAAAATTTCATGAATTCAATATTGAGGCGTCACACCATCAAAAATAACTCACTTAAAATGTTTTGCTTTAAAGTGTAAATCTCAGATACATAGCATCGACGGAAAACATAAGGTGATTCATAAAAATCAAAACATCTTCTTTATTAAACTTCCTTAACCAATCATATTTTCATAAAGTATAATTCTTCTTTACAAAAGGAAAGCAACAAAAGAACAACAACAATGACAACATAAATATTTCCCCCGAGTGCTACGTATCAGAGCGACACCAACACGACTAACAGCAGCTATAAACTCCGTCTTCATAACCTGCACGTTACCAATATATAGGTAACGGCGAAACAAGTAAAGGGTGAGATATTCCAAAACATATAATTAAAGGCATGATAATATATATATATATATATATATAGTTTCGAAATTATAAAGGGTATAGATTAATAAGTGTAATTCCAACACATAATCAAAACTCACTTACTTTACTCGTCATCCTAAGGTGTATAATCTACACTATATCACCATAACCTCATCGGCATAAAGCGTCGCAACAACACATAAACGTTCATCACCACGAAATTATCTCAACAATCATCAACAACGACATCAAACGACAATACCGAACAATATTAATCACATAAGCAACATAAATAATATCATCTCCAATTGGCTAAAGCCCATCATCGCTTTTTGGCATAAAAGCCCATCTTCACAAACATCATCACATCATATATCATCGCAATTCAATATCATTCATCAATCAACAAATACTCAACGCCAAACGACTCAAACATAAACATAACCGACTCCATGAGACACGACTATGTTATGCATGTGGTACCCATCGCTTTGTCCATAATTAGGGACACAAGGCATAAAGCCCATCTTCGCTCGGCATAAAAGCCATCTTCGCTCGGCATAAAAGCCATCATCGCTTGGCATGAAAGCCCTCTTCGCTTATGAAATGTATGTGACTCAATAATAAAAGACCACACAACAACCTATCATCATCGCTCATCACAATTGACATAAAGTCTACATCGCCATAATTTATCCACATATATATAAATATATCGTCGCATCATATTTGCATTATGCAAAACATCACTAATAATTCATCATCATCAAAATCATGCATTCACAAATCGGAAGCATTCATTAACAACATCAATATAATCATCACAACATCATGTACAAAGACATATATTATCGCATTGCAAATCATCAAGTATTTATTAATTAATACGTCGTCGCAATCATTATGTTTAGTCACCTCGCATCATTATCAATTAATTCTCCAAATTTCAAAAACGGAAAAATAGTCAAAACGTCAATAATCGTCGCGAAAACCATTCCTAATAACCGGTATTAATCATAATCGTCAACGTCGAAAACGGATTGCCCATACGTGCCTTAAATCTACTAAAACACAATCCTATTCAATTTTACCGTAAATTGGCTTGTTTTCGGGTCGTCTCGTAAAAACTCATAATTTCAAAAAACTTAACTTCACCACTACGTTCTACACGTCAAACTTAGCTAGCACATCAATTTTTGTTGAAATCGGAGCAACTTGCTAAGTCATCGAATTTACCAAATCGGAACACAATCGGGTTCTAAATTAAATCGGCTAACTTGTGCCCTAGTTATTGTTCGCGTTAAAAGGTGTCGCGCTAGGGAATTGAATATGAATTCAGATCCTCTGGCTCGAAACGATTTACTCTTTTGATTTGTTTATAAAGATGCCGCGAGCATCAAGCTTTATTATTTTCAACACAAGAAAGATGATTTAATGATTATGAAAAAGGGGAAAGCTGTTAATACCCTCAATTGATTTTTATATGCGTAACGACTAGCGCAAACTAGACGCAACGCATTGGGGAGATTCTGAGTAAGGGGGTTTGTTATATAAAGGGAATAGATGGAGCACCCTAAATATATATAGTTATCTATAGCTTTATATATGAATATGTTTGATATTTGTGTGTTTTAATTGCTATTTCTATGATTGGGAAAGTTTCTCCTTTGGGATTTTAAGAAGGATAGATTATGAGGGATCCTATGTTTTGTTATTATTGTGCTCGCAAAGATCTTTGGATCTTCTGCATACATATCCCCTAGTGGGAATCAGAGCATTTGTAGCTCGGATCTACAGGGATCTATGGTTTGTTTGGTCTGAGGGAGAAAGAAATTTGCTCGGTAAGGATGAGACCTTGTGCCTACGTATTCTCAAAAGGATGTTGAGAAAGTCAGAGCAATCGTAGTTCCCACTTATGCTAGTGGAAAGCAACGGGATGTTAGTAAGAGACAGACAAATGTCATCTTAATGAAAAATGTATCTAATCTATTTCATCACATACATTTGAAAAGTTTGTCTGATAAAAATCTTTCATCGTAAGTTACAGGTGTTTTGCTTGAGTGTACAAGCGTTACCACTTACATGTTTAAGAAAGATGTTTTGAAAAAGATGATTGATTCTTTTAACTATAAGCATTGGGTGTTTTGCTTGAGTGTACAAGCGTTACCACTTACAATTAAGAGATATTTTTGTTTGAAAAGAGTTTGATCGTATGTGATGTGATAGATAAGATACTTCTTCCATGGAAATGATAAACGTCTAAATCTCGAGGAGAAATTGATTGGATTAAAGGGATGCTTTTAAGAAGCCCATGGGTCCTTGTATTGTTAGCCCAAGAGAAGGAATTTTGAGTGTCATCGAGGGTCATCGAGGGTCCTTGTATGAAGCTCAAGAGGAAGCTATAGGGGTATGGCTGGCTTTGTCTTAAACGGGATTTCACCGGGAAACCATCCTTTTGGAATTAAGAGCAATTTCACCGGGAAATTATACTCTCAGGGTTCTATCCTAACGCGGGTGATTCTTTGTATTGGAAGCCCAATAAGAGGCTATTAAGAGATTTCCTGGACTCTTTCTTTGTATGATGCCCAAGAGAAGGCTAAACTCAATGAGGAGTTCTTTTGAACGAAGCCCAAGAGGAGGCTGACTCAATAGGGGAGTGTTGTCTTATACGAAGCCTAAGCGGAGGCTAAACTCAGATGAATGAGTTTTCTTATATGAAGCCTAAGAAGAGGCTAACTCTGTGGGGAGAGGTATCTTGTATAAAGCCCAAGAGGAGGCTAAACTGTGGGGAACCTATTGGTTAGACTAGTTGTTATGTTATAACTAGACAGTTGTATAAACAAGTGTGTGTGTGTGTGTGATATGTATTCACAGGAGTTTATGAGTGAAATATAAACAATGCATGATGTTTAAAAGTTTATGAAGTAAATATAAACAAGTGTCTATGAAACGAACGTTTAAAACGAGCGCAACTTGATTATTTACAAGTTTGAATGTGTACAAGGAAGTAAATATGTACACGAACGAGTATTTATGTACAAGGAAAGGTGGATGTACATAGGAGGGTTGGGACTTACACCATAAGGGTGGCCCATTGGTTTGAAAGTAGTTTCACCGGGAATAATGCTCCTTTCAATACCAATGGTATTCAGTGTATATACAGACGAAACGGAAACGAACGATCAAAGTTTATCCGTGTTTGAGTAAAAAGCATCTGTATTATGTACAGATAAAAATTTGTATGTATATGAGAAAGAATTTGATATGTACAAAGAAAATATGTATGTACATAAAGAATGTTGGTTTGGGACTTACACCGTAAGGGAGGCCCATTGATTTGAAAGTAGTTTCACAGGGAATAATGCTCCTTTCAATACCAATGGTATTCAGTGCAAAATGAAAACAAACGGAAGAAGTTTGTCTGTATTATGTACAGGTAAAAAGATGTGTACATAAAATAAATGGATATGTACAAAGAAATATATGTACATAAAAAGAATGTTTTTGGGACTTACACCGTGAGGGAGGCCCATGATCGATTAAGAAATTTGAGAGAAAACGAATCGGTTTTATCGTTTAAATCGGATCGATCATGGTAAAAAGATGTAAGTTTGATGAAAAAAGTTTTGAAGAAATGGTTTTGAAAGTGTTTTTGAAATGTAAAATTCATTTATGAAAAGTTTTGAAAAGAATCGGGATTCGAAAGTTTGAAAAAATCACCTTTTAAAGTGGTTTTGAAAAGTGCTCAAAGGTCGTTTTCAGCTCGATTAAAACATAATCAGATGAAAGTTTTTTCTGAAAATTTTTGCACTATCATAAAATACATGTATTTATTGACAAGTGTACAAAAAATCACCTCAAAATGAGGAGTTTTGATTGGTTAAAAAAATGTTAAAGTTTGTAAAAAATATGAAGAAAAATGAAAAGTTTGAAAAAAATTGGTCCATGGGAGGCTTGAACCCAGGACCTGATGGGTGGATACGTGGCATAGTGACTTACGAGTGAGCTGGCAACCGCTGGGGCAACAATGCATTCGTGTATTGAAGTCAAAACACGTGTTAATATTATATTGGATTTTTTGAATTTGAAAAATAAGAACACGCGCGAAGCCTTGTTCTTCTTCCCTGATCCTTCATCAGCCATGGAATCTTCATTTCTTGATGAAATTGGATGAAATAAACATGGAAGTTGATCGTTTTTTAACAAGGAACATGATGGTATTACTTAATTTCATTTATTTTAAGTTAATCATGGTTGAATTTCCAGAAATCACGAAGAACCCTAGAATTGAAAATCCTAATTGAAATGGCATATGATGGATGATTTTTCCAATTGATTGAGGGTTAATGGTCGTGTAGGGTACAGAAAACAAATGGCCAAGAGATTTTTCAAAATGAATCAAAGAATCATGGATTTGAAGTTCGAGCTCTTACCTGTTGAAGCTGGAATCGAATTCAATGGAGGAGTGTTTCCAGTTGAGTTCTAATGATTGTTTGAGCATCATCGGCCTCTATGGATCATGTATGAGTGGTCTGCTTGCTTCGAATCACCCTGGATCAATCCAACCAAGTCAACCTGCATACAGCTCAAATGGAAACTCGAATTCGATATTAGAGTTGTTACAGGTTGTTGTTCATGATCTGCATCATCTCTATGATGTATATGGATGAAGTTTGAATGATTAAAACTCAAGATGCTCGAGCAAAACTATGAATTCGAGTGATAAGGCAGTCTTGGCAAGCATGATGAACATGGCATGTAATTCTGAGTTTTAGCTTGATTTGTGTTAATCTTAAGCTTCAAACAAGTTTCAAATGGACATTAAAACATATTAGACACCAATTTGATTAGAGTTTTTCATTAATTTTCAAAATTGCAAGTTTTCACAAATTGAACTATGATTCATGAATTTTCAAAGATGAAAAGTGAAAGCATGTACTTGCACGGCTTTGGTGTAGTTTGAATTTGAAAATGATGCCTCTATTTATAGGCCATGAGTTCTGAAATGTTAGGCAAAGAGATTGGCATTGGTAATTCAAACTTACCTTAGAGGGCAAGGAAGTCATTTTGCAAAGGAAAAGGAAACTTCCTTTTTTAACCATGTGTGAAAATATTCAACTTGATCCAAACTTGTCATAATTACTTCTCACTGATTTTTATCAGTTCTTATCCCAATTTGGCAAGGTGGCATGTGTTCTAGAAGAAGAAATCCAAAAATGACCTATAATTGTGAAGTTTTGGACTTGAAATCCATGGTTATGGAGCCTTATGTTTCAATTTCAAAAGTATATCTAGACTCCATGGATTTGAGAGTTCTTGAACATTTTGGAAAGCTTGTTTCAAGGGCTACAACTTTCATGTTTTGAGTTTTTTCCAAATCAAAGTGGAACTATGTGAAAAAATGCCATGAAGTTTGGAAAAAGTGCAAAATTTTAACACTTGAAATTTTTTCTAAGTGTTGAAAATTTTGACTTTTTGTTGACTTTTCCAAATTCTTTGATTTTTTATGATCAAGATGGATCATTTGAAGTATTTTGATGTTGGAAAAGGTTTTGTCTTGAAAAAGTTGACCAAAAGTCAAAGTTTGACTTTTCAGTGCAGATGAATTTTTATCAAATGTTTCAGAAATTGACTGATGAAGTCTGTGAACTTTTGTGATGTTTTGAATCCAGAAATTAGGTCAACATGTTGTATCTAAGATATAATGACCAATCTCTAACCAAAAAAGTCATTCCTTGCTCAAAAAATCAGAGAATACTCATGCTCGACCAAAACCCTAATTGGTCGATCCTTGATTGATCAATGAGAAAAGTTGGATATCTGAGGATCAAAGGTTGATGTTTTGATCAAGATAGGTCAAATGAAGTGAGTAAAACTCAACCCCTAATTGGTTACCTCTTGAATCGATGAAAATTTGATGAAACCCTAATTTTGACCTGTGAATGCTACACCCGATTAATTCTGTTCTAAACTGTTAGTTATGCAATGATGTAAATGTGAGGTGGTATATTAGGTCAAAAATTGGGGTATGACAGTTATATTTTATTAATATAAACTATTACTATGTAAAATTGGAAGGTTTAAAAGAAACAGAAACTAGGAAGCAAGTTATGCAGAAAAACCAATTCTGCAGGTAACAGAACAACAGCATACAGAAAAATAGCAAAACAGCAAAACGCATATTCCGTTTCATTCCCCCCCCCCCACGCATACAGGGACGATCGTCCCTTGTTTGAACACAAGTGGAAGCGTGCGCCCTAGGGGCATGGGACGGCCGCCCCTCATGGTGAGGTGGGCGCCTCCCATGTCCACCACCCCACACCTCATCTTCTTCGTCCATGTGTGTTTTTCTTTTACAGTTTTTTTCTATTTTCTTTCTTTTATAGTTTTTCTTCATTTCCATTTGCAACTTAGTTCTACTAGTATAGCAATTAAAAACACCAACAATTCATACTCCTAACCCAACATTTTCTCAGTTGTTTTCAACCATTAATCAACCAAAACTCACAAATCATCCTAACAATTTTTCTCAAAGTCCAAAATATACTATCAAACCCTAATAAAATGAAATGGAGAAATCAAACCCCTTACTTGGAAGCTTGGATGATCCATGGTGATGCTACAAAGCCCAACCTCAAGCTTCCTCTCTTGCTTTCTTGCTTTTCTTCTTCTTCTTCCCAAAACCCTCTCTTCTCTCAAGCTTCTATGTTAGGTTGTTGTTGTTGGAAAAGGAAAGAAAGACAAAGGAAAGGGTTTTATAATGTTGTTTTCTTACTAGCCATCCAAATTTCTATGTTTGGTTTTGGTATGTATGAATGGAAGGAAAACAAGGAGAAGTGTTTGGATGGAAAGAAAATGAGGAAAGTGGTTTTGTGATAACCTTACTAGTAAACTAAGATGTAAACCCAATCTTTCCCAATTAATCCTCACACTCCTAATTTATTAATATAATTAATTCAATCAATTAAAATAATTCCGGGGAATTACATATCGGCTCCGAATAATGTTTTTACCGGACCGAACGGAACATCGTCGAATATATTAATAGATATGTTAATTAATATAAATATCGATCGGAAATTCGAAAATATTAATATAATGTAATATTAATTAAAAACGGGCGTTACAACTCTCCCCCACTTATAAATTTTTCGTCCTCGAAATTTCGACTAAAACGAACAAATCGGATTAAGCCTACGCATCCGTCCACTCAACCCTCGTGTCAATTAAACAACATACAAAATACACCAAAAACAAGGAAATATCCCTAATTACATCGTCCCGTCAAGAACAACCATGCCGAGATGCAAAACCCATACAATGCACTCGACAACCAATTAACACCCAACAACTAAACAAGTCACAAACACACCGGTTCACTAGAGAACCAAACAAACAAGATTGCTACTATCCTAACGTATCAACCATAGAATTAGTCACACACTCGAACCGACGTCTCGGAAACGAGTCACCAAAGATAGGAACACCAAGTCCTAAGACACAACACCAACACCATCGCTAAAACGAAAACAACAAAATGGTTATACAACCAAAACTAAAACAATCAGAAAAGGATAAAACCACGCGTGCTACGCAAACACGAAAAGATGCCTACCTCTACGCATAAGTACGAACTCAAGAATTACACTTGCAGTTACCGCCCTCATCTCAGCCAATCACAAGGTCACGCCGTCCTTGTAGATTACCAATGTACAACCCTTGATCAAAACAAGATATTCAAACATAACAGAACTGCGAAACACCACTCATTCTAGAGCTTATGCAGATGACTTGCGACTATAACTCACTAGCCCAAATCCAACAACCTCGCTTACTCGCTAGACAATTCAATGCTCGATATCTAAGCCATGCTGCTTCACTTCTATGCATAAGATGCCAACCGTAAAACAACTTGGTTAATTCCTCAACTTCACAATTACTCAAAATGGATACGTTCAAAGCGTACACTCATCAAGACACCTCGCAACATCAGCTTCATCAACTCGAAGAATCACTCTTTCATTCTCGATTGATCAACGTCCATTGGTCCTCTAAAATACATGACATAGTTGACCTTTTTAAATACTGTCCAAATATCTCACTTGTGAACTTCGACGTATACACTTGGCTTCAACGAAGTCTCCCCTTGTAACAATTCAATTCCCAATGTTGAATTAAATAATCACTATCCTCGCACCGTCGCAACGATCAATACACAGGCTTTTCATATCGAAACACCTTTCATAACTTTCAATCTCTTAAAGTGGTAATTCAAACCAAAACACTCTCTCAAGAGCTCATCCCATCAACGTCATCTCTTACTCCTGTAATTACAACACAGATTGGACTTAGAACCATAACATAAACTTTATGGAATCCAATACGAACACCGTCGCGACCAACTTCAGTCACAGATAGAACATTCTCCTTTATAACACAACAATCATCTTAAGGTACCTGTGGCTACTAAACCGTCACAAAATTCTTTACCGTCAAGACTTATCTTAGTCGCAATCTAATAATCCACCACGGCTATTAGTATCCAACAAAATCCATATGATAGTAGTGAACAAATCCTTCACAACCTTCGGAGCTTAATCTCAACAAGTGTCCCAAAAACAAACATGCAACATTCTTCAAAATGACAAATCCCAAATCAGATAATCTTGGGTTATCCGTGATATCAACATACTAAACTCAACAACGAAAGAAGCCTCTATATAGCTCACTCTCAAACTTGAGTTGTCTTCAACAATTCCAATCTCCTCGTCGTTAACATCTGCACCAAAAGATTTCAAATGATCACAACAGCATCAACCTCTAACTCATAAGTCCGACAATTTTTTTTCCTTATGAAAAATCAAATCGTCCCAAGGTAGTAATGCACTTTTCCAACTCTATGTCGAAATATATCTTAAGTCCAAAATGAAATATCACAATACACCGCAGAAGGTTCTTCAGTACGAAACAAGACCAAAATCGAAGCATTCGCTAAACTTTCCACTAGCTTAAACAAATTCGCTTCCCATTGCGAATTCCAAATAGCGACTCAACCATCTCAAGTCCAAGTACTCACGATAAGGTCTTCCGTCAAACTCACAAAGTTAACCATACAAAACAAGGAACTTCTAAGCTCTGAAATAACCCCTTAAGGTCTTCTAAAGATATAAAATAAATCCTCGCAGAACTGTCAAAAATATCACTGTCTAAGTCGCTTACTTAAGGCACTCACGTCCAACAGTTCAAAGTTCTATCTTTAGAATACTCACCACGCACTAATCTAACTTCACTACTGATAACGCAAAGCTCGGATGCTTGCCACAATTCCTTAACTTGATGTGAACCAAATAATATCCATGAATACGAAGTAACTCTTACAGCTACTCATGAGAGTACTGTCTGAACATTCCAAAATCACATCTGACGCATTAGCCACACTAATAGTATCAACAACCACTCGCCAGGACCATACACTATCTTGAAAGGCATTGTCTAAACATCTTCAGCTCTTATACTAACCCGTAGACAGCCAGACATCGCACCAATCACATTAAACACATAAACTCTAATTGACTAATTCATCCAAATATCAATCCTCGTAAGTAGACACTTGCCCTCAACATCCACTTCGTTCCTTGCCTGCAACGACACACCAACTCGGGCAACTTTTTGCTCTTCTCGAACAACACAACTGGCGCACTCCACGGCGAACCACTCAAACAAACAAACAAACTCTACTAAAATCAATCTTCAAGTTGACTCTTCAACTCTAACTCAGAACGAACATCCCTTAAGGATACTTCGAATCACAACTAGTTCTAAAAACTAAATCCATCAAAACTTCACTTCGTACTACTGCGGCAATCCACTCACATCTTCACAATACGCTTCAGAAGAAACACAACAAGAAACTCGCTTGTCAAAATCTTGTTTCTCATCAAAATCCAAATTCACTCACAACTCAAGTAACCATGCACCACCTTGTGCCAACACATCTACTTCATACACTATTAAGTTGGCAAGACAAGTATATCCCAACCAACACAATTCCCGACTACTATCAACAAGAGATTAAGGATGATCAGTCCCTCAATTTGTCAATAGACAGTCGACAATCATGATGGTGACATAAACCATCTCTACCAACTACAACAGCGTCTCTAAACTTACACTTCAAGTTACCGAAGCATAACACTGCTTGAGGCTCCATCCTAAGCCACAAGCGCCACCAAAAAGTAAAACTTCTCCTCCACTTGTTTCAAACTCATCTCTGCAGACAAACAATTTGAAACAAATAAGTACCGACAGTGTTTCACACACATGTCGCATACAACAGGATTAAACACACTAATAACTTGGTCGACAGACCGACCTGCTCTGATACCACTAATGTAACACCCCAATTCTACCCAAAATTTAATATGCAAAAATCAGAGTAATTTTAAAATTTCATGAATTCAATACTGAGGCGTCACACCATCAAAAACAGCTCACTTAAAACGTTTTTCTTTAAAGTGTAAATCTCATATACATAGCATCGACGAAAAACATAAGGTGATTCATAAAAATCAAAACATCTTCTTTATTAAACTTCCTTAACCAATCATATTTTCATAAAGTATAATTCTTCTTTACAAAAGGAAAGCAACAAAAGAACAACAACAATGACAACATAAATATTTCCCCCGAGTGCTACGTATCAGAGCGACACCAACACGACTAACAGCAGCTATAAACTCCGTCTTCATAACCTGCACGTTACCAATATATAGGTAACGGCGAAACAAGTAAAGGGTGAGATATTCCAAAACATATAATTAAAGGCATGATAATATATATATATATATATATATAGTTTCGAAATTATAAAGGGTATAGATTAATAAGTGTAATTCCAACACATAATCAAAACTCACTTACTTTACTCGTCATCCTAAGGTGTATAATCTACACTATATCACCATAACCTCATCGGCATAAAGCGTCGCAACAACACATAAACGTTCATCACCACGAAATTATCTCAACAATCATCAACAACGACATCAAACGACAATACCGAACAATATTAATCACATAAGCAACATAAATAATATCATCTCCAATTGGCTAAAGCCCATCATCGCTTTTTGGCATAAAAGCCCATCTTCACAAACATCATCACATCATATATCATCGCAATTCAATATCATTCATCAATCAACAAATACTCAACGCCAAACGACTCAAACATAAACATAACCGACTCCATGAGACACGACTATGTTATGCATGTGGTACCCATCGCTTTGTCCATAATTAGGGACACAAGGCATAAAGCCCATCTTCGCTCGGCATAAAAGCCATCTTCGCTCGGCATAAAAGCCATCATCGCTTGGCATGAAAGCCCTCTTCGCTTATGAAATGTATGTGACTCAATAATAAAAGACCACACAACAACATATCATCATCGCTCATCACAATTGACATAAAGTCTACATCGTCATAATTTATCCACATACAGATAAATATATCGTCGCATCATATTTGCATTATGCAAAACATCACTAATAATTCATCATCATCAAAATCATGCATTCACAAATCGGAAGCATTCATTAACAACATCAATATAATCATCACAACATCATGTACAAAGACATATATTATCGCATCGCAAATCATCAAGTATTTATTAATTAATACGTCGTCGCAATCATTATGTTTAGTCACCTCGCATCATTATCAATTAATTCGCCAAATTTCAAAAACGGAAAAATAGTCAAAACATCAATAATCGTCGCGAAAACCATTCCTAATAACCGGCATTAATCATAATCGTCAACGTCGAAAACGGATTGCCCATACGTGCCTTAAATCTACTAAAACACAATCCTATTCAATTTTACCGTAAATTGGCTTGTTTTCGGGTCGTCTCGTAAAAACTCATAATTTCAAAAAACTTAACTTCACCACTACGTTCTACACGTCAAACTTAGCTAGCACATCAATTTTTGTTGAAATCGGAGCAACTTGCTAAGTCATCGAATTTACCAAATCGGAACACAATCGGGTTCTAAATTAAATCGGCTAACTTGTGCCCTAGTTATTGTTCGCGTTAAAAGGTGTCGCGCTAGGGAATTGAATATGAATTCAGATCCTCTGGCTCGAAACGATTTACTCTTTTGATTTGTTTATAAAGATGCCGCGAGCATCAAGCTTTATTATTTTCAACACAAGAAAGATGATTTAATGATTATGAAAAAGGGGAAAGCTGTTAATACCCTCAATTGATTTTTATATGCGTAACGACTAGCGCAAACTAGACGCAACGCATTGGGGAGATTCTGAGTAAGGGGGTTTGTTATATAAAGGGAATAGATGGAGCACCCTAAATATATATAGTTATCTATAGCTTTATATATGAATATGTTTGATATTTGTGTGTTTTAATTGCTATTTCTATGATTGGGAAAGTTTCTCCTTTGGGATTTTAAGAAGGATAGATTATGAGGGATCCTATGTTTTGTTATTATTGTGCTCGCAAAGATCTTTGGATCTTCTGCATACATATCCCCTAGTGGGAATCAGAGCATTTGTAGCTCGGATCTACAGGGATCTATGGTTTGTTTGGTCTGAGGGAGAAAGAAATTTGCTCGGTAAGGATGAGACCTTGTGCCTACGTATTCTCAAAAGGATGTTGAGAAAGTCAGAGCAATCGTAGTTCCCACTTATGCTAGTGGAAAGCAACGGGATGTTAGTAAGAGACAGACAAATGTCATCTTAATGAAAAATGTATCTAATCTATTTCATCACATACATTTGAAAAGTTTGTCTGATAAAAATCTTTCATCGTAAGTTACAGGTGTTTTGCTTGAGTGTACAAGCGTTACCACTTACATGTTTAAGAAAGATGTTTTGAAAAAGATGATTGATTCTTTTAACTATAAGCATTGGGTGTTTTGCTTGAGTGTACAAGCGTTACCACTTACAATTAAGAGATATTTTTGTTTGAAAAGAGTTTGATCGTATGTGATGTGATAGATAAGATACTTCTTCCATGGAAATGATAAACGTCTAAATCTCGAGGAGAAATTGATTGGATTAAAGGGATGCTTTTAAGAAGCCCATGGGTCCTTGTATTGTTAGCCCAAGAGAAGGAATTTTGAGTGTCATCGAGGGTCATCGAGGGTCCTTGTATGAAGCTCAAGAGGAAGCTATAGGGTATGGCTGGCTTTGTCTTAAACGGGATTTCACCGGGAAACCATCCTTTTGGAATTAAGAGCAATTTCACCGGGAAATTATACTCTCAGGGTTCTATCCTAACGCGGGTGATTCTTTGTATTGGAAGCCCAATAAGAGGCTATTAAGAGATTTCCTGGACTCTTTCTTTGTATGATGCCCAAGAGAAGGCTAAACTCAATGAGGAGTTCTTTTGAACGAAGCCCAAGAGGAGGCTGACTCAATAGGGGAGTGTTGTCTTATACGAAGCCTAAGCGGAGGCTAAACTCAGATGAATGAGTTTTCTTATATGAAGCCTAAGAAGAGGCTAACTCTGTGGGGAGAGGTATCTTGTATAAAGCCCAAGAGGAGGCTAAACTGTGGGGAACCTATTGGTTAGACTAGTTGTTATGTTATAACTAGACAGTTGTATAAACAAGTGTGTGTGTGTGTGTGATATGTATTCACAGGAGTTTATGAGTGAAATATAAACAATGCATGATGTTTAAAAGTTTATGAAGTAAATATAAACAAGTGTCTATGAAACGAACGTTTAAAACGAGCGCAACTTGATTATTTACAAGTTTGAATGTGTACAAGGAAGTAAATATGTACACGAACGAGTATTTATGTACAAGGAAAGGTGGATGTACATAGGAGGGTTGGGACTTACACCATAAGGGTGGCCCATTGGTTTGAAAGTAGTTTCACCGGGAATAATGCTCCTTTCAATACCAATGGTATTCAGTGTATATACAGACGAAACGGAAACGAACGATCAAAGTTTATCCGTGTTTGAGTAAAAAGCATCTGTATTATGTACAGATAAAAATTTGTATGTATATGAGAAAGAATTTGATATGTACAAAGAAAATATGTATGTACATAAAGAATGTTGGTTTGGGACTTACACCGTAAGGGAGGCCCATTGATTTGAAAGTAGTTTCACAGGGAATAATGCTCCTTTCAATACCAATGGTATTCAGTGCAAAATGAAAACAAACGGAAGAAGTTTGTCTGTATTATGTACAGGTAAAAAGATGTGTACATAAAATAAATGGATATGTACAAAGAAATATATGTACATAAAAAGAATGTTTTTGGGACTTACACCGTGAGGGAGGCCCATGATCGATTAAGAAATTTGAGAGAAAACGAATCGGTTTTATCGTTTAAATCGGATCGATCATGGTAAAAAGATGTAAGTTTGATGAAAAAAGTTTTGAAGAAATGGTTTTGAAAGTGTTTTTGAAATGTAAAATTCATTTATGAAAAGTTTTGAAAAGAATCGGGATTCGAAAGTTTGAAAAAATCACCTTTTAAAGTGGTTTTGAAAAGTGCTCAAAGGTCGTTTTCAGCTCGATTAAAACATAATCAGATGAAAGTTTTTTCTGAAAATTTTTGCACTATCATAAAATACATGTATTTATTGACAAGTGTACAAAAAATCACCTCAAAATGAGGAGTTTTGATTGGTTAAAAAAATGTTAAAGTTTGTAAAAAATATGAAGAAAAATGAAAAGTTTGAAAAAAATTGGTCCATGGGAGGCTTGAACCCAGGACCTGATGGGTGGATACGTGGCATAGTGACTTACGAGTGAGCTGGCAACCGCTGGGGCAACAATGCATTCGTGTATTGAAGTCAAAACACGTGTTAATATTATATTGGATTTTTTGAATTTGAAAAATAAGAACACGCGCGAAGCCTTGTTCTTCTTCCCTGATCCTTCATCAGCCATGGAATCTTCATTTCTTGATGAAATTGGATGAAATAAACATGGAAGTTGATCGTTTTTTAACAAGGAACATGATGGTATTACTTAATTTCATTTATTTTAAGTTAATCATGGTTGAATTTCCAGAAATCACGAAGAACCCTAGAATTGAAAATCCTAATTGAAATGGCATATGATGGATGATTTTTCCAATTGATTGAGGGTTAATGGTCGTGTAGGGTACAGAAAACAAATGGCCAAGAGATTTTTCAAAATGAATCAAAGAATCATGGATTTGAAGTTCGAGCTCTTACCTGTTGAAGCTGGAATCGAATTCAATGGAGGAGTGTTTCCAGTTGAGTTCTAATGATTGTTTGAGCATCATCGGCCTCTATGGATCATGTATGAGTGGTCTGCTTGCTTCGAATCACCCTGGATCAATCCAACCAAGTCAACCTGCATACAGCTCAAATGGAAACTCGAATTCGATATTAGAGTTGTTACAGGTTGTTGTTCATGATCTGCATCATCTCTATGATGTATATGGATGAAGTTTGAATGATTAAAACTCAAGATGCTCGAGCAAAACTATGAATTCGAGTGATAAGGCAGTCTTGGCAAGCATGATGAACATGGCATGTAATTCTGAGTTTTAGCTTGATTTGTGTTAATCTTAAGCTTCAAACAAGTTTCAAATGGACATTAAAACATATTAGACACCAATTTGATTAGAGTTTTTCATTAATTTTCAAAATTGCAAGTTTTCACAAATTGAACTATGATTCATGAATTTTCAAAGATGAAAAGTGAAAGCATGTACTTGCACGGCTTTGGTGTAGTTTGAATTTGAAAATGATGCCTCTATTTATAGGCCATGAGTTCTGAAATGTTAGGCAAAGAGATTGGCATTGGTAATTCAAACTTACCTTAGAGGGCAAGGAAGTCATTTTGCAAAGGAAAAGGAAACTTCCTTTTTTAACCATGTGTGAAAATATTCAACTTGATCCAAACTTGTCATAATTACTTCTCACTGATTTTTATCAGTTCTTATCCCAATTTGGCAAGGTGGCATGTGTTCTAGAAGAAGAAATCCAAAAATGACCTATAATTGTGAAGTTTTGGACTTGAAATCCATGGTTATGGAGCCTTATGTTTCAATTTCAAAAGTATATCTAGACTCCATGGATTTGAGAGTTCTTGAACATTTTGGAAAGCTTGTTTCAAGGGCTACAACTTTCATGTTTTGAGTTTTTTCCAAATCAAAGTGGAACTATGTGAAAAAATGCCATGAAGTTTGGAAAAAGTGCAAAATTTTAACACTTGAAATTTTTTCTAAGTGTTGAAAATTTTGACTTTTTGTTGACTTTTCCAAATTCTTTGATTTTTTATGATCAAGATGGATCATTTGAAGTATTTTGATGTTGGAAAAGGTTTTGTCTTGAAAAAGTTGACCAAAAGTCAAAGTTTGACTTTTCAGTGCAGATGAATTTTTATCAAATGTTTCAGAAATTGACTGATGAAGTCTGTGAACTTTTGTGATGTTTTGAATCCAGAAATTAGGTCAACATGTTGTATCTAAGATATAATGACCAATCTCTAACCAAAAAAGTCATTCCTTGCTCAAAAAATCAGAGAATACTCATGCTCGACCAAAACCCTAATTGGTCGATCCTTGATTGATCAATGAGAAAAGTTGGATATCTGAGGATCAAAGGTTGATGTTTTGATCAAGATAGGTCAAATGAAGTGAGTAAAACTCAACCCCTAATTGGTTACCTCTTGAATCAGATGAAAATTTGATGAAACCCTAATTTTGACCTGTGAATGCTACACCCGATTAATTCTGTTCTAAACTGTTAGTTATGCAATGATGTAAATGTGAGGTGGTATATTAGGTCAAAAATTGGGGTATGACAGTTATATTTTATTAATATAAACTATTACTATGTAAAATTGGAAGGTTTAAAAGAAACAGAAACTAGGAAGCAAGTTATGCAGAAAAACCAATTCTGCAGGTAACAGAACAACAGCATACAGAAAAATAGCAAAACAGCAAAACGCATGAAGCAACTCGTTTTTCAAAAATCATTTGAATAAATTTTCAAAACAATGAAATCGCCACCTAATTTTATTTGTTCTAGGAAGAACGGGAAAATATAGATAAATCCCACAAAAACGGATAAGGCGGTCTACAAGACCAAAAAGCAAGGATTCGAGAGTCGGTTACGCAAGAGGAAGGTATTAGCACCTCCTACGTCCATCTTACTCGATGGGACCCATTTAGTTCGAAATGTGTTTGTGTGTGTAATCGCTAATTTCTTTGTTATGAATAAAAAAAAGAAGAAACGGGATTTGTTTGTTATTGTTTTGAGTTTGACACGGTTTCGAAACCGCGTGCCTACGTATTCCCTTGTGCAATGGGAAAGTCAAAACTCCGTAGTTCTTGTTGAAAATGTCTTGGATTGTTTGTATTGATTTTAGAAGAAAATGTTTTTGATGACCGCGTATGAGCGGAAAAGGAATTTGAATGGGTTGAATTGATTTTAATTGTAGATGACAAGTACCAAAACGTTAGGCTATCATCTAACGATTCGAATACTCGAGATTGGTGAGGGGACTCGGCCAATCATCTCTCATCCAAAATATTTATTATGCAAAGGGTGAGGTGAAACAAAGTTCACATTTATTAAGTGTATGGAATAAAAGTATTTAAGTCATTAGGCTATCATCTAACGGCCCAAATACTTTAAATTTAATTAAATCGTCGGGCTATCATCCAACAATTTAATTAAATACCATAGCACTAGATTTTTTGTTTAGAACATGGATTGAAGTTTCTTAATTTATTAGGCTATCATCTAATCAACTAGAAACTTCGATTCGTTTTAATCGTTAGGCTAACATCTAACAATTAAAACAAATCTTATCCACATGTTCCTTTTTTGGAAAAAAAAATTGATTTAAAGAAAACAAGTTCAATTAATTGTTTTAATTTGAAAGTGTTTTGAAAATTTCGGCATTGGACGTAGAAAAGTGAAGTTTCGGGTTATGGTTAACCAAGTATGTGGACTTGATTAACCTCGTGAGGATAGGTGCTCCTATCCCCAACCATGAGACCCTGGTGCATGGATATTGGTATGTGGACCAATTGTTTTTTTCGGGTTATGATTAATCAAGGCAACGAGGGCCTTAATTAACCTCGTGAGGATGGCCATGCCCATCCCCAACCATGAGACCCTTAGAGAATTTGGTGTGGGTAACCAAAAATGAGAGATCGGAGGCGTTGTTTCTTTTATGTTAATTTGTGAGTAGAGTGTACGATCGCATAATAAAACATACAAGCGAATAACATAATTAAAAAAAAACGGATAATAAAAAAACGTAAATTAACACACAATACAACCGGAATTTAAATAATTATTAGGATAGATTTTTTCTACTTGATAAAAAATCAACTAATAATTTAATTGATAATTTAGCAAATAAAAAATATCTTATACTAATTATTATTTAATACATTGATGTAAAAAAAAATACTTGCATAATAATAAATTAAAGAGAGAGTTAGAAATGAGCCTGATTGGAGCTTTAAATCTGGGGGTGTGAACAGCAAACTGAGCCCAAGCCCAAAAACAATGCTGGATTTTGTATAGAAGCTCCATGGAAACAAAGTGTGGTCCACCATTCTGGAGCGTTAGATCTGGACTTTGACAGATCTGATGGCTTAAGGGAGGAGGTGCAAGATTGCTTATCATGTATATACCTGCATCAGATTTCGAACAGACCACACAGATGGTGACAAGTGTCACCACCTGGACTAACCAACAAGGCTAATCTAATACACTTATTAAAATATAAAAAAATTAACTTTGTTTAAAATATAAAATAAAGAATCTGATAATAAAACTGATACTTATCATTCTTTTACTAATTTATTAACTAACTATAAAAAGTAATATAATTATTCCTAATAATAATACTAAAACTGAATTTTATAATAATTATAAATCCCTTTTTTAAAATAAAAAGAAAACTATACTAAAAGAGGCAAAGACCTTCATCGGTTCCCATTCACTCAATCCTCATCTGTCTCCATCCCTCTCGATCTCTCTTCGTTCCTCATGAACCTTAATCGCCGCTCTCATCTCATCGGTGGTTCTCGCCGCGATTCCTCACTGGATTCGTCTCTGTCGCTCACGATCCTCACCGATTCTCTCATCTCTCATCATCGCCGCTCTCGAACTCTCCATTCTCTCATCGCCGCGTTTCACCAGAAATCGTCGCGATTCTCTGGAAACTGTCTCTCTTTCGATCTAATGTTGCCGCGACTATCTCTCTCTCTCTGTTACTGCTATTTTGTTATCTGATTTCTGGAAAAAAAAAACTGTTTTGATTTTATGTTTACAGATTTGTTGGAAGTAAAAAAAAGGAAAATGGAACCCTAGTTTCCTGTTCGTGATGATGGTAGCAATGCAATGTAGAAAATGAAAAGAAAACAGGGAGGAAAGGAGAAGGATGGCGACACAGAGTTCGCAACCTCCCCCTTCCTCATTCAAACGGGTAATACCTTTCGAAACTTGGCTCTTTTGTGGCTTATTTCGGATTTTCTGAAGGGATAGATGTTTGTGAAATGATGACTTTGGGGTTTCTGATGAATGTTGTGTTCTGGTTTATGATGAATGGCTTGCTATGTTTCTGGTTTTTTTTGTATCAATGTTGTTGGTTGTTGCGTTCTGATATGTGTTTCGGTTAGGGTTTCTTAGTGAATAGTTAATGCTGCCTCGGTTCTAGTGCTTTGAATGCTTTTATAATGTCCTGTAATTAGGGTTTTCTCTGATGTCAGACTTTGGGAACAGGGCTTTGAGAAAAGAATGAAAAACTGGGCTTTAGGTGTTATGTTATTTGGTCTGTTGGTTAGAAACAAGTATGCCATCCTTGTGTTTTCTTGGTTTTGGGCTTTAGCATTTGATTTGATGGGCTGAAAGAAAACGTTGGGCTGTTTATTGTATTTCCTGATATGCTGGTTGTTGCTGTACTGGGCTGCCAGACCTTGTGTTTCTTGCTATTTTTATATTTTCCTGCTGCTATTAGTGACCTTTGATGCTATTGGGCTGACACTGAAACTCTGAATTCTGAACAATGTACTTGCAGCAGTGGTGATGATGGTGTCTAAACCACACCCCCTTTTGTGAACCAACAACACATAGTTGTTGTGATTTGCAAAAAGGGTAGGTTATTTTGAACATGATTGAGAAACAAACCCTTAACATAATCTGATCCCAATCATTAATCGCTAATGATGAGATAAAAAATTGCTTTGAATTCTTGTTTAGGCTGCCCGTTAACTTGCTAACCGTTTCCTTTCTCTTGTTTCATGAATAAGCAATGGTACAAGCTTGGAGGAATGGTGAAGGAAAGCTTTGGACAAGAAGGCAAGGTTTTAAGATAGAGCAAGAAGGCCAAAAAGGAAAGCAACAAAAACTTCCATTAGAAGACAATAGGATTTGGACATAGAAAAAGAAATTTGCTTGTATTCTTGAACTCAAAGCCATAGCTTATATTTGTATTCTTGAAAAATTTGTATCAAAAGTTTGAATCTTGTAACCAACACATATATCCAAATTGACATTGTAAACTTTGATGATTCATGTAGCATTCGTACAAACCAAAGTTAAGCCAATGTTGAATTTGGAAGTTTGATTCTACTTTATAAACGGGTATTCCTTTAATGTCATTTTTGAATTTGAGTAAGACTTTGAAACTTGAATGACAAGGATGGAAAAGAATGGATTTGAATATTGAATGAGTTTGTTTGAAACTTGGCTTTTGAAATGAAACTTGTTTCCTATGGTTGGTCTAAAAAGAAATCCTTGAGAACCCTTAATGGAGAACTCATGTTATAGGTACAACTAGGCCATAGAAAAAAAAAACATGAGAGGAAATATATTTGGGAAAAATGTCACAGAAAATGAACCCTCCTTGCACACCCATGAAGTAAACCCGCGTAAGTTGATGAATTAGAAACGCCATCTAAGACTTACGGGTGAGAATGAAAACTTAAAGATTTGTGAAAAATAGTATCTCGCAAACATTTTCAATTCCCTTCATCCTCTTCGAACTCAAAAAGTGCATTGAAAATGTATTATAAAGGCTGATAATCTTGTAGTCCAAAACCTCGAAATTCAAACCATCTTGCCATTAAAATAACCCCAATTGAATGATAGGCGCCATTTTAAATTAAAACTCAATCCTTCAAGAAAGTTTTCAAAGAGAATTGTAACCCATTGTGAGCATAATTCTTCGACTCCACCTTCTAAACCTTTTGATGAGCAAAAACCACCTTGTCATCCTCAATTCTCCCGGGTTGATTGAAGACAACAAACATCTTCCAAATCTTGTAACATAATTACCTCAAGCCAGTCCAAACCTAAAAACCCCAGAATCAAAAACATCAATGCACGTATGTGCAACAGTGGGTTCTTTCCAAACACAAAATGATGTGAGTTTGAAATCCGATCGCCTCAGATGTAAGTAATGATGCAGATGTGATGAGCGAATGAATGTCTAAAGCGAGTGGCCCAATGGAAACGTATGCAAATGAATGCAAAGCCTAAGCCAGGTAAAATTGATATAGGAGGGCAAATTTTGGGGTGCAACAACGCATACTTTTCATTCTTCCCCCACGCATACAGGGATGATCGTCCCTTGGTTGAACACAAGTGGAGGTGTGCGCCCTAGGGGCATGGGACGGCCGCCCCTCATGGTGAGGTGGGCGCCTCCCGTGTCCACCACCCCACACCTCATCTTCTTCGTCCATGTGTGTTTTTCTTTTACAGTTTTTTTCTATTTTCTTTCTTTTATAGTTTTTCTTCATTTCCATTTGCAACTTAGTTCTACTAGTATAGCAATTAAAAACACCAACAATTCATACTCCTAACCCAACATTTTCTAAGTTGTTTTCAACCATTAATCAACCAAAACTCACAAATCATCCTAACAATTTTTCTCAAAGTCCAAAATATACTATCAAACCCTAATAAAATGAAATGGAGAAATCAAACCCCTTACTTGGAAGCTTGGATGATCCATGGTGATGCTACAAAGCCCAACCTCAAGCTTCCTCTCTTGCTTTCTTGCTCCTCTTCTTCTTCTTCCCAAAACCCTCTCTTCTCTCAAGCTTCTATGTTAGGTTGTTGTTGTTGGAAAAGGAAAGAAAGACAAAGGAAAGGGTTTTATAATGTTGTTTTCTTACTAGCCATCCAAATTTCTATGTTTGGTTTTGGTATGTATGAATGGAAGGAAAACAAGGAGAAGTGTTTGGATGGAAAGAAAATGAGGAAAGTGGTTTTGTGATAACCTTACTAGTAAACTAAGGTGTAAACCCAATCTTTCCCAATTAATCCTCACACTCCTAATTTATTAATATAATTAATTCAATCAATTAAAATAATTCTGGGGAATTACATATCGGCTCCGAATAATGTTTTTACCGGACCGAACGGAACATCGTCGAATATATTAATAGATATGTTAATTAATATAAATATCGATCGGAAATTCGAAAATATTAATATAATATAATATTAATTAAAAACGGACGTTACAAGCAGCACCAACATCTAACTCACTTCTATTTTTTGAGTGATCAATAACATGTTCAGCATGCTTGGCATTTTCTTATGTTAGAGCTTTAATCAATCCTTCAATATTTCCTTTTCTAGCAGTAGAATAGATTCCTCCAGCTCCCTGCACATCCCCTTCAGTTGAGAAAGTGTGTCTTCTTTTAAAGTATTAGAAACAAGTGTCTGCAAAGATGTTACAGCTATGTATGGAACATGCGTTCCACCAAACAATTTTTTATGAAGAGTTAAGTGAGGTTCCCTTTTAATCACATTATAAGTACTCAGAATAATGTTAGGATGTTGTTCTAGAATTATGCCACAAATGAGTGAGGGAAAGCATATTGGCATCTTTACAGTAGTTGAAGCTCCTTATCTCAAAATGTGTTCAAATATGTAGGCTCCAAAATCTAAGGTTCTCTTTTTTCCTACAACATATATGAACCTCCCAAGACTAGTGGAAATCCTGGAGGTAAGGTGTGTGGGTATCCAATTTACAGTGGCAATCCTATGAAGAATAGCATACTTAACACCAAGTTTCCTACTGACAGATTCCCATTATTTGGCCAGCACTTTACTTGCCCACTGGTTATCTTCTTGCATACATCGTTATATGAGTCTTCTAACTCAGTTTGAGTAGTTTAAGCCCTGCTCAAATATTTGTTTATCACTTTAGGTGAGAGCATCATGGTTTTTCTTTTGACTACGACCTTCCCATTATATTTACTGCCTTCAACATCACATCTTTCACGAATATTAGCAACAAAGTCTTTGACCAGTTTTTCATAGCAAGGACCAAACTTAGTAACAGTATTCATTAATCCATATGTTTTTATCATCTCCACTACATTACCACATTTTTGGAAGCCCTTTCCCAGGCCGATTCTCCTTTGCTTCATATGTTTCTACTTCTTCGCATTCTCCTTATTATGGAAGTATACTTTGTTTATGGTTGCTTTGTGACCAGTGGTACTCCTCTTCTTTGTGGCATACATGTTTCTAGTTAGGAATAATGTCCTGGACATTTTTTTAACATTATATTTAGAACCACTAAAAGAGACATACTTCCTCTTCTTGGTTGATACTTCACCCTACTCCACTTCTTTGGAGAACCAATAGGAGATTTCATTTTGAATCTCTTTGGAGGACTATTTATTAACTCACCAGCCTTTCCTTGAACCTCCTTAGAAGAATAGTTTTCAACCATCATAGCCTTTTCTCTTCTTATCTAAGCCTATTTTCTATTGCACGAGTCAAACATTTGGTAATGGGCTCATCATCAAAACCAGTCACATACGTCTTCTTCTTGATTCTCCTTTCACAAGCAACTTGCTCATGAGTAGATGTGTCAGGATTTACACTAGAGATCTTATCAGCCATGGTTTCCTCTTCTTCAGATGTCTGAACATTTAGAAAAATCCCAGCTTTCTTTAACACTTTGCACACAAACCTTCTATTTATCTTATCATTTTTAGCAACATCCTCATCAACAGCAACCGACCCAATAGGGTTCTTTGACTCCTTACCTAAATCAACAATTGGCCTATCATGCCTATTATTAGGTAGAAAGTACTTACTAGAAGTCCTAACATCCTTTGAGACAAATGATCTTGCTTCCGTTTGGGTAGAGGCTAAAATGATGGATAACGGTGCAATATAAAAAACTAGGTCATCTAGTTTAACCATTTGAATGGCATCATCAACCTTAGACATTGACTGAGATAATCCATGATCGTCAGACGAATCATGCACGGAATCAGATGACGAGTGTTAAGACATATTTATTTTTTGTCGAGTGATCTTGGCTGTTAAGATACACGATTGCAAGCGCGCCTAAAAAGGTTTTTGAGTAGATGCATCAGTCTATATAAAACCATATATTTGGTATATGGCGTGTGGTCAAATGTCTAAGCTTTGAACAAATGGGCTTAGGCAGTCATGGGCGTCATAAAATTTGAAAATTCGTTTCCTTCAATTACATAGCATTAATCGTTGTGATTTCCCATGCTTATATACTTCAAGTCGTTCCCCTAATTTTTGAATGTTTACACATTTAAGAAATAGGTCTTCTATTCTAACTTGATCTTTGATATCATGTGACTTGATATTTGTGGGCTTAGTCCTTCTTTACTGAATAGGATGTTCATCACCTTTTGTCATTCTCAAGTTATCATAACATAATGTCCTGATATCTTGTGTGACTTTATAAGAATTTAACATTTGTTTTGGCTTAATAATTCTTCCAACATCATTTTTGACCTTCAGACATACTACAAAGCACTTTGTTTCTTCGGGACTCCATGGATGGCAGTTTTCTTTTGATCTGCTGCCCTTCATGATAATCTTATCCATTTCATTATTTATCAAACATTCAGAATTAGTAAAGTTAACTCTGACACCTTGGTCACATAGTTGACTTATACTTATCATGTTGGTATCTAATCCTTCTACACACAACACATCATCAAACTTAGGTTGCCCTGTATAATCTTGCTTCCCAACACTCATTACTCTTCCTTTGGACCTGTCTCCATAAGTCACAGTTTTAGTGGATGATGATTTGATTTCCACTAAAAATTTATTAACACTTTTCATGTTTCTTGAGCACCACTATCAAAATACCAAGATTCACCAACAGATGCTTTGAGAGATGTGTGAGACATTTCTTCAGATGGTCTCTTTTTAGGAATCCATTTTTCCTCATGTTTGTTCATATTTTTTCCTCTTCCAGGTTGTAAGGTGGGTTTGGGATAACCATTCACTTTGTAGCAATAGGTTTTCAGGTGGGCAGACCTACCACAATAAGCACATCTCCATCTCTGACTTCTACCACCTTTATGATTTGTTTGATGTTTATGTCAATGTTGGGACATGTGATCTGTCATCTTTTGTTCTTGTTTCTTCCGTGGAGGTACAAAATTTACAATAGACTTTACTTATTTGTTCTTCACACCTTGAATCTCATAACCAATACCTCTAAAATTCCCAGCATTTCTCCCAGATTCAAGGATCTTATCCAGAGTGTCTAAATCATTATTCAACATCTTAATAGATTTAGTCATATTGCCTAGTTTAGAGTTTAGAAACACAACTTCCTCTTTTAGTTCAACAATAATGGCTAAATATTCTCCTTTCTTAGATTTTAGTCGAGCAATGACTTTAGTTTGCTCTTCCCCTTGTTGATATACTTCTTCGCTTTTGAAACATAACTCTTTGTATGAAGCTGCGAGTTCTTCAAGGGTAAGTTCTTCATGATCTGATTCTTCATCAAAGTCATAAACTTCAGTCAAGGCATTCACTTGCTTGGCTCATTCATCTTCAGTATCGCTTTTAGAATACTCATTTGACCCTGACACAAATAGGCCATTCTTCTTCTGTTGCTTGAGATAAGTAGCATACTCAGATTTTATGTTCTTGTCATTTGACTTCGAATTCCTCAATAATTTGTTGAAATGTCTTCCTAGTAACTCAAGTTATTCAGATACTCCTTCTAAGTTCAACTCATCACAGTCCTTTGAGTCTTCAGTGCTAGACGTAAAGGATATACTTTTCTTCTTTTCATACCTCTCATTTATAGCATATTAAAAGGACTTAAGAGAGTTTACAAGTTCATCAACAATCATAGTGCTGATATCATGGGACTCTTCAATGACAATCACCTTCATGTTTAACCTCTTTGGAAGAGATCTAAGCATCTCCTTAATCAGCTTATCCTCTGATATCTTCTCTCTCAGGTCTTCTAAGTCATTATAAATGTCTAGAACAGTCATGTGAAAGTCTTAAATACTCTCATCCTCCTTCATCTTCAAGTTCTCAAATTTTGTAGAGAGAAGTTGAAGTTTTGCCATCTTTACTATAGAACTTCCTTCATGAACTTTTCCCAAGGTCTCCCATGTAGCTTTCACATATCTACAGTTCTTTATTAGTTTGAAAATATTTTTATCAACTCCATTGAATATAGAATTCAATGCTTTAGAGTTTCCTTGAGATAATGACTCATCATTATCATCCCAATCTTCTTCAGCCTTCAACATATCTATGGCCTTCCCTTCTACATCCAAAGACTTTGGAGGATCCCATTCTTTGACAATGTTTTTCCAGAACTTGTTTCCTAGGGATTTTATGTATGTTTCCATACGAGGTTTCCAACTGTCATAGTTGGTACCATCTAGAATAGGTATTCTCACTGTGATTCAACCCAGAGTCAGAGCAGGATGCATGCTCTGATACCAACTGAAATTATGGCTATCATATTCCGGATGTCCTAAAAAATGTCAAGACACTGGATCCGACTTCACACACAATAGCAAGATGTATAGACAAATAAAACAGTGTCGAAAGTAAATAACACATGATATATTTACTCAGTTTGGAGACAACAACTCCCACTCTAGTGGCTACCAAGCCAGGGACGCAATCAACAAGATAGTATCAATTTGTAGAGCACTCAACAAACATTCAAGTTTATAATCTATGCACTTAATCACTACCCTTTTCTAACTTCTACCTAAGACACACCTAGGTATGAGGCCCTCCTCAAATCCCTCTTCAATCACACTCAACGATTGGAGAAACTCTAAACATAATAGAGAACAAAAACTGGAATTCACTCTTCCAAGACACACAAAACCCAATGCATAACATCTTATGATAATTGACACACAGATGTTCAATGCTTCAAAGCTTATGAACATCTGACACAAAACTTACAACCCAACAATAAGGATTATAAAACCCTAACACAATACACACGTAAGTTCCACCTAAAACTAGGTATACACTAGTATTTTTATAACATTATCTAGACATGTGTGGGCTTCAAAACCGCAACAATGAGGCTACACAAAGTCTTCACAAACTTCTCCAAAATTGTAGGTCTTCAATAAAGGAAATTGTTGGAAATTTCAGAGCTTGACCTTTTTGATCTTTTGTTCAAGTCATTGGATAAACTTGATGCATTTGTCCTCTATGAAACTGCTTAGATTGTAGCTAAAACTTCCACATTCAAAGGTTACAACAACACTTATAAAACTATACCACAAAAAAATGATAATTAATCATATTGTTTTGGCCAATCGCTTGGAATACAAAACTAGGAGATAGATTTTCTCACTCTACATAAAGTACTTGAATTTCAAAGAATTTACATTAATAAAAAAGCTTCTGAAACCATTACTTTTCCTTCATGCCAAAAGCTAATGTAGTCTACCAATTTCTTCCCCAACCTTCTAAAAATATGTTAATGCATGTTCTTGTAGTATACCAATTTCATTTAAACTACTTTATAATGTACCTAAAAAAACTAATGTAACCTAAAAAACTAACTACAAATCAAAATATAAAAGGAGATAAAATTTTGAAATACTTACCTGATCAAAATGATGAGAAGTATCTTGAATTTTTTAGAAGGTGGAAAGGAGGATAAGATTAATTGTTGTAGAACTCTAATGATAAAAGTTTGAATGATTGGATGAAAAACTTAAATGTTGTAGAGCTCAAATAATTTATTTTGAGAACTTTTTAGAAATTGAAGAACGAGGAAGAAGGAAGGTCTGGCGTGAGATATGAAACTAACACGTCCAGAGATGCATCTTCAAACCACCCACTAATTTTTAAATAAATGATGTTTACATATATGCATCTTTGGACGTACCTTTTACGTATACGAAGATGCACCTCTTAATTAATTTTTGTCATAATATTGATGCCTCTTAAATTTGGTATGAGAAATTACTTTAAAAAAAATACGTCTGAAAATGCATCTCTAGACTCAAGAGGCATTCTTAACTTTTCATAGTGGTGGGAGAGAACATATAAGGGTGAAAAGAACAACCACAAACTTAAATGATTACCTGAATCAATCATTTAAAGATTTAGGGGTAATTGGTTTTGGAAATTTATTTTCCCACCCATATGTTTTCTAGGAGGCCTTGGTGAAATTTCAAAATGCCCCATATTTTTGGACATGCATCTCCGAACGCACCTTTATTCCACAAAAATTTATGAAAAAGATAATTTCGGATATGCATCCCCAAATAAACCTTATTTTTTTACGAAAAAGTGGTTTCTGATATGCATTTCCTAATTTTACCCTGTTATAAAAATTTAAAAATACAACTAAAAATCAAATAAAATTAAATTAAGTGTCCACAAATTTTTTTTAGATTTTTTTGAAATTATGAAAACGAAAAATAAATCACATAACATAGAAAAACAAGGAATTTAGGGTTTTAGGGTGGCGTTTCGGTTCCTTATTTTGTCCCAAAATAGGGAATTTTGATCCTTAATTTTTTCGGATAAATTGACACAATAAAATTTTAATTCATATTCGATTTTCCAGAAAACTGAATTTTTTATGTTAGATCACGTAAATGCTAAAGACACAGGGATACAAGGTCGAGAACACCGAGATTATTTAGTTACATTTTATTTTGTTATAAAATATATCCGAAGGGTATTTTTGGATTTTCAGAAGTGTTTTTCATTGTATAGGGATGGATTAAGAAATTCCCATTGATTTGGACTATACTTTTTTTGTCTGACCCAAATCTAAGACCACTTCTTCAAAGCTATATCACCATCTCTCAAGATACACACTATTATATCATTAAAGGGTTGTATATACATCCTCTTCAATAGGATCGACTCCAACCAAGCACCATTGTCAAGTGATCATCCACTGGTATGTTGTCACAATCGTGAATCCAAGTTCTATATCATAATATGTTGTAAAAGATGTGGTGTGTATTAAGAAACAAGAACAGAGTGCTTATGGGCAACAAAGGCTTATGGGCAATTGTTCTAGGCTATACTTTTCCTGACTCAAATTAAATACCACTTCTTCTAGGTTGTATAAGCCTCACATAACCACCTCTCAAGGTATACATTATTCTACCATTCAAGTGTTTGTAGCTACACCCTTTTCACCGGTGCCGACTATGACCAATCGCCATTGTTGAGTGATCATCCATCAATCTGTTGTCATTGTCGTGTACGCGAGTTCTATATTAGAATATGTTATAAAAGATGTGGTATGTATAAAGAAACATACCAAAAGTTAAAATATAATGACACCAAATCAAGGAATTATTTATGCCTATTAAAATTACTAGAGTACTATGTATCTTCAAATGTTTTGAGTCTTACCGTTTTGAGTGGTGTACACAATCATCACTTGAATTGAAAGTAAAAAATCATCCCAATGCTGATCAATTAAGTTCTATAGAGAAAAAAGTTGTTGTTAATGAGGTGAAATCCCAAATTAAGATCCAAATGTTGAGTACTAATATGATTTAGTAATGTTGAAAAGTCCCAATATTAATGTTAACTCAAGTAGTTCAACTCAAAATAAATATTAATGTTAACTCAAGTAGTTCAACTCAAAATAAATATTAATATTAACTCAAGTAGTTTAACTTAAAATATATAGGTAAATATATGGAATTCAGTTTTGGTGAGAGGTAAAAGTGATTCTAAAAACTGGAATGGAATTATACTAAAATGTTAAGAAAAAAAACAAATTTCTCGCGGAAAAATTGGAATGCAATTATACTAAAATGCAAAGAAAAAGCAATTTTCTCTCGGAAAAACAAGAATGGAATTATACTAAAATGCTAAGAAAAAGCAAATTTTTCTCGGAAAAAACTGGAATGGAATTATACTAAAATGCTAAGAAAAAGCAAATACAAAACATTCCTCAATTCGTTCATATCACATTCGTGTCCAATTCCTGACCAACTAAAACATCATAAACTGACAAAGTTTGTTCAAATCTTGTAATGTGCAAGAGCAGAAGTACCATCTAGTCCTTTTCTAGCAAAGTATGCTACATAGTCAGCAACTGAGGTTTCTCTGTATTTGGGAGGATTGTCTTCTGACAAAAGCTCCTTAATAGGTCCATACAGTTTTGAGGATTTCCTAAAACCTGTGGAGAAAAAGCACGCAACAGATATTCTTGGACCAACATGATTGGCAAGTACTCTATGTTGAACACTCTTGAATCGGTCATTTGTTATAAGCTACATTTCAATAAAACAACTAGTTAGTATTGAGTGGAAATATACATAAAAGAATTTAGAAAACTTGCCTGCATAAGATCTCCAACATTAAATATGAGAGCCCCTGGCACAGGTTTAACATCAATCCAGTTATCTTGATAAAGAACTTGGAGGCCACCAATATGGTCTTGTAGAAGCACCGTGAAAAAATTATCATCAGAATGTTTCGGTGTTCCAATAGCTAATTCTGGTTGAGGACACGGAGGATAGTAGTGGCAAAGAGCAATCATTCCTTTAGCACATTCCATATCTTTCAAATGGTTTGGATTCAGACCTAAAGCTTCTGATAACAGTTCAAATAGAAGAGTCCCTAAATTCATCATGTGCTTCCCATATTCAACTAGTATATCTCTGCAATGCAAGAACAAGTAGGCTGGAAATTATAAGAAAACAATTTGTGCCGACAAGATATTGTAAGTAGGGTAGATTAGCAAACGTACCTGCACACTGCTGGCAATTCTTCTGGATTGGGAGTATGAGGAGCCAAGTAACACTTAAAAGTATCTCTCCAATTGAGTGCTGGTGAACTATAGATATCAAAATTGCTATTATAAATAAATGATCTATTCTGATCTCTTGTATAGAAACCTTTTTTGACTTCAATATCTTCCTCATGAAACCTCTTAACACCATCTTGCATTTCTTCAAGAACAGCCAAAGGAATTCCATGATTAACAACCTGGAAAAAACCAAAAGTTTGACATGCATCCTTGATTTTGTCAACAATACCTTGGTGAATACTCGGATCTTTGATATCAACATCAGCAAGGTCTATGACAGGAATAACATGGTTTTTGTTGTCAGATTTCTGATATTTGTCGGGTTGATGATGGAATAAGCTTGGAATCTTGTCAATACCTGTATCAACAAGTCCTTTGACACCAACTTTGGTTTCGTCAAATTTTTTGCGATCATTCAACACAAAATCAAGGTTAGGCTTGGTTGTTTGAGTGGTTCCCATTTTGCGTTTCTTGTGGTTTTTGGAGCTACAAGAGTTTGTAGAAAAAACAAGACTTAACGAGGAAGTGGTTTCTGGAGCTAGAAGAATTTATAGATAAAGAAAGACTTAATGAGCAAGATATTGACACAGATCTAGAGGTGGCTGAAATAATACTTAGAATCATATGCAAGTGAGTTTTAGTTTACCCGTAAAGACAAAACTAACCAATTTATCCCCAAGAAAGATGAGCTTCTACAGATTGATAACGACTTGTGCTCAAGAAAGATGAACTTCTACAGACTGATAACGAGTTGTCATAATTTTTGTCCTAAATGCACGATTGCATGGAGATATTCAGTCTCCCAACAATGGATTGGGATGAATCTCATAATGGGCATGCATGTCTCATAATTTTCTTTTTACATTTTTTTTACATTAATTATATAATGAGTTAAATATATAAACTTTCTCTAAGATTCGCAATAGATTCTTGTAAAATTATTTTTTTCAATTATTCTCTGTGATTTTTGAGTATCTCTCTAAACATATAAAAACGGAGCGAAATTGGAGGTAAAGCAAAAAATTATATTTTATAAAGCGGTAATATTTTTGTCTAGAGGACAAAAGACTTAGAATTTTAATATTTTAAAGGAGCGATTAAAAAAAATATTATCACAGTCTAAAATAAGAATTCGCTAATATTACACGGAATTTATATATTTAACTCTTATAAAAATGATTAATTATGTTTAAAAATAATAGCAAAACTATCCAATGCATTTTTTAAATTTTTTGGATGGATTGAATCATCAATAATTTTAAATATATAGATTGGATTTGAACCATTAACCAATGTCTTTTTATAATAGATGGATTTGGTGAATTGTTTTTGGGTGTTTACATCAAGTAATAAGCATGTTTGTTTTTATGTCAGTCTACCACTACCGTGCTACTCCCTTATAAATGAATTTAATGCCTTTGTAGTTCAGTCTAATCTTCTTTTATACATATTAGATCGTTCACCCGTGCCATGAACGGGTCTTTCAAATTTGAAAATTCTGATATTGATATTTAGTTTATAACAATTAAATAATCATATTAAGATATTTTTTATTAATATTATTTTTTATATAATTTTATATTTTATTTACTATAAAAATTAAATTATTCATAATTTTATAATAACACAAAATTTTAATACTAATTTTAAAAAAATATGAAAAATACTAAAATATTATGTTTTTATACTAAAATTGCATTTTTTTAAAGGTAACTGCTACCAATATAATTCTCTTATAATTAATTTCCTGTCATTTTAATCTTTGTTTTAAAAAAAAATTATAAATTACGACGATGTTGATGATAAATTAATAAATATACAGTTAAAAATCAAGTGCATTTTTAGTCTATCGCATCTATAATAATGAATTATAATAACTAAATATTATGATTAATTAAAAAATGGTGGATAAGGAATTAGTAAAGTAATATGAAAATATTTTCATAAATAAAAACATAATTGACAAAAATATATTCAAAGTCAGTGTGATAAAATATAATATATTTTTATACAAATTAAATAATTAATAATTATTATTATAATTTTTTTAATATTTATAAATATCAATTATTATCAATAAAGTATTTATTTTTTGTTTACATTGTTATGTTTGCTCTTAAAATTTAAACTTACATTTTTTTTAAAGTAAAATTATGTTTTTTTATAAATATGAAATTAAAAAATGGAAGTATACTTAGTCTGCCACGTCAATAACAAATAATTTCAATAAGTAAAATTTATTATAAATTAATAACATGTGCAAATGAGAGGGTAGTAAAGTAATATGAAATAATTTTCACAAATAACAAAATAATAGGAAAAAAGATTCAAAAGTCACTATAATAAAACAAAATTATATTTCTACACAGATAAATTATTAACAGTTATTTTGTAAATTTTTATTTGTGTTTATAATTATAAATTTAAATTATTACCATTAAAATGTATATTTATTGGTAAGTTAGCTAGAAAACTTAAATTTACGTTTTTATTTTGTTATCAATTTATTACATTTTCTTAAATTTAAAAATAAGCACACAATATAAATGTAACATAAATATAATTATAAAATATATAAAATGGTATAAATTAATTTAGACCTATATTGATTCAATTTTAAACATTTTTTATAAAAAAATTTACCAACCACAATAACTTTTAACTTTATTTCACTTTGATTTTGCAAATTTTACTAATAATTTTAAATAAAATGAAATTAAAAATTTATCTTTAAACGTTTAACTTAAATCATTCAAAAATTATAAATAAGTTTTGAGTCTAATATACATATTTTTGTACATATTCATAATGATATTTTAATCTTATTCTAATTCTTTCAATATACACATAAATGAATATTGTAAATTACATTTTAGTGTATTGACTTATTTAAAAAATAAAAGATGTTTTTACATTTTGACTAAAGTGATATCACTTTATAAATAAATAAAAAATTATAATAAAAAATTATAATAAAAAATTATCACTATTCTATCAAATGTATCTCCTAAAAAAAACTTATTTTTAAAAATTACACACTAACAACATTCTAAAAAGTTCCATTAAATATATTATATTTTAAAATTGATGGTAGATGCTAACTCCAACTTATTATACTATTTGTCTTCATCATTTCTAAAATTTTATTTCAATCTGAATATTATACTTTTCATCTATCTCATATAAATTGAACCACATTTTCATCTGCATTCTTTCAAAATATATGTACTACATATAATACAAATTATAAAATATAGAAAGATATCATTAAAATAATCTCACCATTATAAAGAAAAAAAACATATTATAAAATAAATTTACAACCGTTTGAAAAATAATTTTTATTCTACAATTTATAAAACTCTTACTTTAAACATTGGTTGCAATAAAATTATAAAAGTTTGAGAAATAATTTTAGTTCTACAATATATAAAACGCTTACTCTATATTAAGATTCATAATAGTCAAAATATTATATACGTTTATTTCTTTCATATACTTGATATGAATTGAACCACCCTACCATTTACATTTCTTCAAAATTGGTATAGTCTGTACATATAATACACAATATAAAATATATAACAATATCATAAAATAGATTCATCATTGTAGTGAAAGAAAACAAAGTCCATTATGAAATTACAAAAATGTTTGTACAAAATGGATTGTTCATAAGGTATAAATAAAATAAAATAAATAAATAAATATATATATATATATATATATATATATATATATATATATATATATATATATATATATATATATATATGTTAATGAGCAAAATATTGACACACATCTAGTGATGGCTGAAATAATACTTAGAATCCTATGCAAGTGAGTTTTAGTTTACCCGTAAAGACAAAACTAACCAATTTATCAAGTCTTGTTTTTGTTTAATGTCTTGTCTTATTATTAACGATTTGTCCTCGAGAAAGATGAGCTTCTACAGACTGATAAGGAGTTGTTATCATTTTTGTCCTAAATGCAAGTGATTGCATGGAGATATTCAGTTTATTCACATATGAAAATTATTTTATTGGTGTTAACTTATAACAATTAAATCATTGTTTATTAATATTATTTTCTTATATAATTTTATATTTTATTTACCATAAAAATTAAAGTATTCATAACTTTATAATAACATAAAATTTCAATACCAATTTAATAAAATGATGAAAAATACTAAAATATTATGTTTTTATACTAAAATTTGTAACTTTTGTAAAGGTAAGTGCTACCAATATTGTTCTCGTGTATAATCTTATCTTAAAATTAATTTTTATTTGTTGCTATTTTAAGCTTTATTTAAAAAAACAAAAAAAAAAACTGACGATGTTAATGATAAATTAATAAATATAAAGTTAAAAAACAAGAGCATTTTTAGTCTATCGCATCTATAATAAAGAATTTTAATAACTAAATATTATGATTAATTAAAAAATGGTGGATATGGGATCAGTAAATTAATATGGAAATATTTTCATAAATAAAAACATAATTGAGAAAAATATATTCAAAGTCAGTGTAATAAATATAATATATTTGTAGACAATTAAATAATTAATAATTATTATTATAAGTTTTTGTTTCATATTTATAAATGTCAATTATCATCAATAAAGTATCTATTTTTTGTTAACATTGTTATGTTTGCTCCTAAAATTTAAATTTACTTTTTTAAAAGGTAAAATTATGTTTTTTTATAAATATAAAATTAAAAAATAGAAGTATTTTCAGTCTGCCACATCAATAACAAATAATTTCAATAATTTAACTTTATATAAATTAATAATATGTGCAAATGAGAGTGTATTAAATGCGAGAGTAGTAAAGTATTATGAAGTAATTTTCACAAATAAAAAATAATAGGAAAAAAGATTCAAAAGTCACTATAATTCACACAACTAAATCATTAACAGTTATTTTGTAAATTTTAATTTGTGTTTATAAATTTAAATAATTACCATTAAAATGTATATTTATTGGTAAGTTAGCTAGAAAACTTAGATTTACGTTTTTATTTTGTTATCAATTTATTACATTTCTTAATTTTAAAAATAAGCACATAATATAAATGTAACATAAATATAATTATAAAATATATAAAATGATTAAATTAATTTAGACCTACATATTTATTTCACATTGATTTTGAAAATTTTACTAATAATTTTAAATAAAATAAAACTAAAAATTTATCTTTAAATTTTTATCTTAAATCATTCAAAAATTATAAATAACTTTTGCATTCAATATACTGATTTTTTTACATATTCATAATAATATTTTAATCTTATACTAATTCTTTCAATATATACGCAAATGAATATTATAAATTAAATTTTATTGTATAAACTTATTTAAAAATAAAAGATGTTTTTATATTACGACTAAAGTGATAACATTTTATAAATAAAAAATATTATAATAAATAATTATCACTATTATATCAAACACATCTCATAAAAAAATACTATTTTTTAAAATTACACACTAACAACTTTCTGAACAGTCCCACTAAATATACTATATTTTAAAATTGATGGTAGATGCTAACTCCCACTAATTATGCTATATTGCCTTCATCATTCCTAAAATTTTATTTCAATATAAATATTATACTTTTCATTCATCTCATATAAATTGAACCACATTTTCATATGCATTCTTTCAAAATATGATAATGCATATAATACAAATTTTAAAATATATAAAAATATCACTAAAATAATCTCACCATTGTAAAGGAAGAAAATATACCATAAAATTAAATTACAAAATTTTAAAAAAATAATTTTTATTTTACAATATGTAAAACTCTTATTTAAGTATTGCTTACGATAAAATTATAAAAGTTTGAGAAATAATTTTAATTTTATAATATATAAAACTCTTACTCTATATTAAGATTCATAGTAACTACTGCCTCCTGTTTAAATATTATTCTTGATCTTGTCAAAATATTATTTTTTCATATACTTATATGCATATCTCTCTTTTCTACACTCTGATGTCTCAAATTGATAACGGCTAAGTTTTTTTATATGCTTTCTGTCGCACTACCTTCTCTTCTTCCCTTATCTTGCTTTCTTTTTTTCCTCTTCCCCATGGATGTGACTTCTTTATTCCCAAAAACAAACTATAACACTATTTATCCTAGACTTGTTGTTAGGAATCCAACTTCAAACACTAGATATCCAGTCAAGTCCTTTTCTTCAATAGTCTCAAAAAATGTGTTTGACATTCCGCTAAGTCAGTTGCATACGCCTTATCGTAAAGGTGATAGGCTTGTCATAACCATTCCTGAAGAAGAATACAAACTTGAAGTGGATTCTTGCAAGCACCATCTTCATGGCAGAGTCGTCTGGTCCAAAGGTGCTACACCGCTAGCAGTGGTAAATCTCAAATCTAAACTCGTGGAGTTATGGTCGACAATTGGAAAATGAGGTGTTACCTTGTTAGGCAAGGGTTTCTTTGAGTTTGTGTTTTCTTCTCTGGAAGATGTGTAGAGAGTTAGATCGGTCAATGCTTGGTCTATTTCTCAAGGAGTTCTTAAACTGTTTCCTTGGACCAAGGATTATGTCCCTTCAACTTTAAAGCAGACTTCGGCCCAGGTTTGGATTCGCATTCACGGACATCTCAAGAATATTGGAGACCTAGAATATTGTTTGCCATTGCAAGTAGCATTGGAACACCATACAGACTTGCAAAAGGAAAGAATGTCTAACCAAAGGCAATGAGTCGGTGGTAGAAAAGAGAATGAGGGGAATATTCATTTTGCTCATCAGGTCGCCGACTGATAAGTGCCATTAGTGAATACTGATGACAAAAGCAATGATGTTCAAAAAATTCAGGAAATTAACAATATTCAAACATGGGATGCCTTTTCTTCTCACTAGACCCCTATTATCAATGATCCCGATTCCTCTATTGGAGAGGATGAAAACTCTGAGAGTGAATATATAGATTCTACTCAACTCGTGGAGTATGTTTCTGAATCACAATTAGATCAAGCACATCAACAAAAAGTCAAGGATTTTCTACAAATATCCTGGGACAACATGGCGGATGAGGATAAGGATGATGATAACAGTGTGGACCTTCTCCAAGAGAAAGATTTCCAGTTAGTTACTTCCAAGAAAATGAAAGGAAAAAAATTGAAATCCCAAGGAATTACTATGCTTGTGCCTGGTCCTAGAAACTTGTCTCTATGAATTGCCTATTTTGGAATATTATAGGCATATATAATAATGCTTTGAGAGTTTCCCTCAAGAAGCTTATTCAAAAGAATTCTCCTGACTTTATCTTTATAGATGAGCCTTAGATGAATTTTGATAATTTTTCCAAGGCTTGGATATCCATGTTTGATATAAAGCCTTTTGCTTTTAATAGTAGAACTAATTTCTTTCCTATTATTTGGTGTTTTTCCTAAATAAATCTCATTTCGGACATTATTTATGTTAATGATCAACATATTTCTTTCACCATAAACTTTGATAATAAAAATTATTTGGCTTCTTTGTGATCTATGCCTCTACCAATTACATTTTAGAAGAAGCCTTTAGCTTAAGCTTAGTAGCTACATGTCTAATACTCCTTGGACATTTATAGGAGATTTCAATCCCATTACTAGTGTTTCTGAGTACAAAGGAACTCAAACTCCTGCCAAAGCACCTATTTTCGACTTTTTCAATCGGACTGACTCTAATGAGCTTTTACATATCCCCACCTTAGGAAATTCCTTTACCCGTTGTAATGGTAGAAGAGGCAGACACAGGATATAAAAAAGATAGATAGAGATTTTTGTAACATGGCTTTACTTGATGTTTGCATGTCGGTCAATTGCCAAACTCTCCCTAAGATTAAGTCTGATCACTATCCCATTATTTACTCGGAAAATTCTTGGTATTGAAGTTGTTCGAGATCCTTAAAACTATACAAAGATATGGAGGCGTTGACTTTAATTATGCCAAATTAACCTCATTTTCTTCGAATTACTCAAAAATTACGTCGATTTCTTGATTACTATCATATGTTTCTATGTATGCAATATTTTTCTTCCTATGATGTCAATTTCATCTAGCATTTTCTACCTTCAAATGTTTGACTTGTCTAACCCTATCTTCTAACTAGGCCATATTTCCTAGGTATTGATATCCAACTTCTTCCTAATTGAATAATCTAAACCATCCGCAACCATTTCAACTAACTTATGTTCAGGAACTTGAGAGAAACATCTTGACTTCATCAACCTAAACCTATTGAGATAATCATCAATTGATTTAGACAATTTTTATTTCACACTGGTTAACTCTTTTAGGATAGTTTTTTACCAACCCATATAAAATTGCTCATGGAACAACACACTTTCTAGTTGATTCCAATGATATATAAAATTGGGGGTAGTGAACCATGTGATAACATTCTTGGTTAAAAAATTAGGGAAGTATTTCATCTTTAGATTTTCATTATTAGTCAAACCACTGACTTCTAACTAGTATCGAGCAATATGCTCGACAGTGGACTCACTAGTATGTCTTAAAAACTTAGTAAACATAGGAACTTTTCATCCCCTGAGGAGTTCAGTTTGCAATACGTACTCAGATAAGGCAGAAATAAAATTTTGCCTATAAAGACCAACACTAAAACTGTTTTGGGCTTGGATTTTTTCAACCATTTTGACTATGTTATTTTGCTCCCAAAATTATTTTGTTGGACTATCCTAACCACTTTATTTGCATATTGGTTTATGTTCACCAATACTACATCTAGGCCATTTCGACCTAAGTCTCCTTCGACTACCTTTAGTATAGGTTGTTCGGCTAGTTGGGGCAATAACCTGTTGTTGCACTTGATTATTAGGAACCCCTTAATTGTTTGTAACTCTTGGATTTTGGATTATCCCAACTATTTGGATTTGAGGAACTGGCTGAATGTAGGTTTGGGGAGCACCAAAGAAATAAGCAATTTGACCCATTTAATGTGCTAACTTTGTAACTATGATCGGTATTTTGGATTAGAGGATTGAACATAGTATCAAATTGTTGGATAAGCTTGTTAACCATATCATAGTTATTGTCATCCATCTATTTCTTTACATCCAAAAGAGAACTAGTAGTTAAATGTAGTATAACCTGAGGGATATACCCTAATCCTCCCTAAGCTTGATCAATTTGATTAGGATTGCTAATAGAATATCGTGATGCCATATATTGATTAATAGTAGAGGCAACAATCATTGCATTATTTGCATACATAGATATGTTAGTTTGTAGGCTTGTCATCAAAGTCGTTGGCATACTGCTGATGCGGTAAAGCGACAAGTCAAAGTAAGTTTTTTAATAGGGTATATCATATCGTCTCCATAAGGATTAGTGCTACTGAATTTTCTTTCGAAAATTTCTCGCGTTTATGAGTTTGGGTTTAAATGGATTTGTTTGTATAGAATATAAAAAACTATTGACAAGAAAATAAATCCATTCTTCAAAAGGGAAACTTATATGGCATGCATATAATCCACTCCTCACAAACTTAAACCTATCGACCAGTTATATTCAACCTACAATACTCATCAATGTCATCATATATCAAACACAACACCCGTTGTATCACCTTGGTGGAGATCTCTCAACCAACCTCAACAACACAAAAGTCAATCGTGCTACTCGCATCGACGATCTCTCAGAACGACACAACCAACACAAAGGCATTAATCACATACACTCAAGTGGATAATAGCACTAAATCTATCTCTAAAATATAGACACTATTAGACAATCACACTAGATAAGAATTTGAGCAGTATATGTTTATAACAACCCAAACTCTAAAACAGAGAGCGAAAATTCAGGATAATAATCGACAAAGATTTGTAAAGCAAGCTTTATACAACACCATGATCAATACATATACATAGGTTCAAATTAAGATTACAAAAAAAAACAACAAAAGAGAAATACATAAATAAAACAGATAACTCAAACTTCTCCTAGTTTGTCAGCGCCGATTGATGAGAAATTCACCTCCAATCATCAACATGCAAAGCCTTGGTGTTGTTTTATAAGCTAATTTACCAAAAAATGATCTTTAATGTTTTGGGATAAAAAATTACTCAACCTATACTAGAAGATAAAGAGATAGGTCTCTTTGCAAAAATTGCTTGAAAACTTTGTGAAAATGGCCTAAAATGCAAGCTTTTGGACCTATAATGTCAAATTCCAAAACCCTAGCTCCACAAAATATTTTTCATGTTCTTAGACATTTTGGAAAGCTTGGAACAAGATATACAACTTTCATGTTGAAATTTTTTCTTGAATCAAAATGGATCTTGGTGAAAAATGACAATGAAAATGATGAAAAATGTGATAAAAAAACACTTGAAATTTTTTCCAAGTGTTTAGAAAAATCAAGTTTTGACTTTTTGCTGACTTTTTTCCACATTTTTTATTTTTGATGATCATGATGGATAATATGAAATGCTTTGATGATTGAAAAAAATTTGAATTTCAGAAATTGACCAAAAAGTCAAAGTTTGACTGATCTGGACAGTTGACTTTTTGTCAAATGATTCAGAATTTCACTGTTGATCAATCATGGATTTGGAAATGTTTTGAACCAAGAAATTAGGTCAAGATATTGCATTGGTTATCTTGAGATCATTCTCCAAGCAATTAGGTCATGCATTGAGCAAAAAGTTAATGATACACCATCCTCGATCAAAACCCTAACTTGGTCGATCCAAAGATTGTTTTGAGGAAATAATGAGAATTTGAAGATCAAATGTTGATGATTGATGAAGATAGATCATTATAGGTGATTGGATACTCAAACCCCCTGAATCATGCTATCCAAGTTCAATTTCTGAGCTTTGAAACTCAAAAGCACCATTGAAAAATAAAGCACCATTGCATTCTCCTCATCTCCCTGATCCTCATGATCTTCACCATTTGCATTTTCATTGAGAATTGACTCTGAATTTCTGAAAACAAGTGCTCTTTATTTTATTGATTTTTCTCAAATTGATCATGGTACAAGTGAAATAAATTTTTCGCGATGGTACCATTAGAATCATCTTGAAGAGACGAAGCGAATGATACCGGTCTGGGAAATTTATTTCACGGTTGGAGGAACCTCAATTTCAGAGTGGCTGGAGGTTGAAGACGATGACATGTCTCGTCTCTAGGGATGGCAACGGGGCGGGTCGGGGGCGGGTTTAAGCACACCCAGACCCGCACCCGCCATCCGAACCAGCGCGCCCCAAACCGTTCGGGCTAAAATTTGTTCACCGCCCCGCAACAAAGCAGGTTTCCCCGAATAAAATTTTATTTTTTTTTAAATTTATATTTTTTTTCAATAAAGTTAAAAATAAATAATTAAACTAAATAACTAATTATTTTAAAAGTATTTTTTAAGTTTGATATTTTTATTTAAATTTTATTATCAAAAAAATAAATAATAATTCTAATAAACATGATATTATAACATTAAAAAGTATTAAAAAGTGTAAATGAGTAATAAAACTATTAAAAATAAATTAAATAAATTTAATTTAATTGGCGGTGTGGGTGCGGGCGGGTATTACCATCACCGCCCCATAAATAAAAAGCAGGTTTTCCCCCCGCCCTTAAGCTGGTTTTCCCGATCGATGGTTTTACGATTATTTAGCATTGAGTTTCGTTATCGTTTCTTTCATTTTCTAGTGTTATATGTCTTTTATCGCATTTACGCTTTGGTTATGTGTTTAAAGTGTTTTCGGTCAAGAATGAAAGAACAAATCGGGACAAAAAAGTGCAAAAACACGAATATTAGAGCTACAGAGGGATCAACACGGCACCGTGTTCATCAACACGACCCGTGTTGAAAAGCAAGTGGAAAGCAAAGCGCAAGTCGTGGATCAACACGGCACCGTGTTAATCAACACGCCCGTGTTGAATGGCTGGATCTGTTTTTCTCATTTAGGGACCAACACGGGCACCGTGTTAATCAACACGCCCGTGTTGATGGACGCGAGGAAACTTTATTTTTGAGTTTTGGATCTTTTCTTTGTCATTAAGGGTATTTTGGACGATGGCTAATATTGGGATGTGGTGAGACTATTAAAAGGAGGTTTTGGGCAAAGAAGGGACTTTTGAAATTAGGGAAGAAATATCGGAGAAAAGAAAGCTACGGAGAGGAATTGGGAGGCGGCGAGATTCAAGGGCAGCCACCATTGAAGATCAACGTCATCATTCTTCTTTGTAATGTTTAACTTTATTTGTTGTTTTCTTATTACTATGAGAGGCTAAACCCCCAATGCTAGGGGTGGTTTGATGATGTTGTGAATTCGATGATCGATTTCCTTAATACATGTTTACCTATTTTATTTAATTGTGTGGTGTTCTTATGGTTATGTATCGGACAAATACATGTATATCTATGACTAACAGTTGGCGGATGTGATTGTTAGGGTTTCTACACAATTAGGTTATTAGAGTCTCACCTAGGACTAGGAACTCTTTTAATCACTTTGAATCTTGATATTTTCATGGTTAAAACTAAGATTTGTTTGAATGGACATTTGAACAAGGATTAGGGTTTTAACAGTTCTTCATTAAGGACTTAAGGAAGAACAATCTAGAGATAAGTAATTGATAGTATTCATTTGCAATGAGGAAATCTGAATTCGGATCATAGTTTTGTTAAATCAACCACTCACCCTAGCATCATTCTCATTATATTTCATCAGTCACTACTTGTTACAAGCGTAATTGAACGTCTTAAAATCAACCTAACCATTATTTTTGTTCAATTAAATTAAGAGCACAAAGAGGTATTTACCACGCAGTCCTTGAGATCTACATTCGGGGAATCTCCCTATTATTACAAGAGGCAAAATAGTACACTTGCTATTTTTCCGATCACCCGCCTAATTTCGGGGTGGGGGCGGGCGGGCTCCAGCGGGGTGCGGGTTTATTTGTCATGCCTACTCGTCTCAACCGATGACTTTAAGCCACGTTGTTTTTTTGAAAGGGATCCGGTGATAACATGCTACCATACACGTGTTTCCTGAGCCCTTGGATTTGATTACTTTTGTGAGTCAGACTCGACCTAACGCGCTATATTAAACCTGGTTTTATTTTTTAATTTAATTTTAATTCTTGATCCGATGTGAAAATTATGAGGGTCCATATCAAGCACAGCGCGTCTGATCCATTGGATTAGCTTACTAACGTGTTTTGATTATGATCAGATGGTCCACATTTTTTCTGCTTTTATTTTTTTCTTCTGATTTTATATTTTAAATGTTTTAAACTTCAAAAAATCATATAAAATTTATTTCTAGTCCAAAAATTATGAAAAAATTCACAAAAATATTTTGAAATATTATCCTTCTGAATTTTATATTTTTATAATTTTATTCTCAGGTTTGATATTTTTTATGATTTTCCTCTTTTATTTGATGTTTTTAAATGTTTTAAAATACTTTTAGACATTTTAAAATTCTAGAAAAATTATGGAAGGATCCAATGGTCATTTGACTAATATCGATGACCTCATTTTATTTTTATTTCTGATTTTACTATTTTTTGCTATTTTTGCTTTATTTCATCATTTTCTTTTTCATTTTAAAAATAGTTTTTAACTTAAAAAAATTCTTAAAAAACTTGTCAACACTTGTTGACCTCTGTTTGACTTTGGGTAATTTTCTTGGAATTGAATTTTGATGCAAAAATACTATTTATGTATTTTATCAATAAAGTCCAATTAAATAACCTAATTTCAACATTATTTTAAAACATTTTTATTTGACTCTTATTTTCATTTTATTTTGCTGATTTTTGAATTTAATTTGGAGTCACAAATTTCCTCAACATCAATGGAATTTGGGTGTTGATAGGTCTCTTGACCAAATCCACCAAGAAAGTTGATTGATTTCTACGAAGTTAGATCGAATAAATTTATCTGATGCAAAATAAACTTGAAAATTACTTTTTCTTCTTCATCTTATTTTTCTTTTTGTCCCGACTTGGAGAAAGTGATTAATTTGTGGCATAAGCTTTAATATTCAAACATAAGCCCCAAAAGATGACTTGAGCTTTGATTTTGTTTCAACATTTGTGGTACTTGTCGTGTGGTCGCGTTGATTTCTAATCAAGCTTCTGGCAAGTTTCCACTAACCTTGACCATTTGAAATCCTCAATCATCTTTGATCAAGTGATGTGATAATTCTAAAACCGGTGATATACTTGACAAAAAACAATTGAAACTTGTCGTGTGGTCACGCTGATTCTATCAAGCTTCTGGCAAGTCTTCATGCGTAAGTTTCAAGATAGTCATCTTGCTGATGACTAATTACTAACAATTCAATGATATACTTGACAAGTTTCAAGATGGTCATCTTGCTAACCTTTAATTGATTTCCTTTTATTTTCTGCTCTTTACTTTCTGCATTTACTTTTATGCTCTTTATTTTCCTACACCTTTATTTTTAGCATTTTCACATTTCATGTCATTTTTTTCTTTGCTCGTTTGAGCATTTTATTTTCTATGACATTTTTCCTTTGCTCACTTGAGCATTTCACTTTCCTGTTATTTTGAATTTGCTCACTTGAGCTTTATTTTTCTTTTCCAAAATACCTAATAATTTAACCAAACATAAAAAACTTTCAATTGGACTTGGTTACTATCCTTGTGCTTGGAGCTTGATCTTTGGACTTAGGATTAGGACCTTTACCTCAGCTTGGGGATTTATGTGCCCTTGGTGTTATTCTGTCTTGTCTGGTTATTATCTTTGTATGTAGGTTATTCCGTTATACTCGATTAAGAGTGGATTTCCTCCTAATACAGTCGTTACTCTGTCCATTTTTCTTAAGACAAGAGAGTTCATCTGAGGCATTGACTTATCCGAGGCTTGGTTTTTTTTGTCTGGTTATTTGTCATTTATTTGGTAATCCAAAGGATGGGATATGGTATTGGCTCTAGATGTCAAGTACTAATCTTTTCATCCGGTTAGATCTTTCTTTACTCTTACCTTTTACTTTATGCACTTAGGTTAGCCTCTTCATCTCCTCCCCATTCTTTAATTTTCAAAATCTTCCCTCTTTTTTTCAAAGGATTCTTGTTTTCAAAACACCAACTGCTTTCATAAAAAACTTGGACTTAGGTCCATGCATTTTCAAACTTGTTTTCTTAATAAACTTCCAATTCATTTAATAATACTTTGACTTTTTCTTTTCATAAGACTAAAAAACACCTAACCTCATTCAAAAAATTTTGAGCTCTTTGTAGCTTTCCTAAAACTAACATTTTCTTAAAATCAACCAACACACAATTTTGTTTTTTTTTTATTCGAACTAGTTGGTTTTGATTTCAACATTGCACATTGTTGGTATGTATTCCTGGAACTCATTGAAAGTTCTATCAAACCAAAAATTATAAAAAATAATTTTTTTCTTTCTTCCACCATCCATTTTGTACATACACTATTTTAGCACACGTATACAAATTTTCAAAAAAGGTTCCTGCGAAGTACCGTAGATGCTTTGGGTGCCTAACACCTTCCCTTTGCATAACTAACCCCGGTCCCAGATCTCTGATTTTTGTTAGGATTTTATTCGCTCTTTTTCCTAGTCCTTTTGATAAAATAAAAGCGTGGTGGCAACTCTTTTGTTTTTTTTAGTTAAGTCAATACAATGACTTATACTCGCAGTTTTTGTCGGTACAATAGTTGCCTCATAAACAACTGGCTTTCATTTCAGCGTGGCAGGAAAAGCAAGAATAAAATGCTATTGATTGAAAATCGGAAGTGCATTTCTGGAAAAATTCTGCAAAATAAATGAATTGGTCTGCACCGAAAGTATATTTCTAATTTTTAGGGGTGTTTTTGGAATTTTGCATTGTGTCTAAGAAAAGCATGAGGTGGATGAAGAAATTCTCTTCTTTTTATCTCTTTTTCTGGAATTTGTCTTGTCATTATTAAAACAAGTGGGGGTTGTGTGGGGGTTGTTGAAATTTATGAGTATTAATTACAATGAGTATGTTCTAAAATGATAAGAAAAGTTGAAGTGAGTAAATGTTAATAAGTGAATGATAAATAGTCTCACATAGAAGATTTTCTCACATTGAAAGTCTTTATAAAGAGTTAAGAACATTAACTCAACAAAAGGACAAAAGAGTATAAATTATCACATGGACAAGTGTGGTGGTCCCAAACATTATGTCAATTGTCTCCTCAATACAACCTCTCGTCGGTCACGACATCGGGTCCGATGGCGTGGCGTAGAGGTGCTAGTAGCGACTTGTAGGCGACACTTTAGCACTTAGGCACGACGCCGACCATTTTGGTCGTTGCTTGTATTTTGAATTTTGAATTCGGAAATGGCAACACTATATGAATTATTGTAGAGTGAAAACATGCAACTCTTGATACTTGTTGTTGTAGGCCAAACATTATAGTTTTTGGTAAAAAGAAATTATTTCACCAAGGATCGCTACCTTGTGAAACAATACTAATGTGGCCTATAAATGCTTTATTTTAGATTCAAAAATTTAGTAACAACAACACACATATCCTCTAGAAACAATTTCATATATTCCTCACTGCATTCGAGTTTTCATTTATCTTGTACAAACTCGATAGGGTTGAATTATCTTGAATATTTCTACATCAAAACTCTAAAACAATCTAAAATGCTTGAAATACTATAAAAAAAAAAAGGTGTTTCATACACGATTACCGATTGAATTCATTAACTTTGAAGTGTTATCTAACATTAAATGATTATCTATAGCTAGAGAAAGCGAGCAGAAAGATGAATGGGGAGCTGTATGGTATCCAATAAGCATGCTATTGTTAGGAGAGGGTAGACTTATAAATTTTCAAATTTGTTTGCTACTTAATAAATAGTAGAGCTTAAAATAGATTTACTCACATTATACAGCTTGGGTTCACATGCCCCGCCATACTAGTTTTGGAAATGAAGAGGATGGTGTGTGATGATGGAATTGAGTTTGTTTTAATGTTAATTCAACATACAAAGTTAAGATTGAAAGACAATATAATAATATCCGGTTCAAATTAAAAACACCCAATAAATTTGTAACTTCACACTACTTAAGAGAAATTAGTGAAGTTTCTAGATCATAACTAAATAACTTGTATATTTTGTTCTCTTATTTTGTCTAACTCGGTAAGATAGTTTTTCCATTTTAAAATTTGTTTTTTTAGTTTGTAAATTATTAAAATTTTAAAATAGTGAGATTTATAAAATAAATAAAAAAATAAAAGCAAACTTATTGTCTCAATTGTACACTTTAACAAAAAAAATACCATCAACGCCAAAATCCCAAGATCATCCATTTTTAAAAAGTAGTTTTCAGTTTGTCCCTAAAAGAATCAAGAGAAAGAATAAAGCTTAGAAGGCCTCATTTGTGATGAAGTTGGTATCTTTTGAGTTGTTCTATGATCTAACTTGTTCATGATTGGAAATTTGTTTCGTTTTTTGCCTTTGGATGGTTTAAGGGGGACATTCTTTTTTTGAATTTTAGGTGAAAAGTCTTGACTCTCTAAAATTCAAAATGGATAAATAATAAATAATACATTGGCATGAAAGTATCAAATTTTTAGAAAATTAAGGGGTTCCAATGACCTTTTTACCTTATTAAACATCATCACATTCACATATTCGTTGATTTAAACTCAGCTAAATTTTTGTTTTTTTTTGTGGTTGACTGTGTTCTCTTACTTCTTATTAATTTATCATAATTTTTTTTTATCATTGTTGAAGATTAAATAACAGATGAATTCTTATTTATCCAATTCAAAATATTGAAAGAAAAATGATATAAAAATTCGTATTGGGCTTATTTCTTTCTTATTATTTATTTGGTCCAAAGTAGTATACGAGTAACGATAAAAAATAAGAAGAATAAAGACAACCATTAATATTAATACAATAGTAAAGTGTTATGGTCGACATTTGAGATGTAGCCTAAAGTCATAAGTTTATGTGCCAAGAAAGAATAGTAGGCCAAAATAGACTTGGATAAATGAAATCCCACTCGAGGGTAATAACATATGATGAAGGAAGGCGAACAAGAATTTGTTTCTCAAAAGGTTCTAAGTTAAAAGTAGATAGTGAAAAATAAATCTTAGTGGGGAATTAATTGAAGTTATTTGTAAAAAGATATTAATATTCAAAAGATTTAAGTGACCGTTGAAAAATAAAATATATTTAGTTTTTGTGTTTTCGTAACTCAAAATAGAGTTTACAACAACTAGTTTTATAATGTTTTCGGCAAAGTAATGACATTATTCGAGTGTAATTTAGAATGCTTATATCGTATCATCTTAGAGACTATTAGTTAGTCGACAATAATTTAAGTAGTTGTTGAAACAACATACAATAGATTTTATGTATAGTCAGACATTCATTAATCGAGTCAAGATTATGTGAGTGAAATTATATCTAAATAAGGTAAAGCTAAGTCTTTCTTTAGAGTTCATAATGTCTTTAAGTACGAGGAAAAGACATAATTCACTAACGTATGAATAGTTGAAATCATTTTTTATAGTTTAAGCGTCACTAGTCATAGTAGACGAGTAACACATAATTTGAATAATAAAGCAATGCCCTAAATATGGCAATGGAGAGTGGCAAGAAGATGAGTTGGAATTCCATCTATTTCTTTATAGAAAGTGAGAATTTCATATATATATATATATATATATTATTATTGAAAAATGTGATATGTATTTATATAATTTAACTTTTATACAATAAAAATATTAATAATGAAATTATCTATTCCTTTTGAGAAGAAATAGAGAGGATCTCAATTCCAAAGAAACATGAAGACCAACCAATCATAAAATGTCATTATCCTAAATAGATGGAATATTTTCTAATTTTGTAGTTTAATATCCCCACCCCCAATACTCAATGCTCTTTTGAATAGTTAAGAAATCCATAAAGGAGAAAGTTGCTATCTTAGTACAATCGCTTGAATGGAATGTTAAAAGCTATTAGAAGATCTTTCCGCTAACTTTCAAAGTCAACATGTAGAACAATAAGTTTGATTTTAAAATATTATTTTCATGAGTGTGATAAATAGAAAGCAAGAAGTACAATTAAGTCAATAAAACAAGGACAATTTCAAAAATACCAATAAGATCTTGTTCCATTGTAAATAAGAGTCATCATCAAAAATAAAATTTATATCTGAAGTTGTATAATACTCAAACTTTTCTATATACTACCAATTTGTTTCAACTCTTTTTCTATGATAATAACATTATTCAGAAACTTACAAGTTACAATACTTAGTATATACTTACTATTTAAACATGTCACCTATACATCATGATATCTTTCTTCACTATCTTCTTGAATTGGCTTTAAACCTTGCTGTCCTCTTGAAAACTTGCATGAATGATCATTCTCGCCCTTTGCAGCAGCTACAACACGAGCATGAAGCTTGCCATTAGAGCATTCTTGAACAATCAAACGACCTAAATCTGAATCATCATTGCTAGTATCCACCTTCTCTATTAAACCCTTGAGTTGGCCTTTGGTCATTCTCACCTTAATTGTCACGGCTTGAACACGTTGAACTCCCTTGTTGCGTGTCTTGTTCCCAAAACAAGCATTACCCATTATTGTGTGTTTAGGATCTGGTTCATTTCTATATATATTACTATAGTGGACAGTTTTGAGGATAAATCATGGAAGTTAAGGAAACCAACAGCAGGCTCATTAAATAGGCATAGGCAATAGCTGTCAAAGGAACGTAGTAGTAACGTGTGAAGATGAAACAGTATGGTTTGAAATTTTGACATTGATCCAATGAACAGAATTGTGTTGTGCTACACAAAATAGAATATTTATTGTTTCATTTATGGTTTGCCGTTGTGATGTGGGCCGCCTATTTCAATTCTCATTAATTATACAGCACCGTATGGAAATTTCTGGTACATGTATCATTATGTATGGAGTACGTACATTTTAATACTCGTCTACTTTATTTTGAGTCCATTCACTCTCCGTTTATATATTGGTCAACACTCCCGTAACCATCCAATTTTATTGGGTACCAGTAGCCTGTCTCATTTGTCCCACTTATACAATTTTAATTTTAATTATTAATATTAATTTTATTTATAAAAAATATTTATATTAATTATTATTAGACCATTTAATTAAACAAAATAAAAAATATACCTACAACTCCACTTTCTCTATTATTAGGCTCATGTGTTTTGGGGATTGAATAAGCTACTACTTCTAAAAAAGTTTATATAAAACTAGGAGTGTGCATGGATCAATAACCAAATCAAATTGAACCATATATATGATTTGGTTTGGATTTTAAAACTACTTCATTAAAACCAATTTATATTTTTAAAATCGGTTTATATGTGGATCGGTTCGGTTTTGAACCGGTTTCTCATAAAAACCAATTTTAAACCAGTTTTTCTAAAAATCAATTTTTAATTTTTTTTAAAAAATCAATTTCAAAACCAGTTTTATAAAAAAAAATCAATTTTAAAACCAATTTTATAAAAAGACCAATTTTAAAAATAAAGTTTTATATCAAAAATAAAGTTTTATAAATATTTTTTTTATTTAAAAAATTCTAAAATTATTTTATGTTAAAAATAATAATTTTAAAAAAAATTGATCATTTCTCAAAATTTATTGTCATTGACAATTTTAAGTAAGCATGTGCACAATGTGCATAATTTTAAAACCAGTTTTAAAATATATGACCATTGAATTGTTCATAATGTCATAATTAAATAAAATTAACTGCTACATCCAATGCAACCATCGTAAATAAATACACTGTCAATATTGTGCGGAACCAAATAGTCATAATTAAATAAAATTAACTGCTACATCCAATGCATCCATCGTAAATAAATACACTGTCAATATTGTGTGGAACCAAATAGTCATAAATAAATAAAATTAACTGCTACATCCAATGCATCCATCGTAATCCGGAGTCAACCTTACACGTGTCTTCTTGGTGTCATCAAGTTTGCAAGATAACCATAATTCATGCTTAGAGTTTGCATAAGACATTCATAGATTTTTTAGGTCACATTACAATATTCATCAAAAGACTAATCAGTTCATTCTCTTAATCGAATAGAATCCATATGAGTAGTGAATTATCAAAAGCACTTAGATCAAAGACTAATCATTTATTTCTAAATAATCCGATATGCAGGAAACTATAGCTCAAGAATGGAAGGAAAATTCATATATAAAACTTTAGAATTCTTTACCGTTAAGTCATCGAATGCGAGGTTGAAGAGGTTGAACAACTAGCACCATCTTAGTATAAAGTAATTCTACAAAATATATAAATACATTTCATTATGCCTCAAGTATAATAAATAAATAATAATACATTAGAGAATATACTTAGTTATCATACCTTGCTCAAATCTCAAGAATATCAAAATCTTCATTTGTAATCAATGATGAAGATGTTCCTTTGAGCCAATCTTGAGTGCATAGCGATAAAGGCTTATCGGTGTTAATGAGTGCGATATGGATCAAGCACCCTTTCTCTGTACTAAATGCGATTCGACATACGTGCTTATTGGTATAACAAGTACATCTCTTGCAATGTTTGCAAGGATCGAATTTACTTTCCACCACTCTAAGACATTTATCTCCATGTTACGCTCTAAACTCTCTCAAGATAAGTAGTTAATTCATTATCGCATTGTCACACCCTCGAAAGATAAAACTCGCGTTCCATACGGATGGCTAACACTACCAAAACTTTGACTCATTTAAATTACCTTGAGGAGGCATAAAGCCAACACAATACTACTCATATATAGATTTCAAACAAGACTCTAAGGTTTCTTTCAAGGCATCGGCATCAACCTTATTATAATATCGTCGCACCATCCAATCAACCAATTTAACCTTGCGTCTAGGATCGAAAGCTAGAGCAATCAACAACATCATATTAAGCTTCTCGTGAGATCCCCAATACTTATCATACTTCTTCTTCATCTTTTGAGCTGCTGAACATAGATGTGCATCTTCAGACGCACACATATCCACAATGCTCTTTCCAATACCCAGGACTTCAAACATATAAATATTGCTTGTCAAGTAAGAAGACCCTGATATATGTACAGTAACATCATAAAACAACTTCAAGAATGGAATGATTAAGTTGATATGATTCCAATCGTCTTTCGTCGGAACACCTTTTCCCTTTTTTGTCAACTCATTCACATATCAACTTAATCATTCCATTCTTGAAGTTGTTTTATGATGCTACTAAAAAGCATTATGGATATGTGTGCGTCTGAAGATGCACATCTACGTTCAGCAACTCAAAAGATGAAGAAGTATGATAAGTATTGGGGATCTCACGAGAAGCTTAATATGATGTTGTTGATTGCTCTAGCTTTCGATCCTAGACGCAAGGTTAAATTGGTTGATTGGATGGTGCGACGATATTATAATAAGATGTTGATGCCTTGAAAGAAACCTTAGAGTCTTGTTTGAAATCTATATATGAGTAATATTGTGTTGGCTTATGCCTTAATTTAATGGTAAGTTTTGGTAGTTTAATCCGTATATGAGTTTTATCTTTCGAAGGTGTGACAATGCGATAATGAATTAACTACTTATCTTGAGAGAGTTTAGGCGTAATATGGAGATAAATGTCTTAGAGTGGTGGAAAGTAAATTGTTATCCTTGCAAACATTGCAAGAGATGTTGCTATACCAATAAGCAATCAATCGCATTTAGTGGAGAAAGGGTGCTTGATCCATATCACTCATTACAAAGCGATATGCACTCAAGATTGGCTCAAAGGAACATCTTCATCATTGATTACAAATGAAGATTTTGATATTCTTGAGATTTGAGCAAGGTATGATAACTAAGTATATTCTAATGTATTATTATTTATTTATTATACTTGAGGCATAATGAAATGTATTTATATATTTTGTAGAATTACTTTATACTAAGATGGTGCTAGTTGTTCAACCTCTTCAACCTCTTGCATCGAAGATGAGAATTCTAAAGTTTTATATATGAATTTTCCTTCCATTCTTGAGCTATAGTTTCCTACATAACATCTTGGATTATTTAGAAATAAATGATTAGTCTTTGATCTGTTGACAATTACTTATTCGATTAAGAGAATGAACGATTAGTCTTTTGATGAATATTGTAATGTGACCTAAAAATCTATGAATGTCTTATGCAAACTCTAAGCATGAATTATGGTTATCTTGACTTGATGACAAGAAGACACGTGTAAGGTTGACTTTATATTGGATGTAGCGATTAATTTTATTTATTTATGACTATTTGGTTCCACACAATATTGATGTATTTATTTACGATGGATGCATTGGATGTAGCGTTAATTTTATTTAATTATGACTATTTGGTTGCATAATATTGATTTATTGGATGGATGGATGTAGCGATTAATTTTATTTAATTATGACATTATGAACAATTCAATGGTCATATATTTTAAAGTTTTAAAATTATGCACACTTAAAATTGTCATATATTTTAAAATTGTCAATGACAATAAATTTTGAGAAATGATCAATTTTTTAAAAAATTATTGTTTTTAACATAAAATAATTTTAGAATTTTTTAAATAAAAAAATATTTATAAAACTTTATTTTTGATATAAAACTTTATTTTTAAAATTGGTCTTTTTATAAAATTGGTTTTAAAATTGATTTTTTTTTTATAAAACTGGTTTTGAAACTGGTTTTATTTATAAAACTGGTTTTGAAATTGTTTTTTTTTTTTAAATTAAAAATTGATTTTTAGAAAAACTGGTTTAAAATTGGTTTTTTTTTTAAAACTGGTTTTGTGAGAAACCGGTTCAAAACCGAACCGATCCACATATAAACCGGTTTTAAAAATATAAACTGGTTTTAATGAAGTAGTTTTAAAATCCAAATCAAACCATATATATGGTTCAATTTGGTTTGGTTATTGATCCATGCACACCCCTAGACCAAGGTATAATGTTTGAATTAACTCTAAATCTTGTTATTTCTTTATCATATAATTGTAACATTATAGCTCTCGCCTCCGTTTTTTCTTTTGTCCTTTCTCTTGCTCTTTCTCTTGCCTTATATTTTTGAAGAATCCCCTAAATAAATTAAACTAATAACAAGTCAGGATCAAAAGACCAGTGTCAAACTTCCCACTTGGGCCAAGTAACATATTTATGTAGAATCAAGACTAACTAAACTTTTCACGACATTGACGACCGTCATCATCAGAGAGACATTTTATGCATCTCAAATTTGCCCTATATGCATATAAGAAGTTGGTATAAGCATAATGCACATTAAGATCGACGATGTCTCTGGAGACAGAAGGTATCCTAACCGTTTTACAACGATTTGCCTTGGATATATTGTATATAACATCTACCACATCCTACAAGTCATATATCGTAGTTGTTAAAACTCAGAAACTGTTATAGCAATTGGAAAGGAGATATTATTAAATGATGGCAAACTTAGGTTATATATCTTCAATACAACGTGACTGAGAGAATAAATAGCAACTGCATCTAACAGCCCTATAATGCAATGGAAATAATCAAAACACTAACTAAACTCCTAAAGAATAGGTCCTCCTAAATACTAGGACTTATTAAACAAATTGGCAAACAATTAACAACTAACTCTATCATTACCTCCCTTAAACTAATGCATCTTAACTTTCTACTGAACTTCAGCCACTCCAAGCATGCTGCGAAGCTTCTCAAACTGCTCTAATTTTAGTGGCTTTGTCATAATGTCGGCAATTTGTTCTTGAGTGTTGCAGTAGCTCAATTTAATGACTCCATCATTCACCAAGTCTCTAAGAAAGTGAAATCTTGCATCAATGTGCTTACTCTTGCCATGAAACACCAGATTCTTCGATAACTGTATGGTGGAGTTGTTATCACACATGATCATCGTACTAGTCTTCTCTTCAATTCCAAGTTTCTCCAATATCCTCCTGAGCCAAACGCACTGACAACCGCACATCGTCACAGCTATATATTCTGCCTCTGTAGTAGACAGAGCAACCACCGGTTGTTTCTTTGATGACCACGAAACAGCTCCAGCTCCCAACATAAATACAAATCCAGATGCACTTCTTCGATCATCCAAGTCACCGACATAATCACTATCCGTAAATGCCAAACGTTTCAAGTTGTTATCCCCCTTTTGTAGAAAATTCCATGATCTGCTGTATTCTGAATTGTTGCTGTTGGACATCGATTTTGAATATGCGCACACCATCACACAACATCCTGCCAGAAAGTTTTCGGAACCTTTTTCTCACTTAGCATGGATCAGACATTATTCATAATTGTCTTGTTCTTCCTCTCGGCAACGCCGTTCTGCTGGGGGTATAGGTTGTTGTCAATTGCCTACTGATGCCTTGTGATCGACAAAATTCTTCAAACTCATTTGAGTTGAACTCACCACCCCTGTCTATCCTCAAGCATATTATGTATGCGTCTGTCTCCTTTTCAACACAAGCCTTGAAGTTTTTGAATGTGACAAAAGCCTCTGATTTTTCATGCAAGAAATAGACCCAAGTTTTACGAGTAAATTCATCGATAAAACTTAAAATGTACCTCTTGTTGCTGCTAGAAGTTGGCATGATAGGACCACATATATCTGAATGGATTAACTGAAGCGGTTTTGATGCCCTCCATAAGCTTTTCTTGGGTATGAGCTCTCTATGTTGCTTGCCAGACAAACATGTGGTGCATAGCTTCTCTGGATTTTTCAGCAAAGGTAAACCAATTACCATCTCGTTGATAGACAACATTCTCAATCCCTTGTGATTCAAGTGCCCAAACCGGCAGTGCCACATGTGAGCTTCTTTTTCAGCCACTCCTTTAGTCTTTAAGCATATAGAGCTATTTGTTTCCATGGAGGCTAACACAAAGAACATTCTATTTCCAATCATATCACTTTGCATAATCAAACCTCTCTTAGGGTGAAACACTTTGCAAGTCCCATTTTGAATCAAGATTGTTATTCCCTTCTCTTGAAGTTGTCCCAAGCTTAATAAATTGTTTTTAAGCTCATGAATATAGTAAACATCAGAAATCATCTAGGTTATACCATTCACTTCCACTCTTATGCTTCCTTTTCCAACCACCGCCATTGTTGTGTCATTCTTAAGTTTTACTGTCCAAATAAACTCTTCTTCCAGATCAAGGAACCATTCTCTATTCTCGGTCATGTGATTACTGCATCCTGAGTAGAGGAACCATACCTTGTCCCTCTTTGTTTCATGATGCTCTACATATGACATCAACAAAAGCTCCTCTTCTTCTTCTAACTCGGCATAATTTGCTTTCTTTTCCCAATCAGGACATTCATATTGAAAGTGTCCTAACTTATGACATTTGAAACACTCAATGGTTGCTTTGTTTAGAGGTTGTCTTCCCCTACCTCGACCATGTCTTCCTCTAAATACGCCTCGACCTCTTCCCCTGCCTGATTTGTCTTCATTAGCCACTTTCAATAGATGTTCCTCCTCATGATAGCCCTGCATCCTCTGTTCTTGAACCAACAGGCTTCCGTGCAATTCATCGATGCTTAACGTACTTAAATCATTTGACTCCTCTATTAAACAAACAACATAATTGAATTTAGGAGTCAAAGATCTAAGTACCTTACTGACCACTATACTATGCTCTACGGTCTCGCCATTCGACTTCATTTTGTTTACTATAGACAAGGTTCTACCTAGGTAATTGTCTGCCTTTTCTCCTTCTTTCATGGCGAGAAGTTCAAACTCTCTTCTTAGTGCCTGAAGTTGAGCCCTTTTCACCTTAGTGAATTTTCAGAATTTTTCCTTGATTTAGTGTTGATATACAAAACCACTTATAATCAAAAGTTATTATAAGCTATATCTACAATTGAGTCAAAATCAAGAACAATAAAAAACAGTTAGGAAAGTTCTAACAATTGAATTAATAGCACAATGTTATTTGATAAATTGCTTGATGAATATTAAAGCAAGTAAAAATGATAAGTAAAAGAGACGAGGAATTTGTCTTCACAGTTCCTCATGTTCGTCCTCGCGTATAGGTACGTATTTGCCTAATTCTAATGGAATTAGGATAATTCTTACTATGCAAAAATGTCGATACAAGAGAAGTGTTTAAGTGCAACTTCACGAACCATAAGCTCGTAGTTGATTCAACCCTTTCTCCTCTTTTGATCTTGAGAAATACCAAGAACATAATAGTTGAAAGTCGACTCTCTAGATCCTGCTACTCCTTTGCGTAGTTTATCTCTAAAGCTTCTTTTGCGTTCTTTATCTCCAAAGGACTTCACTTGGCCACAATTACCTCTTGAACGTCTTGCACGAAAATCCCCAAATCAACCAATGATCTTAGAGGACAAACCCGAAGTTTTTCTGGATAAAGACCCCTACAAATCTCAACTCAATTTCTTTGGCTACACAAGCACTTAATCAGAAAATCTTAATCCTCGTCTAGATGACACCCTAATGGAACATCATTACAATGTAATACTAGTGTGTATACATAGACTTGAGGTTGAAGATGAAGAACAATTGTAGGCTAATTTTATGGTATCATCAAATTGTAAATGATGCATGAAAAGTATTTAAGGTTTTGGAACTTTTAGGGCAAAAGGAAAAATTTGAAATTAAAACGATTTGAAAGAATTGGTCAATCAAATCAAACAGTATGTGTAGACTTGTAAAACAGTTGTGTCAACACATATGTTATTTTCAAGCCACACAAAGCTATGTTCTATAAAAATGACTTCAATTTATATTAAAAGAAATCGAAACACCTGTCAAAATTTTAATTAGGTTAAATTTCTAATTTTGTAAGTTATTGTTTTTCTCAAGTTTAAGTAGATTAGAAATAAGATTAAAGGGCTGTCCAGGGTTCAAATCCTGGTGACAACATTTATTTTTATTTCTTTCAAAATATAAACAGGTTGGTGGTATTTATGAATCAACAACTTTATTGAAAAAATAGATTAGAAGTAGAAAACATTGTTGCTACCTACACCCTTTACATCAGTTACAGATCTATAATTTTCAAATGGGCCAAAACTGAAGAAGCCCAATAATTACCATTGGCACTACCTTTAAAACCCTCAAACCCTAATTCCAATACATTTGCGGCGCTGCAGAACTATCTTCACTCTCCGGTCGTCTCCGTAATCGTTTCCATCCATTTCCGGTAACACTTGTTTGTTTCGCTCATGCTTCTATTTTTTTCAATTGAATATGCAATTTTAATCTGTTTATGTTACTCAGCTATCGTTTATATCAGATCTTGATTTAAATTTTGGTGTAATTTTTTTGATTTGTAGTGTGAAAATGTCGCTTGGAGAAACTGCTTCCTCTTACGCTCTTCTCATCCTTGAAGATGCTAAAATTTCCGTCACTGTATCCTTTATTTGTAGTGTTTATCAATCAATTTTACTCAATTAGGGTTGTTGAATTAGTCTTGATTTGGTTTTTTTCAATTTGTGTGAAATAGTTGGATTTTGAATATGATGATGTGTTGTACCTTAACTAGTTATTAATAGGCTGACAATATCACCACTTTGTTGAAAACTGCCAAGGTTGAAGTTGAATCATACTGGCCAAGCCTATTTGTTAAGCTTGCTGAGAAGAAAAATATTAGGGATTTGATTTCCAGTGCTGCCGGTGCTGGAGCTCCGGGAGCTGTGGCCGCTACTCCGCATGCTGCTTCCGGTGGTGCAGCTGCCGCTGCTCCAGTTGTTGAGGAGAAAAAGGTATCTTATATGTGAAAAGTCTGTTATTATGCTTTTTTTAAAACTCTGGCTGTTAGTTTTTCTAATTGGGTGTTTTGTATCAATTTTACAGGAGGAGCCAAAAGAAGAGAGTGACGACGACATGGGATTTAGCTTGTTTGATTAGGTTTTGTTTTACTATAATCAAGTTAATTTTTGTTGTGGTACTTTTAGCTGTCTGAATATGAAGTTTTGTTATCAATTGTGTCCTCATGAGGATTTGATCAATTAAATGTTACATTATTCTGTCTTTTCATTGTTTTGTTTGAATGTTTCACATATATTCAATCATAGTTTTTTTCTGTTATTGAATCACATATTTGTTGGGATTTTCTTGTGTTAGGTTAGATAAAACTTAAGTTATGCCTTTATAATACTTGATTGGTTATGTAGTATCGAACTTTCAGTTGAGCCTATATCTTTTTATAACAGAGTAGTGGTTTGAAATACTTGATTGGTTATGTAGTATTGAACTTTGCAATTTGCATTGGTTTTAGTATTCCAGTCTGATAATCAGTTGAGCCTATATCTTTTTTAACAGAGTAGTGGTTTGAAACAGTTTTGTTGTGGTGCTCATATATATTTTTGGTCAGACTATTAACATTTGTGCGCATATTATATTAAAAGTAGGAAACAGTCTCCTTGATCACTGATAGCTAACCAACCCCCCAACAGTAATCAAGTTGTTCTCTTCACTGGCAATATCTGCAACCAAAACCATTTCCTCATGTTGATTATGTTTACTCCTGCCATCATGTTTAAATACACGGTTTGTTCTGTGCACATTTTTTTTTTTTTTTTTCCATTGTAGTGTCCCATTTATATAGTTTGAGTTTTATATTTTGCCTAAATTCCTGTTTTGATTATTGATCGAATTTAGTGTTTATAAGAGGCTTTAGTGTTTACAAATGTGTCCTAATTTGTACTTTACTTTTTATATGTTCATTTGTAAATTTGGAGGTTATTTTTTCCTTTCTTTTATGGATAGTTGGGTAGATAAATTCATACATGTTATTTGTGTTCAAATTATCCATTCTAGTAATTGATCTATTAGTGTTCGAAAGAACCCCTGAAAAGAATATGTGAAATAACAAGGGGTGTGATTATACTTGCTATATATTTTTTATTGACTAATAAAATATTTTAGTGTTTGCGTATCATCATAAAAATGTTTTGAATATATGTGACCTTATTGAATTTATTATTTTACATTATTATTAATTTTCTTATTAAAATAATACTCTTTTAAATTATAATAGTTATTATCATTATTATGTATATATATGTTAAAACACATCCCTTCTATAATAATGTGTAGAATTGTGTAATTTTCATATATTAAAACAACTGTTTTCTACTGTAAAAAATTTGTTTTCTATTTGAAGTTATCGGATGATTTTGTCTCTTTCAAATGTTCATGCTGTCATATTAGCTTATTTCTGGAGTTTAAGAGTGTGTTTTATGGATTTAAAGTAAGAGTGTGTTTTATGGAATTAAAGTATAATTTTGGAAATATTATTTTCGGCAATATTATTCTTGGAAATTTTATTTTAAGTGTTTGGTGGAAAACAAGTTATTTTCTTGGAATATATATAAAATATACTCAATCTTGAAAAATAAAATATAAACCAAATGAATTGAAATATATAGGAGTTGGAAGTTATGAGTGGTTATGTAAGATTTTCATCTTATAATACGAGAATAAATGTGTTTTCATAGAGATGCAAGATTCTTACTCTATAACTAATTTCCCTAAAACTGATGTGAGAATAAAAGTTATAAAATTATATGTAAAATGAATTTGGAAATAAAATATAATTTAGTAAAATTTGAAAGAAATATTGGAATAAAAGATTTTCAAATAATAATAAAAATTGTAATTGGAAATCATTTTAGACTATATACAATTTTTTTTCATTTTTTATACTTCACGTATCTTCTCTTTCTTCTATCTAATAATTCAACACACATTCAACTTTTATTCACTACGGTGGCCTTGTTTAATAAAATTCAACACCTTATTCCACCACCATTCACAACACACTAAAAATCTAAATATTCACATCAACCAATATTTTTTAAAAGTATTTTATGGGACCTCGCTCTCTACTCATTCATGTTGAATGTTGAACTGAATTGTTTGTATATATTTTAGTACGTAATTTATTTTATAGATATATGATATGATATGTTGTATTAATTTATTATTCGATGATATTTATTTTTATAAAATTATTTAAAACTTTAAATTATCTATTTTATTAATTTTTATTTTGTAATATTAATATTTTATATACTTATATATTATTTTATATACTATATTTAATATATTATTTATATATTATATCAAATTTATTATTTATAAATATTAAATTTTAATAAAAGTATAATTTGGAATTTGGATATTCAAAAGTCGATTCAAATTAAACTACATAAAATTGAATCGGATCGGATTGATTTTTTTAATCAATCATCTAAAATGAAACGGAATTGCGGGTAAATTTATATCTTGATCAAATGAATTTTTAACTTAAAATCAATTCAAACTGAACCACAAACACTCATAGTTTTTACAATACAAGAAAACTGTGGTTTAAAGTGATCAATCGTTGCCTAAAGGCAATTACACTCTTTTAACAATATGTCTTAACTGTTGTATAAAATACTATGCCGTCCTTAATTATAAGACTCTCTTGAATTTTTTTTGTTATCTCTTTTTATAAGAACATCTTCAACTTTCAAGGTGTATTAATTTTTTTTTTTCAAACATACACCGGATTATATTACATTTTTTTTATGCACTCTCTAGTAAACACACTTGTATAAACATTAATTATTTTTCTTTCCTAAGGATATACTTGTAAAATTTTACAAATAGTCAATAAATTTAATATCTAACCAACTTTCTTAATTAGTGTAATTTTGTCTATGAGTTCTTATATTCAGGGACGATGGTAGTAACGAGTTTGATCCATAAAACTGTAAATAAGTTAGTCGGAAGCATAAAACAAACGATTTTAGGCAATAAAAGAAAAGTGTGACCTAGAGCGAACAACCAAGACTAGGTTTTTATAATCTACACCACTTTTGGTCACGATTTTAAGCCGTTGCATAAAGTCTACAATTTTGAAAAAAATTAAACCACTGGATCACATTAGTTAAGGTTTTCGGTGAGAAATTAAAATTTGTTTAGCAGAACTCTTTGGCCAAGTTTTCCGGTTCATTAAAAATAAAAAAATTATTTATCGAAACACTTTTGTCAAGTATTCTGATTCATTAAAAAATAAAATTTGACTTGGACATGAGTTTTTCACAAATAACATGGCAGTCAAGTTCAATATATTTACTACGCTTGTGAAATGTAGGATTGTGAGCAAGGTAAATAGCATATTTACTATTACAGAACACAAAGGCAAGTTGTGAAAAGTTGGGCTGGAAATCATGAAAAAGGTATTGTAACCATTGTAACTATCAAGTCAGTGAGGTTAAGGCTCGATAATTCTCTTTAGTTGAGGATTGTGACAGAATCTTTTGTTTCTTAGATTTCCAGCAAAGTAAAGAGAAGTCAGGGAGAATACAATATCCAGTGACAAATCTCCTAGTATGAGGACAACGAGCCCAGTCAGAGTAAGAAAAAGCATATAGCTTGAGATTACTAGAAGTTAAGAATAATAGGCCTTTGACAAGAACAACTTTTAAGAATCGAAGAATCCTTTGTGCAACTTGATAATAGGGTAGCAAAGGGTGAGAAACATATTGACTTAAGTAATGAACAATATAAGCAATATTTGGTATGGAATTTGTCAAGTATATTAGTCTCCTAATTAATCTTCTATAACAGGTGGGATCTTCTAATGGCTGGCCATCGGTGGCAGACAATTTAGTGTTAGGATAAAGGGAACTGCATATGGTTTTGAAGCAAGCAATCCACTATCTTCTAGGAGGTGAAGAGTATAATTTCTAGGATTGAAAAAATGCCTATTTTGGATCTAGCTATTTCAGAACCAAGAAAATATAAGAGTTGACCAATATATTTGATCTTAAAAGTGTGATCTAATAAGTGTTACACATAGTGAATTTCATCTATGGACTCGCTAAAATAATATTATTCACATAAACTAATAGAGCAGTGAAATTATGAGAGGTAGGGGTGGAAATAGGCTAGGCTAAGCTTTATAAGGCCTGAGCCTGACATACGATAAACTTATAAGGCTTGAGCCTAGCTTATGGCCTACTATAGACTCATTTTTTTGGCCTGGCATAACCTTTTTAAAGGTCTGGCCTGACCTAAAAACCTATTTAAAAGTCTGTTTTTTATTAAGGTTTTCAACAAATTCATATTACATAATATGCCTTATAGGTCATCCTATCTATACATATATAAGTCGACCTATTTAACATTTTTACTAATATATATGCATAAAGCAACCTATTTACACTATTTTTAGTATATATAAAAATATAGGCCGACCTATAAGAGCATCTCCAATGGTGATCTCTATCTAAAAGTTTTTTGTGGGTCCCACTGCACAAGATATCTTAAAATAACTCATTGAAGTTTTGTCTCCAATGGTGCAACTTTGAACAATCTTATATTGGGCCCACAATAATTGAACAAATAAACCATCTAACAAACATAATATATTATTTAATTGTAAAGTATTGCAAAACAACGGAGAAGTGCATTGCAACGGATTTCCAGAGTGGCCAACTCTATTGGCTTCCAAACTATATGCTACGTTTGCCAAGCTGGAAGAACAGAGAAAGAACTCCCATTGGAGTTACTCTAAGGCTTCATAGGATTTTTTAATCGCCTAAACTTGACCTATTTAATTAAATAGGCTTTTAAAAAAACTTATGCCTAACCTTTTTTAGTAAATAAGCCTGGTCTGATCTGACCTCAAATAAGCTAGGCCATAGGCCTTTGTAGGCTGACCTAACCTATTCCCACCCATAATGAGAGGTAGCCTGGACATATAGGGAGTGACCAACTTTAGATTGAGAATATCCACTAGAAATCAAGAAAGATGATAGTTTCAAGTACCATTGACTAGCCTCTTTTAAGCCATAAAAGGACTTATGTAGTGTACAAACTTGAGAATTAGAAGAAATAGACATACTAGGAGGAATACTCATATAAACTTTTTCATTTAAATCCCCATGAAGTAATGCATTATTAATTTCAAGTTGTTCCAAGTTCCAACCTTTAATTGCTGCATGAGACAAGAGGATTCTAACTGTAGTGATTTTTGCAACAATTGAAAAGGTGTCGAAATAATCAATGCCCTACACCTGTATGTGTCCCTTTGCTACCAATCTAGCATTACACCTTTCAATTGAACCATCTGCCCTGTATTTGATTTTGTAGACCCACCTACACCCAATAGGCTTCTTTCCAGAAGGTAATTTAACAACATCCCAAGTGTGATTCTCAGCAAGAGCTTGTAACTCAACATTCATAACATTCTTCCAACAGTCAAATTTAATATCTTGGGTGAAAGATTTTGTTTCAATGTAGGATGATATGGCACAACAGAAATGTTTATAAGAAGGAATACATTTATCTTAAGTAAGCACTGAAGATAAAGGATATGCAATGTTAAAGTCATTTAAATGAGATGCATGAGATTTATTTACAACAGAGTAGTATATAATCTGCTAAGTAACTTGGTGGATGTTAGGCTCTATTGTATTGTCTTGTAGGCTGATATGGATTAAGAGTAACAACATGATTTGTAGGGAAAAGAGAGGTGGTATTAGCTAAGTCATTGGGATGAGTGTTAGAGTTAGGATTACAAACATGCTGGCTAGGACCTGCAGGACTGGGTTTGGCAGTAGTATGTATATGACTGTGAATATGAATGTTGGATGAAAGGTCATCAGAGTGATTGAGACCTGTAAGGTTATGGGAATCTGAATTGATTATAGGAGGGGAGGAAGATTGATTATGGTGGTTATGAGATAAAGGTGATGTGATAGATTTATGGAGTACATCAGGTGTGTCACTTTCAGGAGAAAGAATTGGTAAATCATTTTCACAAGAAAAAGACATATCAATAGTAGTAGCAGACCTATGAATATTAAGCAGGTCATCAAGAAAAAGGTAAGATTGTTGGTTAAGTTGTGTTTGGTTGTGTTGAGGGTTGGTATTCTGGTTGGTTTTGAAGGGAAAGTTATTTTTATAGAAAATAGCATCTGTAGAGATAAAGGTATTATGACTGTGCAAATCATACAAGATAAAACCTTTTGTTCCATCCTTGTAGCAAGAAACAGACATTTTCGATCCCTATAGTCAAATTTTGTTCTATGAGCTTGTAAAGTTGTTGCAAAACCTTTAGATGTATTAAAGAGGGTTGCTGAGAAAATAAGATTTCATGAGGGCTCTCTAATTTCAATAAGGGAGAAGGTGACCTATTTATCAATTGGATGGCATGGTGAACACAAAAAAAATACACATGTGTCGGTATTGTTAGCATTGTGAGTGGTTGAGTGAGAATTCATGGAAAAAGGAGAAGTGGAAATGGAATTGGCTTGAGGACTGTGTTTGGACTGTTGGAGCAATTATATGATGTTGTTATACTGCTCCTGAGTGAATCCAAAATATGGTGTAGTTGAGCCTTGTGGAGAAGAGTTAGGGGCAATATTAACTGCAACAGCAGATTAAACACTATGATTTTCCTTTCCCTTTGAATCCAAGTGGAAAACCATGTTTTCTGAAACAAGTTTCCACAATATCATTTGTTCTTCCGCAATGAGTACATACACGACTATGACCTCAAGCACCATTAAACCCTTGCGTCTTGCCTTTTAAATAGGTAGACTTGCCATTGGAATTTCCCGAATTGGTCTCAACTTGAAATGCAACAATTTCTTCATTTTTATTGCCAGTAGGATTCACAACAGCTACAGAACCGTGCATCTCACATATTTGTTGAATAACAAGAGAAAACACTATATCAATGTCTGAAAATGGATTCATCATCACTATATCTTGTTTACGATATTTCTGAATTGATGCAATTGCACCACATGAACAAGGAATAGCGCAAGAACAAGCAAGAACCAGACGATAATTATCTAATTCATCCTATAAAACTTTCAACTGAGTGAAGTAATTAGAGACATCAAGATTACCTTGACGTAGCGTGTAAGTATCCTCCTGGATATCAAAGATGTGGAATAGATCGCTATGAGAGAAAGGAGTTTGTAAATTCTTCCATACACCTGCAACATATTGATCCACAAGACTGATCTTGCAATAGATTATGAAATTGAACAGTGAAGCCAAGCAAGGACCATGGTGTTGCATGGAATCCATAGAGCATACAAAACATCTACAATTGGAGGTTTGGTTAAACTTCCATCGATGAACTTCTATTTGTTCTTCTAAATCAATGCAATATGCATCCATCTTGACCAACTGTGAAAATTCTTATCATCGAGCAATGGAGACACGAGAACAAGTGATGGATTCTCATTTGGATGTGAAATATTGTTCTGCAAGAAATTGGCCAAGAAGAGATTCAATGGCCATAAAAATTAGTGTCTGCTTAGCTTAATAGATAATACTTCAAAATGTGACTGTCATTCTTTTTGTCAAATCTGCATAGCACTTCAAAATATTTAGATTGTGACATCTCGATGGTGCAAGCGTTGCCACATCTTGCAAGTGGATATTTTATAGATGCTCAAAATGACAAAATTTGATTTCTAATAGCATAGAAAACCTTAATAACACCCCTGCTACTGTGTTGGGACACTTGAAAATTATAAACTACTTGGCTTAATGAACAAAATGTTGTTGTCGAAAGAAGTGATATTTTGATAAAGCCCAAAACACCACTGAAAAAAGTATATTTTGATAAGTTGGTGAAACAACTTTCTCCACCACCTGCAAGGAGTACTGCGCAAGCTTAAATAACTATAATAAAGGGAGAGTTTGAGAAAATTCACCATTTTTTTACATATTCATTTGCAAACAAAAAATGTTTAGTTTAAGTGATTTAATAATGCTTATATATGTATACATAATGAGAAAGTTTCTTAGACACTATCCTTGCCAAAACCTCGTAGGATTTGATTCAAATAATGTAACGATAATTGTTATTTGTCGTTAAATTATGTTTTAGATAAAATCCTTTCAACAGGGGTCCATAGCTCAGTGGTAGAGCATTTGACTGCAGATCAAGAGGTCACCGGTTCGAACCCGGTTGGGCCCTCCTTTTTCATTTCAGTCTTTTTTTTTCTCATAATTTTTAATTTTATATACTGGGGGCCCTTGAGGTTTTTTCTTTTTAATTTCATATTAATATTTTAATTTTTAATTTTATATACTGGGCCCTTGAGGTTTTTTCTTTTTAATTTCATATTAATATTTTAAGAGATGTTTTTATATTTTAGTGTTATATCTAATTTCTAAAAGCACATACAAATATTAGATATTTTTATATTATTATGTTTTGATGATTAAAAGTTGCTGTAAAATTGATTTACATCTGCAATGAAGTTTATAAGATAAGTAGTAGTACATCAATGAAAATAACATATATTGCAAACTTATGTTATGACCTATGCTGGTGACACTTTTTAATATATACGAGTAACTGTATGCTACTCAATGGCAATATTTTATATATTAAATATATATAGATTATATAAACAATTTCTTACATAAATAATTTTAACTCAATTTTATAATAATAAAATTAAATTAAGTTAAAATTAACATAGTAGAATCTCGTTAAATTAATTTTAGTTGGTAGCTACGTAGGAATATCTAATTACAAGAACGCATGTTTAAATTGACAATATTTTTTGGACAATTTTTTATATGCAATATTAATTTTAATAACATATTAAATAATTTTGAATTTATAAAATTAACGTTGCATATAAAAAATTGTCCAAAAAATATCGTTTAGGTTGAACAATTTATTTAAATTGACAATAAATAGGTTGAACAATTTATTTAATTATGGATTGTTTAGGTTAGAACTAAATCCGTAAAAAGCTTTGATTTAGGGATTGTGTGATCAAACTCTTATTTAGGTTCGAAGCTCAACCCATGATAAAAGTTTTCATAGGTTCTTGGTGAAAATTTTACCCTATACCCCTACTCTTATTCCGATACTCCCTACAATTTTTTTAATATTTCAATTTTATCCTTTTTACTTTTTTTATTTTTATATGGATTTTTTATTTATTTTCACTTTTTTCTGAGAGCGTACGGAAAAGGCAAAGGGAACAAAAATTTAACAAACCGGATAACCCAAAATGGCTACATCCGGTACGTATTTTTTCAAGAACCGGATAACATGGGGTAACTACATCCGGAATGCATTTTTCCCCGGAAAACCCAGCCATAAGTTATCCGGTTAACAATATTAACAAACCGGATAACCTTGATCTGTGTATTCCGGTTTGTATAATATTGCCAACCGGATAACATGTTGTGCAGTTATCCGGTTCGTTTTATTTTTTTTTAATTTTTTTAATTTTTTTAACAGGTGTTATTCCTCAGATATGCAATAAAAATCAGACATGCGTAGATACCATTGATCTGTTTACATCTGCAGAACGTTTTGCCACAAGAGAAGAGGTAATAAGATGGGTTAAGGAGATTGGAATCAGGAATAAAGAGACCGTTATAATAACACTTTCAGATACCAAAACAGGCAAGAGAGGAAGAAGTGATAAAGTAATATTTGATTGTGATAAAGGTGGGAAATACAAAGAAGGAGAAAGTGAAACACAGAGTGCTAGTAAGAAATGTGGTTGTCCGTTCAAAATTAGATCCACACCGTCAAAAGATGGTTCCGGATGGAAGATTGATGTAAAATGTGAGTTCACAATCATGGGTTACCTGATACATTTGCAGGGCATCCGTTTGTAAGTCGACTTAATGCAGAACAACAACAACATATTGTTGATTTGACAAAACGTCATGTTCCACCAAGACACATACTTTTGTCATTGAAGGAGCGAGATCCAGAAAATGTCACTCGGATCACGCAAATATACAAGCACAAGAGTAAAATACAGAAAGATATAAGGGGGCCTAGAATAGAAATGCAACATTTGTTTAAGCTGGTAGAGGAATCGATTATATCTTGGAGCAGAAAAAGATGATTCGAAGTTGTGAGAGATATTTTCGGCTCATCCGTCGATGAAGTTGTTGAATATGTTTCTGTTGTGTTGATTATGGATAGCACATACAAGACAAATAAGTATAGACAACCTCTGTTTGAAATAGTTGGTGTGACATCCATCGAGTTGACATTCTTGTTGCATTTGCATATATGGAATCGAGCGGTGAAAATTTTGTTGGATTTTGGATAAGTTGAAACAGCTTATTTACTAAGGGTTTTGGCCACAAGTGGTGTTGATAGAGATCTTGCCTTGATGGAAGCAATTGAAACAGATTTCCAAAACAACCAATTTGCTTTGTCGATTTCACATCAACAAAATGTGAAAGCGAAGTGTAAGGAATATGTTGTGGATGACATGCGGAGTCGATAGAAAATGTGGTATGAACTTGTAAGGGCTAGTGATGAGGTGGAGTATCAACAACGGTTGCAACAACTTGAGCATGTATGTGTTGACTTTACAACATTTATTGATTATGTGAAACATACATGGTTGTCTCCGCATAGACATAGATTCGTCGAAGCATGGACTAATCAAGTGTTGCATTTGGGAAACACCACGACCAATAGGTATGCATATGTTAATATATCTTGATTTTAGTCAATGTTTTTTTATATTAATTTTATTGTCGACTTACTTGTTTTTTAATTTATTTAAAGGGTTGAATCCGCACATTGGAAATTGAAGCAAATGTTGGAGAATAGTTTATGTGATATGTGCAAATGCTTGGAGGCTATGAATGGCAATCTTAAGATACAATTGGGAAACATTAGAGCTTCATTTCAGAAGAGTTTTTATGAAGTTGAACATGCACACACTAGCCCATTTTATGGAAATTTGCGTGGATCGGTATCTAGAGCTGCTTTGAGGCATATTGCTGAAGAGTGGGTGAGGGTTGATATTGTTGGTACAGACACCCAAAAGTGCGGGTGTACTCATAGAAAAGTGTATGGGTTACCTTGTACTTGTGATTTAGGGAGATATGCACTGAGTGGTGATCCAATACCAATTGAGGCTATTCACATTCATTGGAGAAAGCTAAGTATGGAAGGCAAACAAGAGGTGGATGCAGATGATGGATCAGAGTTGGACATGACCCATGCAATTGAGGAAATTTGGAAAAAGTACATGGCAGCAGATGTTGTGGGGAAAAGAGCATTAAAGAGTAGGGTGTGTGAAATTGCTTATCCCACTACATCAAAAACAACAAAAAAATAAAACCAAGGGAGGAGTGAAGAAGAATGGGACGAGACCTGCGGGATATGATGTTTATTGTAACACCCGAAAATTATTTAATTAAATTATATAAGGAATTATTTATTGGAATTTAGTCGAAGTTGGATTTATCAGTAGAATTATAAGGAGCACTAATTAATTTATAAGTTGATTTAAAATGATTAAGTGAATTATCGGAAGTTGAGATTAATTAATGATGAATTAATTTTATTATAGAATATTATTAAAAATAATATTAGAAATAAGTGTGGATTAATAGAGTTATTTAATTGGTGTTAGAAGTAGTAGAATGAGGTGTGAAAATTAAGCCAAATAGAAATAATAGAATTATTATTATTATTATTATTATTATAAGTTGGATTTAATTATAAGAGATATAAAAGGAGAATTATAAGGGTTTAGTGAAGATTTTTGGGAAAAGGTTGTATGTGGGAGAAAGAAAATAGGATTAAGTAAATAATCAGTTTAATCGGAGAATTAATATTATGAGTAGAAATTAATTGACTAAAATATTTAGTGAGTTTTATTATAATGTGAGAAATAAAATGAGAAGTATTATTTAATTGGCCAATAAAATATATGATAGAATAATACTTGAATTATTAAAGGAGTAGAATAATTAATTTAATTAATAATAAAGTAGAATATAAAGGAGTATTTAAAGGAAGAAAATAATAGGAATAGGGTTTGTACGTGAGAAAAGAAACCAAATTGAAGAAGGAGGAGGCACAAAGGTTAGGAGAGGATACCGAAAGTGCACAATCGAAACCGGAAAGTAGAAATTCGACCGGAAATTAGAGAGACCGTTAATCCAAGGTAAGGGTGGGGTTCTGACTTTCTAATGAGTTGTATGATGAGTAGTATATGGAAATTAGGATAATGGAGAATTTTGCTATGTATTTATGATTGTTCTATTTGGTGAGAAGTTATTTGATGTCAGTGTGTTGAAATTATTCTTGAATATGATGAAATTTGTCTTGAGTTTTAAGTTGTTAAATTGATTTTGTAGGTTGAATATGTATATATCATTTCTTTATAATATTTATAAATGTGTAGTGTATAACCATGTTTATCCACATATGTACCGAAACTTTATCAAATATATTTATATGCACGGTATCATAACTTTTCATTAATTTAATTGTTTTGGTAGACATCACAATTGGGTAGATAATTGAGAGTATCACGTTACAGTACCAATATATTAGAGTAAGCCGAAAATCTAAGTTAATGTTTCATACATTGTAGCATTAGTTTATTTGATTGGTTAATGTTTGATAAAGTCTAACCTTAGAATTGTTAATTTACAATTTTAATATATAGATAACATAAAGTTTTGTTTATGAGAATAATATTAGCTATTTAACTATTAGCTTTTATAATTATAATAGTTTTAGTATTATTAATATGATAAATTAAGAGTTTTGAGTAAGAGACGATTATTTGGTTAATTGATTAATTTAAATTATTTCGATTCTATTAGAGTTATTAAAGTTGTTAATAGAGTTGTTAGAATTGTCAATAAAGTTATCAGAGTTGTTTTGAGTTATTAAGAGTCATACTTTAATAGTTTTGGGTGATTCTGACATGTCTAGAGTTGTCAGCATTGTTTTCGAGTTGTTTAAAATTAAACCTAATAAGTCATAAAATTAAAGGTAAAGGTATTTGACCCTTTAGAGTTGTTTTACTATTACTTGAGTCAGACCAGTAACCAATTATTTTCATAAATATTATTTTACATACAAGAGTTGGCGGTAGAGAAATTTTGAGCATCTTAGAGTTATTTTAGAATTGTAGGGATCGTGGTAGAGTGATTTATAATTTATTGAGAATTATGTCAAGTTATAATTATATATTATTATGACATTTTTATGAGTTAAGAGTATAGAATAAGTTATATAATTACGGTGATAAATTGTGTCGTGTTGTTCCGTTGAATTGTTGTTGTTGTTTGGTGGTATTGATGTTGTTAATAAATTGCGAAGTTGTAAATGGTGTAGTAATTGTTATTGTTTGTTAGTATTGATGTTGTTAATAAAAAGTTGTAGATTGTGATGAAATTGGTTGTTGTTTGCTCGTATTAATTCTATTGATAAACTATTATTGTTGTTGATACGTTGATGAAGTTGTAGGTCGATGACCAATGTTGATAAGTTTTTGCGTTGATGAAGATGTAGGCCTATGGTCAATGTTGAATAAGTTGAATTGTTCTAATTTATGGACATGCTTGAGTTGTAGGTCGAATGACCGTGTTGATCTAGTTGTTGTTGTTGTTGTTGTTGTTGTTCTTTGCTGCATGTGTATTTGTTGTTGAAGTTGAGGTTGCATGGCATACATTGCATGATTAAGTTGGCTGGATTGGCACCACGTTGAAAGTTGAAGGCTTATGCCTTGGCCTTGATGGCACCACGTTGAAGGCTTATGCCTTGTTGAATGCCTCGATAACCGCATGATTTTAAGTTGGGAGTTCGCTCCAAATGGTACCACATGCATTTGCATAGTTGAGTCACATATTGAGTCGCGTGTTAAAGTTGTTAGTATTATTCGTTATTTGTTGATTGTCATTGTGATGTTGTTATAAGTTGTTGTTGCTATAAGTTGTTATTGTTGTGAGTTGTTGTTATAAGTTGTTGTTGCTATAAGTTTCCGTTGTTATAAGTTGTTGTGGTTATAAGTTGCTGTTGTTATAAGTTGATGTTTTTATTAGGTTATGTTGATTTAAGTTGTTACGTTGATTAAATAAAATGTCTTCTTGTTATTATTTAGTTGTTTGTTGGTTGTATGAATAATTACTGAAGCATTGATTTACCTTATCTGAATTCTAATATATTATTTATCATACGATTTATTAGATTGTTAGATATTTCACCCTTCATTGTGATGTTGCTCTACGTGGGTAACGTGCGGTAATGAAGAACAAAGGTTTAGTTAGTTCGAGTCGGGTTGTCGCCCGATACGTAACACTGGGGTGAACGCTAGTTGTTTTGCTATTTTGATTTTGTTGTTGAATAACTATGTTGATATATGAAAAGTAATTGTTGACTTTAAATTGTTTTAAGTTGAAAATATGCTATGACATCCAAGATGATTAATGTAGTTCCGCTGCTTAATATTAATAAAGTTGATTCGTGTTGTTTCGTTTCATCAGAGTTTAGGTGTTATGTATCTGTGTTAGCGTGTTGTTGTTTTAGTTGAATTGTAATACTCCAATTGTTTGTTGAAAAGAATTTTATAACTCTGATTTTCATAATAATTACCGGGATAGAATTGGGGTGTTACAAAGTGGTATCAGAGCAGGTCGGTCTGTCCGGCCAGTGTTGCCTAACGTTGTTTACTTCCTTCGTACGCGACATGTGTGTGGAACACTGTTGGTACTTGTTGCTTTTGATTGAGTTTGGAATTAAGTTGAAGTTAGTGGGGAGAAGCTTTGCTTCTCGGATGTGTTTGGTTGAGAGATATCAGATTAGTATGTTACTGACGGATACGGTGCAAACATTGTAGGAGCCTTGCCGTTTCTCGAATTCGAAGGTGGTAAGAATTTAAGATTTGGTTGTTTGATAAGTTGGGATGTATTGCAAAAGAATAGTTGCTATGATATAGAATTTAGTAAGTTGTTGTTTAAGTAGGCCATGCTGTAGAACTATTGGGATTGATTTTAAAAGTTGTAGAAGTTGTTGGAGTTGTTGATATCTGTGAATCATGGATGCAAGTTGGAAAAAGAATACTATTAATGTTAGTAATGACGGTTTAATCTCTATTATGATTGTCGGCTATCTATTGACAAATTGAGGAATTGATCACCCTTAATATCTTGTTGATAGTGGACGGGATCATGTTGGATGATATAAAATTGTTTTGCTATCTTAATGGTAAGTAAGTAGTGGATGCTACGACGAGAATGTCGTTAAGGTGAGGATACCATGGTGTACAAGAAAGTAAGCGAGTTGTAGTTGTTACTATTTTCTAAGATGTTGTTTCAAGGTATTGCTAAAATGGTTGCAAAATAGTAACCATTATGTTGCAAGGGTAATTGAAAGATTGAAGTATAAGTATTGGATTTAAACTGTGATTGAATTGTTGAATCGAGGATTAGGTGCGAGTGTGATGTTAAGGATAGTTGTGTCGGATGGATTTTCGAGGACGAAAATATCCTAAGTGGGGGAGAGTTGTAACACCCGAAAATTATTTAATTAAATTATATAAGGAATTATTTATTGGAATTTAGTCGAAGTTGGATTTATCAGTAGAATTATAAGGAGCACTAATTAATTTATAAGTTGATTTAAGATGATTAAGTGAATTATCGGAAGTTGAGATTAATTAATGATGAATTAATTTTATTATAGAATATTATTAAAAATAATATTAGAAATAAGTGTGGATTAATAGAGTTATTTAATTGGTGTTAGAAGTAGTAGAATGAGGTGTGAAAATTAAGCCAAATAGAAATAATAGAATTATTATTATTATTATTATTATTATTATTATAAGTTGGATTTAATTATAAGAGATATAAAAGGAGAATTATAAGGGTTTAGTGAAGATTTTTGGGAAAAGGTTGTATGTGGGAGAAAGAAAATAGGATTAAGTAAATAATCAGTTTAATCGGAGAATTAATATTATGAGTAGAAATTAATTGACTAAAATATTTAGTGAGTTTTATTATAATGTGAGAAATAAAATGAGAAGTATTATTTAATTGGCCAATAAAATATATGATAGAATAATACTTGAATTATTAAAGGAGTAGAATAATTAATTTAATTAATAATAAAGTAGAATATAAAGGAGTATTTAAAGGAAGAAAATAATAGGAATAGGGTTTGTACGTGAGAAAAGAAACCAAATTGAAGAAGGAGGAGGCACAAAGGTTAGGAGAGGATACCGAAAGTGCACAATCGAAACCGGAAAGTAGAAATTCGACCGGAAATTAGAGAGACCGTTAATCCAAGGTAAGGGTGGGGTTCTGACTTTCTAATGAGTTGTATGATGAGTAGTATATGGAAATTAGGATAATGGAGAATTTTGCTATGTATTTATGATTGTTCTATTTGGTGAGAAGTTATTTGATGTCAGTGTGTTGAAATTATTCTTGAATATGATGAAATTTGTCTTGAGTTTTAAGTTGTTAAATTGATTTTGTAGGTTGAATATGTATATATCATTTCTTTATAATATCTCACCCCTTCTGTTGTGATGTTGCCTCTACGTGGGTAACGTGCAGGTAATGAAGAACAAAGGTTTAGTTGCTGTTAGTTCGAGTCGGGTTGTCGCTCTGATACGTAACACTCGGGGGGGTGAACGCTAGTTGTTTTGCTATTTTGATTTTGTTGTTGAATAACTATGTTGATATATGAAAAGTAATTGTTGACTTTAAATTGTTTTAAGTTGAAAATATGCTATGACATCCAAGTTGATTAATGTAGTTCCGCTGCTTAATATTAATAAAGTTGATTCGTGTTGTTTCGTTTCATCAGAGTTTAGGTGTTATGTATCTGTGTTAGCGTGTTGTTGTTTTAGTTGAATTGTAATACTCCAATTGTTTGTTGAAAAGAATTTTATAACTCTGATTTTCATAATAATTACCGGGGTAGAATTGGGGTGTTACATTTATCGTGATCCTTCATATCACGAGTATGTTGATCGAGCGTACTCGAACTCCCAAAAGTCTTCAAAGAGGGTATGTTCACAGTTATCCCAAACCTCTGAGAAGAAACCATGTAGTAAATACATTACACAATTTCCAGCACATATCAGACCATTTATTGATGACATTGTTGATGTGATGAAGGATGGAAATTGTGGGTTTAGAGTCATTGCATTGTTTCATGGTTATGGATCGGATGGATGGTCAATTGTTCGTCGTGATTTGGATAATGAACTTAAAGGTCCTAGAAGAGAGCTGTATGAAAAGTTATTTGGACCTCGTTTTTCGATAGTGAGAGATTCATTGATAATATCAAAGTTAGGTCCTCAACCACTAGAGAAATGGATGACATTACTTGAAATGGCTTATGTAATAGCTAATCGGTATAATGTCATTGTTGTCTCTTTGGGTTTTCCTTCTTTAACGTTCTTTCCTATGACGACTTCACATTCACCTAATGTGTCCATTTACTCAATTGGATTTGTAGATGGAAATCATTGGGTACAGGTAATTATTTTTTAAGTTACGGTTATACTTATTTTTTAAGTTACATATATACTTATTTTACTTATTTGTTTTATTACGCATATACTTATTTGTTCAATTACTTATAACGACGTAAACATGAACGAAGGATTTCCGTTACCACCCGTCACATTGGCTTGGAAACAATTCCGCACAAAAGAGGCGACTTCTTGGATGATAGGATTTGGCGGATGACTACAACATTGGCAGCGTCTTACACCTGTAGTAGGGCCACATATTATTAAACTATAATTGTTATGTTTAGTTTTGTTTTGTATTCATTTGACATTTTTATTTCACGCTAGATTTTGGATTCAGATGTCTTTGTTTTGTTTTATATTCATTTGACATATGACTTTCATGCTAGATTTTGGATTAAGTTGACATATATCTTTCATGCTATATTTTAGATTTTATTTTAATTTTTATATTTAGGATTGTGGAAAGTAGAAATATTAAAAGAGTGCACAAAGCAATATAGATAAGTCTAACAGAAATACATAAATCGTAGGATAATACATGTCACAAAATACAAAATAAGTCTAAAAATAATAAACAAGGCAAATCATGGAGATGGGTAAGGTATCGGTCCTCCCTGAGGTAGTGGTCCGTCCTGAGCTACACGTAAGGATCGAAAGATCTCAATGAACTCATCGTCCTCCTCATTTGCACCATGAAGTAGCGATAGCTCAGCTCGATATATAGGCTAACCTCTCGCCTTCTAGTCCTCAAATACAAGCATGGGATCTCTCACTCCTCATTTTCTGGCGGTGCTACCAATCGAGGATGTGACACCATATAATACCAACCCATATACTCATCAACTACATCATAGGGTCGAACAACAAAAACTGCATCCCGAATAACATCCAAAACCGCTTGAACATAGCTTAACCAGTCTATATCCACATCAAGAGACTCAACAGCAGGAGGATGGTGGGGTATGTATTGTTTGTATCCAAACTGACGCAAACATCTGTCAGGTAGATATAACATTATTGTACCATACCATTTCAGACCACCCTTGTATAGACATATATCATCAAATGGACATATGTGTTGGTGATCCTCAAAAGGACGCCAAATGACATCATCCGGTGTCAATGCATCTAACTGCTCCCTATGTTGCTCGACCTTTGTAGTCGATTGCCTATAACACCACTTCATCGCCCTCGGAAGTGGACTACCTACACTGCAAATCCCAGATAGACCTCTTTTCCCAATAGAGGGAAAATACTCGTGGATCCAGCACTGTTACACATAATATAAATAAAATTCATAAATAATTAAAGATAAAAATAATTATATATATATATATAAATAACTAAAGATAATATATATATATATATATATATATATATATATATATATATATATATATATATATATATATATATATTATAATATAGAGGCATGTCCACCCAATTTGCGGAATAGAAGGAAGCATCACCTAAATAGCGGTAAAGATTAACCAGTGTCGCTGCTCCCCAACAATATCTACCACATCCATCCAAATCCCTAAATAGTGATAAATATTTTGCCTCCACCAGAGTAAAGGTCTTATCAGTCAGAATGGTGCAACCCAATAACAAGATCATGTATGCCCGGCAAAGACAATCAAACTGTTCGCCACTGACGCCACAAATAATCTTTAACCAATCCAATCTGTAATAAGGACCTCTACAAAATTGGACTTCCTCAGCAATCTCCTCCAATGAAACTCCCATAAGATCGATCGCTAATCTAATAGCGTCATTATCAATAAACCCTTCTGCAGGGTCAACCAACTCACCCCTAATAGGCACGTGAAGAAGACATGAAACATCGTCCAAAGTAATGGTCATTTCACCAAATGGCATGTGAAATAACGATGTTTCAGGATGCCATCGCTCTACAAATGCCGATACCAGATGTTGGTCAATCCTCGACAAATGGTTCTTTGAAAGATGATAGACCGAATTCCCAACCAACGCTCTATAATAGGAGGAAGCATATGTGGAACCCAACCGATCAATTTGATGCCATGTGCAGCAACCTTTAACTCCTTTTTAGGATGCCTCTCCTGAAAATTATTTATACCAAACATGTTATAAAATATATAAATTTTAACAAATAACAATTATTCAAAATAAAATGATAAATATTAACTTACCTTGCCAAACCAAAGATGACGAGCAACGTGACCATCATATCTGATAAGAAGAGAAGTATCGGTGGGTCCTTCTGGAAAAGGTGGATGCACCTGATCCCCTGCAGGCGCCTAATGTCCCTCTGCATTTTCTGCTTCACGGACACGTCGTCGCTCCTCTATTCTTCTACGTACATTATTGTCACCCGCTCCTCGTCTGCGAACCACTGGGAAAAAAAAGAGTCAAAAAACCGGAAAATTTTACAAAATACGCAGCAACAACCCGGATAACCCTGGGAGGTGACTTCCGGAGTGTAAAACACAAATCGGATAACCCACTAACCATGTTATCCGAAGTGTTAAAATTTTCAAAAACACAAACCGGATAACCCACTAACCATGTTATCCGGTTTGTAAAAATACATCAACGCGTAAACCGGATAACTTACTCTTGAGTCTTCCGAAGTGAAAAATGAAGACCGGATTTAGGCTGTCTGGGTTCTCCGGTTTGTCAAAAAATTATCTTTCTCTCTCGTTTTTCAAAAGTTAAAATGGTAAAAGTGAAAAAAATAGGTAATTAGTATTTATACAAGGGCAATTTCGTCCAGATATCAAAATTGTAGGGGTATGGGAATAAGTGTAGGGGTACATGGTAAAATTTTCGTTCTTGGTTAGCATAATGGCCCTAAAGCATTAACGTGGGCCTCACATTGTCAGTAATATACCCCTGAGCAAGCAGAAGCTTCAAACTTGAAGGACTTCAATTGTGATATCCCTCATACTCCTTCTACAAAAGCTATGCTCGACACTTTTATAATCAATCAATAAGCGCACACCAAGAATGTGAATTAGATAAGCTGTTTTACTAACACGCAACCTACCTAGCTATAAAGTATATATCTCTCTAGGTCTTTTTAATGATGATAATGATGGATACTTCCACTAAAAAAAATTATCGTTGTTTGCTTTTGTTGTTTACTTGTTTTTTTTTGTTTTTGTTTTCCTACATAATCATTTCTTCTTCCTAATATATGAATAATATTTTTCTTAAGGTGAGTTTTATGTGGATGTTTTTATTTCTGCCTTTTTTATAATGTCAAATGGGGAGCCGTATATTCTCATAGAGAGTAGAAAATATTCTCTTTATTAGTTAGGGAGAGTTAACCACTCCAAATTATTTATCGATCTTTTTCTGTTTTACCACCTCTTTGAGAGATGCGTTGCCATCATCAAAAATAGAAAGAAAAAAAATCGGTCTATGTGTTGTATAGGTAATATCATTAAATAGTTTTGACAATGATAATTATTTAAGTGGTTCATAATGATTATATATGATCAAAGAAAAAGATATCGCAAGTATCATCAGACAAATATTTCAAGTTCTAATTAAAAATGCTAGAAAAATGTTAATCAAGGAGACTTGAATATATGAGTTGAGATCTTGAAGTTATGAACTTGAAGATCTAAAAGTGTGAAAATTCACATAGACTTGCGCTTAGTGTTCTATCTAGTTTTGAGTAGTTAATCATAAAATAAACAAGAATAAATTTTGAGGTCTAAGACATTTCACACACAAACTAAATATTTTCAAACCTCTCATCTTCTTGATAAAACTTCTTAAAATCAAATCGAGAAAATGCTTAAAAGGCTGAGAAGTTTGACTGATCATTATGAAGGAAAAATAATTTGGTTAATCAATTAAGCCTTAGTTCTAATTGATTAAAACAAAGTGTAACACACCCTAATCAATTAATTGATGTCAAAATTCAAAATTTTATTTTTTGGTGAAGTTATTCGATTAACACATGTTTTTAAGACAATTTTTTTCTTATGTAAATGAGACATCTCATTTCAAAATACACCAACTTTCTAAACACGAACTCTCTCTCTCTCTCTCTCTCTCTCTCTCTCTCCTTATTCAATAGTGTAGTTCTCGTGTGATCTCTTTGTAATATATTTAAAGGTTGTAACTGTGAGTACAACTTCACTATTAGATATTTTGTATGATGTCAAAATTAGTAAAACTTAACATTTATGTATGTTGGACAATATCTTATGTCTTGTGGCACTCTTTTGCATTATGGGTTTTAGGAACCATTAAAAATCATTTTGAAATTGATCTATGTCATGAAAAACAAGTTTCTGCATAAATTTTTATTGTATGTGTTGACACATACGTATTTTAGGTCGGTACATACAACTCAGTTTTGAAACATGTAGCCTCGGGAAGGCTTAGGTCGACATATGCATCATATAGGTCGACACATACTGAAGCTTTTATCAAGTTGTAGAAATTCTTATTTTATGTGCCGACACATACAAATTTTCAGGTCGACACATATACTGGTTTTTAAAGCAAAAAGTTATTGTCTTGTTTTGGTCGACACATCCATCCTTTCAGGTTAACACATTCAGTTAGAAATGAACGTATGTGTCGACACATATGATTTTCAGGTCGACACATACTGTTTGATTGTATAAATTTTTCTATTCTTTTTAATTCCTAAAATCTCTTTTTTGCATCTATACTTTCACAACTATAAATACACCATTCATGCATCATTCCAACTTGATGATATCATAAAAATATCCTACAATTGCTCTTCACCTTCAACCTCAAACCTATGCATACACACCAACAAATCACACATAATAATATTTTGTTGGGGTGCCATCTACACGGGGTTTACTAACGTCCAATTAGGTTCTTATGTAGTCGAGAATATTAGGTTGAGATTTGCAGGGGTCTTCATCCAGAGCACGAGTTTGTCCTCAAAGATATTTGGTAAATTTGAGGGTTTTCATGCAAGATATTCAAGAAAGGATTGTGGCTTAGTGAAAGTCTTTGGAGATAAAGAATGCAAAGGATCCTTTGGAGATAAAGAGCACAAAGGAAGTAGCGCGAGAACAGAGAATCAAATTGAAATCCTGTGTTGCAATAGGTATAATTGATTGTGCGCAAAACCCATTATTATGCTCATTCCATAATCAATTTTGATATTTGCGTATTCGACTTCCAAATAACGTGGTTCGTATAAACGACAATTTTGAAAATCTTCCACTTGCATTCTTTTCTAAACAAATTCAAAACCAGAATTTTTATCTAGACTTTTTGGCTTTGTGATCTATTCACTTCTCCCTCCAGATAAGATGTTGTCGTCTAAAAGTAAGCTACACATGTAAATATCTTGGATGAATGTTATTGAGTTGATTTGTGTAAAAGGTTTGTGGGTTGATTTATTCAATACCTCAGGTTCTTTGTAGGTTGTTTGGACGGATCTTGTATAAAAGTTTAAGATTGTTTTAGTGAAATTTCAAGAGAAACTCTTGAAAAATAAAATAAATAAAGTAATTCAGACAGAATCATAATGAATCTCTAATGTGATCTTTCTATCTCTTATTTCTTTTATTTTTATTATTTATCTTTTCGCTGTATATTCTTTTATCTCTTCTCTTCTCTATTATTCAATCGTTTCATCTTTGACTATTTTCTTAAAAAAAATTACTTTAAAAAAGAAAATCAAATATCATAATTTATCCATCTATCCTATGTTTGGTGCCACGCGATTATGAATAGTCCCTCCCTAAAAATAAAAAACAATCAAAGTTATTAGAGTGAAGAAATTGAATTGGTGGTGTTTGTAGGCAAAGTTAGTTGTGTATAATGAACATAGGCATGAAATGTAAAAAACAAACATAAAACATAAGTAGTTTACATAGGCAATGCATTTGACGGTGCTTTCTACCTTTTTCTTGTTCCCTCCGCCCACACACATTCTCTATAACAATAACAACAACCTCTTGTTCTCTTTCTCTTTCTCATTCCATTCATTCCCAATACAACACAATGTCTGTTTTCTCCACCACACCCAATCTTTCTCTCCCTCTCAGATCCAACAACGCTAATAACCCTATTCTTCTTCCTTCTCCCAAATCCACCACATTCTCACCCTTCGTCGGATCCACTCGCAAATTCCACTCCAATTCTCTAACTCAGCTGTCCCCTCGCTCCATCGTTGCCGATGCTGTCAAGACTAAGACTGTCACTTCATCCTCCAATTTGGTACTTTTTCCTTTTTCTTATCACTTTTTTTAATCTTGAGGTGTTCATTTCTTCAATGTTTTGAATAAGCGAATGTTTGGATGTTTGATTATTATGAAGAAAAATATTTTTTTTAGTGAATTGATTATGTAAAATTGATTCGGGTTAAAAGTGAGAAGAATGGAAAGTGATTTATGTTTGAATAACTTTATGCAAAATTGAGTTGTAGTAAATTTCAATGTAAAAATCATGTTTAAAGTCAAAAGCTATAAATTTTAACTTTAAGTAGAATCAATTTTAAAGGCAGAATCAATCATACTTTAGAAGAACCAAACATCTCGTAATCATTACAAAATCAATTCTTCACCTCTAGAATTGCTTTTGGCTCTTCTAAAAGTTAAACCAAACATACACTAAATGGATTATTTGCAGATTATGGCACAAGTTCTTGTCATGATAAAAGCTTATGTATATGCTTCTATTAGTTTTTTCTATAGCAAAAGATGAAATAATGTTGGATTTTTCTTTATATATATGTTATAAGTTGTTTTTGTAATAAACTATCTTGAAAAACTTACGAAATTAAGCGGTTTTAGTAAATTCTCTCGAACCGTCTCATAAAACTCAGGTTAGTGGATAAGTTTGAATAAGTCAATTCAAATAGGTTTTTAATGTTATATTTCATTTGTTTAGATCAGTGTTATCAAATTGCCCCGCCATGGTCGCTATGGCGGATATACATGGCGGTTTTTGGGCTTGCCGCAATGGTAAATATCGGCCGCTATTGTGCGTTTTTCCGTCATAATCCGCAATAGCGGCACCGCAAAGTGGCCGATATGGCAGGATTTGGGCTCTCCGCCATTGACAACACTGGTTTAGATACTTCACAGTTTGATGGTGTATGTATTTCACATGTCTTGTGTGAAATGTGAGACGTGAAAAGAAGAGATCTTGTTATGCTGCTACTTGCCCATTTAGCTTCAGATTGCAGATGAAAATGAGTGCTTGAGAGTGTGCTGTTTTACATATTGATTTGTTTGTCTGGGCTTGTGCAGCTAATTACCAAGGAGGAAGGTTTGGTGATCTATGAAGACATGATATTAGGCAGGGCTTTTGAAGACATGTGCGCTCAGATGTATTACAGAGGAAAAATGTTTGGTTTTGTCCATTTGTACAATGGCCAAGAAGCTGTGTCAAGTGGATTCATCAAGCTTCTTAAGAAAGAAGACTCTGTTGTGAGCACTTATCGAGACCATGTTCATGCACTCAGTAAGGGGGTTCCGGCGCGCGCTGTGATGAGCGAGCTCTTTGGTAAGGCCACTGGATGCTGCCGGGGTCAAGGTGGATCTATGCACATGTTCTCGAAAGAACATAATGTGCTTGGTGGGTTTGCTTTTATTGGAGAAGGAATTCCGGTGGCCACTGGAGCTGCATTTTCCAGTAAGTATAAAAGGGAGGTATTGAAACAGGCAGATGCTGATTATGTGACATTGGCATTTTTCGGAGATGGAACATGTAATAATGGACAGTTCTATGAATGCCTAAACATGGCAGCTTTGTGGAAATTGCCTATTGTGTTTGTGGTGGAGAACAATTTGTGGGCTATTGGAATGTCACATCTAAGGGCAACTTCAGATCCTGAAATATGGAAGAAAGGTCCAGCATTTGGAATGCCCGGGGTTCATGTTGACGGAATGGATGTTTTGAAGGTACGAGAAGTGGCAAAGGAAGCAATTGGGAGAGCTAGGCGAGGAGAGGGACCAACTCTGATAGAATGCGAGACCTATAGATTTAGAGGACATTCATTGGCTGATCCTGATGAGCTTCGTGACCCTGGTGAGCCTTTACATTATGCTTTCATTGTGTTCACCTAGTTCATATTCCTTGTATTTTTGTCTTCCAAGTTGGTAACAACCCATCTGCTTTTGCTTTGGCAGCTGAGAAGGCACACTATGCTAGTAGGGATCCCATCTCTGCATTGAAGAAATATATTATCGAGAACAAATTAGCCAGTGAACAGGAGTTGAAAAACATAGATAAGAAGATTGACGAGGTCATTGAAGAGGCTGTCGAGTTTGCAGAGGAGAGCCCGGTTCCACACCGCAGTCAGCTTCTGGAAAATGTCTTTGCTGATCCAAAAGGTTTTGGAATTGCACCTGATGGCAGTTACAGATGTGAGGACCCCAAATTCACTCAAGGCACTGCTCATGTCTAATCTTTTCAATTCTGGCATTTTTCTGCTTGGAGCTTTCAGTTTCGGATGCATGTTCTTATTCATAGTACTTTATAGAGTTTTCATGTTATTTAGAAAATGTATTACCCTTTATAAACTATATAAGCAGGATTTTATATTTTTTTTCTCCTCATATTTATATCATTGTTTAGGAACTAGTGACAATAATGAAAATCCATAAAATTTGATTCCTTCTATTCTCATATATATTTTTTCTTCACTGTAAAACTTTATTCCTGTAGTTCAAATGGATGCATTGATAGCATTCACCTGCTTATGTGATTCCTCTAAAGTCTTGCTTAGTTATTGGATGTGTTGTTTTGTAATTTTAAAAACTTGTTGAATAAAAATTTACTCAATTATCCAAAACCATTGTATCAAATTATAAATTGACATTTCAAGCATGATTTATTATGATGACATTGGAATCAAATAGAACACGATCTCTTATATTTAGTACACTGTCATTGGCAATGCCAACGATGTCTTGATTTTTTATGCCTCTTCCTGATCTTTTATTCCTTCAGCTTGTTATGTCGCAAGAATATGGTGTTCTTCAAATTGATTTCGTTGAAATCTCCTTAGAATTATAAATATTCTTTTTGTTAGAGGATTTTTCCTGCCACCCCCTCTCTTTTATACCTGTCACCCTATTTTGTGTTATTCCCAAAATATTTCTGAGACTATTTATTCAAAAAATTTACGTTTTTGAAAAAGAAATCACTGTTGTCAAATTTATAAAAAAGCAAATTTTCGGTACTTCATACCAAATTTTCGATAATTTTTTGACGCATATCGAAAATTCTTTGTATTTCACAAATTTCCGATATTAATTTACCGGATATTTCTAAATTTCCAGTGCGATTTATCGAAAATTTAAAAAAATCCGGTATATTTAAAAAAAATTATCACACGTACCGGAAATCTCTCAAATTTCTGATATAAAAGTAATACTGGAAATTCCATATTTCCGGTATATACCATAAATTTCGTTGAAACCTGAAAAATTTGGTATGGCAGATGAAGTGTTATATATTTGTGGTCTTAAATAGGCAGCTTCAACTTCTTCTACGGATTTATATACTGATCTTACGCAGTACTTCATCGCCAATATGATATGCTTACTTGACTTTATACATATTTTTATTTTTTTCTAAATTAATGAAGTTAGCTAATTATATCAAGGAGAGGTGTGGTTGTTACATTATAACAACACATGGGTTACCGTGAGCATGTCAGCTTGCCGGTTACCAGATTCTAGGCACACATATACCTTTGGAAATAATTCATGTGTTTTGGACGAAATTGTAAATTGTAGAACATGAGGTGAATCATGAAGAGAGCGAGTGGGATTTAGATGAGGAGTGCGAAGAGTTGAAGAAACATTTCAATACTCTGAATATTGTGGGTCAAAGGGTGTTGAAGAAAAAAGTCTGTGACCTAATCTATCCATCCACAAATATAAGTCAAAGAGAGGAGTTAAGAAGAGTAGAAAAGGTGAGGAAAGTGATGTGCATCGTGATCCAAGTCAATGGAAATATGTTGAAGCTTCGCAGGGGAGTCAGACTACGAAGAGATCATGCACAAAATCAAGTGGGAGTCAATCATCAACCATACTGATTTGTAGGCAACCTTGTACCAAATCTGCAAAAGGCGAGTACTTGCCACAGGTTCCTGCTTTCTTTCATCCATACATCGATGACATTATTGACGTTGAACCAGATGAAAACTGTGGTTACCGTTGTAATGCAATTGTGTTGGGATGAAGGGCATATGCATGTTTTGATGTTCAGAGGCAGTTGGATTCTCAAATCCATCAACACGAATAATTGTTTTCCAATGTATTTTATGACAGTGTATCTTATATTAGGAATTCATTAATCGTGAAACACTTGGGTACTCATGGTAAGGACAAATGGATGTTGATTTCAGATATGGGCTACCCTATAGCCTCAAGATATAGTTTTGTATTTGTTTCTCTTTCCATGAGAATTAACATGATATTTTTCCCGCTTCTCATACCTCAACCCCTGTATACGAGTCGTCATACAATCATTGATGTTGGTTTTGTCAATGATAATCATTGAGTTTTGATAAAATTGAAACCCGATTGTCCACTGCCTTCCATCACAAAGCGTTGGAGGGATAATTATTTTGATGCTGCACAGGGATGAAAATCAGTATATGCGAGTCGGTTCAGACATTAGGCAGTATTGTCTGGGGAGTGATTGTAGTTTATTTGTAATGCATCTATGTATGATATTAATTCTATTTATATATTACCACAGTTCGATATTTTATCGTGTATTTTATTCAAGTATAAGTAAAAATTAAGTCCCAATATTATCGAAAATGTGAAATTTTCGGTACCAGAAAAATACCAGAATTTTCAAATTTTCTGTTATTTTTGAACTGAAATCATACCGGAACAGTTATTTGAAGTCACAAAAGTGCAAAAATGGCAAGTAGGTAATGTGGAACAGTTATTTGAAACATCAACTCAAGTCACAAAAGTGCATCAAAAAATGGTAAGTAGGTAATGAGGAACAATAACTGTTTCACACAAGATGGTCCGTGCATAAACTAAGACTATCTTGGGCAGTAAATCTGATTACACTTGTGACATAATTTGCTTTTGAAGCTAGTATAATGCAAATACCATCACAACTATGTGTTGCCATCTCAAACATTATAATTAATAACAATAAGAATGAAGATGTAATACATATTAAGAAAATTGAAAGAAAAAAATGTGGAGATTATATAAACGATATTACAACTTCAGAGCAGATATTGCTTCTGGTTTAAAGTCAACTCGCAGACCCAATACACGCCTAACCTCAGCTGGAGTTAATCTCCAGGTCATAGGTCCGGAGTTCTCACCCCAGAAATCTAGAATCTCAGAGACCTTTTCTAAATTTAGAATTGTTGCCATTTGAGTAAGACGTGCAAACTTGTCTCTAACAGTCCTCTGTGTCATGATGCTGAAATGACTAACTAGAGCTCGAGCATCTCTGTCAAGCTGAAGACCACCGAGCTGACTAAATCTTTTTTGCATCATAATGACTTCAAGCCTTTTCACTATGAAGTCAATAACCAAATGAACAAAAGTATCATAATTGTTAGAAGTCATTAGTGGCTGTAGCCAAGCCACATTTGTCTCCACAGCATGGAGAAGTCTCTGAACCCATGGGTCATTCACCTCATTATCGGCATACTCAGCCTCCGAAAGCTCATAGCTGATTGTTCCTACACTGTCTAATAGTGGCCGTATCCGTGGTGCAATGGTTGCTACAAGTTGTTCTATGCCGTAATTTAAAGCTTGCTTAAACGCATTGCTGCTATCTCCCAATTCAGACAAACAAGATTTTACCTTTTCTCGATCAGCTAGTGCAGGAAACACCTGTATGAAGTAATTTAGCCAGTTAATGCGGGTATTTAAAAGAAAGTACATTAAGTAGGTAAATCAAGCCTCTACCAAAAATCATTACCTATAGTTTATGACTTCATAAAAGAGAAAATTATATTTAAGTAGAGATACAATTTAAAAAAAAAAATGCAATTCAAAACCTCATACCAATTACAGGATATTAAGGAATCTAATGACAAAAAATTGCACTTAATTTGCAAAATTATACCAGTGAAGATACAACCAAGGTTTAACAAAAAGTGATTCTTCCTGTATAAAATTGAAGATTATAAGGGTCTCTATTGGTACCAAACAAACACTGTCCTTTCTTTACTGAATAGAGACATAGAGTTAAAGATTTTACAGTAATCAGAGATCTTTCAGAGGTCATCACCAATATTTAGAAAATTGACACTAAACAATATGAGCATTAAACAGGAATTAATCAGCTCTCAGTGAAATCATCAATAATCTCATTTCTAAAGCACATTTTGAGGGCATTCCTACAGTTAACTATCTACAAATTTATGTAAATAATATCAGCCATTAATCGATACAATTACACTGTCAAGCATATATAACTAGAAATGAAAAATATACCACCTACCTCGGCACACTGCTCTTCAATTTCATGTTTCAACTTGAGAACATATTCACTACTAACATCCATGTTATTCAAAGCTGTTGCAATATCTGTCCCGGTCTTTTGCACACCAACACCACCAAAGAACAACTTCGCACCAAGGTTTGGTTCTCTAATTTTCTGTTGTAATGCTTCATGATATTCATTGTTTAGCAAACTACTAGCACCACTCAATACTGCGACAACAGAACTGATATTGGAAGTGGATATAGCCCTTCGCAAGCAACTCTGCAAGACATAGAACACATCATCCACCATAGAAGTGGTAAGGCTATCAGGGTCATGTTCATCAATCATTATAGCCTTCCTAACATTCTCAACCATGAAAAATCCCTCAAGAATAACATAAAACCCAGTCAAATCCTGCGCAACTTTGCTAAAGCTACCACTCCTAAAAGCCTTAGTAGCACGAGGGAGCAATTCAGGGTCAACAGAAGTTAGCCCTTTAATCTTCGAAATCATGAATTCAGTATAATCCTCACCAAGCTGCATAAGCGATAGAATCTCTTCCAAGTACAACTCAACCTCTCTCGGATCAGGTCCCTCGGAAACTCCTCCAACAGCAAGTAAATTGTTGTTTCGCGCATTTATCTCAGACGATAACTGAGCCAATTTCCTATACTCCATATACTTATTCAATATAACCGAACCCCTCGAATCACATTCCTCTTGAAGCTCACATATGGCATACACAATACCATCCTCACCACATAAACCACTCAAAATCTCACTATTCTCTTCAATAGCCAACACAATATCCTTAAACAAAGACGTCAAACAACCAACAAAATTCACATTCCTTTGTTCAGTCGACATCAACATCGACATAGACTCCACCAATTGCTCAAACTCCATCCTCGATCTCATCCCAATCACTTTCTTCAAATAGCCAACATACACCTGCAAACCCTCCTCCTCAAGCCCAAGCGGCGTATATAGCCTAACAAACCTAAGAATAGAAGCATGATCCCTCTGATCCACAGCAAACGAAAGCTTCTTCCTCACAATCCCCTCAAGCTGTTTCTTCACATCAAGCAACCTCTCCCTCTGGATCTGAATCTGATCCGAACCAGAGTCCTTAAACTGCGCATCAATCTGAAGAAAAGTCTGAACAAACCTAGCAGCAGATTCATAATCCTCACTCTCCAACGCCCTAAGGACACCGTCAAGACAATTACCACGCTCAACAATCGCATCAATCCGATGGAGCGTGGATCTAACGCGCGACTGCGCCAAATCAAGCTCACGAACCTTAAGACTAACCTGATCGGCGAGATGAGAAGTGGAAGTGACATTGGAGAGCATGTAATCGGAATCAGATTTAACGATATCGAGAACGTCGGAGGAGCGTTGAAGGTGAATGAGGTGGCGGTCGAGATCGGTCCGCTGTGATAAGAGATCGTCGAGCTGCATATCGAGGGAACGCTGGTGAGCGATGCATTCGTGGAGGAGACGCGTCATAGTGCCGACGTCGGTGAGGGTGCGGACGTATTCGACGGCGTCGGGTTTGCCGAAGTCGATTGACCATTTGTTTTCTTCGTCGGTGGCGGTGGTGTGAGTGTGGGGAGTTGGGATGGAACCCATTGTTAGGGAGAATGGTCAGTTGGTTATTCAGTTAGAGGGATAGTTAGTGGTTGTTGGATGAATTTGAAGGTTGATGGTAGTGTGTTGGGTATGGAAGAAGAAGAAGAAATTAAATTGAAGAGATAAAATAACTATTCTCTCTTTTTAAGTTTTGATTTAAAGATGTGAATTTTCTTTTGAATAAACAAGTTTTAAAAAAAAAATTCAAAAATAACTCTGTTTTTAGAAAAATAACATAAATGGTTAATTTTTAGTCAAAAATACACTACGTCGTCATTCTAAATGGCGACTACACTCATTTTTCACATAAGTCGTTAGTTTAAGTGACGACATCTTACTGGACAAGGAACAAATCGCCATTTACATCACTCTAAGTGGCGACTTCTTTGAAAAAAAAATTTGTTTTTGTTTTTTTAATAAAATTATTTATATACTATATTATTACTTTTTATTTAATTATTAATAGTATTTAAATTATTTTTAAAATTACATTATTTAATTATTTAAGTATTTAATTATTGAATTAATAAAAAAATAAAGACATAATAAATTATTTATTTATTGCATAAATAACAAAAAGTACAATTTACAGTCAACAATATATTTTACATATTTGGAGGCCTTGGAGGCCTCTAGTACGACCCATAAGGCGGAGGTCTAACTACTCGTGTAGAAGGCTCACGAGGTGGTGGTAATACCTTAGTCGTACCCCTAGTCCTACGTCGTCCCCTTATTTGTTCTTGTTGTGTTTGGGTCGACGTCCCTTCAATACACTTTTCTACAAAATCTGTCAGCCGACCTTGACCTCTAGAATTCTCGTTGTAGGATAGGCGGGTGCCCTCTACATCCTCAAAGCTTTATCTTGGTGGAACAAAGTTGCTCCTGCTTGGTGCACCCTCGAAATGTGGTCTTTGGTAGTTAGAGGTTGAACCTGGTTGGTTAAAAAATAAGGTTTGTTGCGGTGTGTTAAAGTATGGTTGATCATCTTCAAGTATATCGGTGTCAGGGCTAAATGGTGATATGGATGGTGTTGTACCCCAAAATTTACCCTCTTCTTTTCTGCGTTTCTCTGGCTTATAATTCCATTGCACCAAAAAATACATGTAGTAGCATGCATAGCATTCGTCATATGGAGTATCGGGTTACAGGTATTCCACATGTCAGCCAAAAGAGCTCATTTCTCAATAAAGTGGATTTCGGTTTCAAGATTTGGACACCAGGCGATCTCTCATCTCCTTGGGTATTTTCTGTTGATTTTCGACTGGCATTTCTCTCTCGTTATTATCTACGATTTCCGTTTGAAGGTCGAGAACAGATTTTGTGAGGAGGGCTCTCAAAGGAGTCATTTTCCCCAACAGATCAAGCTGATTTTAGTGTTGAACCGTGTGTTTTGGCTCACCGAAAAGGTTTTATTTCCTAGCTGGAAGTTCAGAATTGAGCGGGACCGATTTCTAAAATTCCATATCAAAGTCCTCTACAACTCTCATTTGCAACTCGGGAGCCGATTCCCCACCGATCGGTACCAGAATTTTAGTCTCTGAGGTTGATTTTGAGTTGAACCGAGCAATTTTCATCTGATACGCGAAGTTCGAAAAATCATATCTCGCTCGATTTTCATCGAAACAGGACGGAACCGGTGCCAAAAGTTCAAAAATCTTGTTAGCTTCGAATGTCCCAGAGATACGCATGTGCAAATTTCGATCAGAAGATTCTCGTTCGAGGCATTTTCCCCACAGAGCGCGAACGAAATTCTGCATGTGTCAGTGGTCCAAAATTGATGCTGAAACTTCAAAAATTCATATTTCCTTGACTATTCATCGGATCAAGTCAGGATTTTGATTCACGCAAGCAAAATCACATTCCGGACACTTTTCGTTTACATTCCGACTCCGAATTCCGCACGGATTTGGTTGTTTTGGATTAATTATGAAAATTATTCGGATAATCATAATTAGCTTGTTAATTATAGATCCAAAGCTATAAATAGATTCTCCTCTTCACAAATCACAACAACACAATCATTTGCTTAATTTTCCACTACCACACACACTCCAATTCTCTCAAATTCCAAAGCACAAAAACTCAAAAAGTTCAAATTGCAACTTTCCCTCCAAGCAACCACCACAGGCCGCCACCGGACCTCCGTTCACCACGGCCATTCATTCGCAGCGCCTCCGCTAAGCGCGATCTGCGATTTCTGTTTTCTCCTCTTCACAGCACATCCTATTCGAATCAAGATCTTACTCTGCTTCTTCTGCACGCATTTGACATTGAAGGAACGGTTTCATCTTGATTTTCTCCTCAATTTCAAGATTTAAGGATTTCTCTTCTTCTTCCTCAATTCTCCATTGAAATCTAAGCTTTAATTCAAGGATTCAAGCTTAATTCTGAAGATTATCAACAATTCCTCATTGATTTGGTATTTTCTTTGAAGAGCACAAGGAATTCCTCTTCAATTTGACTCAAACTTCAAGTGCAAGTAAGTGTTAGGTTCAAATAAGCACTTATTTTAAGCTGCTTTTGACTTTCAGCTTTTCTTGAAATTTAATACTGAAATTATATGCAAATTCAATGTAGATTCTGATTCTAGAACTTGTACTCATGAATTTCTTGATTTGAATTGAGTTTTGCCGCCTTATTCGTGTCGGAGTGAGATTTCTTTGTGGATAGCATGCATATAAACTTGTGCATTCATTTTCCCCTTGCATATAGGACATAAACTCATACATTTTGCATCATCTATCGCATGTTCATGCATTGGTGAGTATTTAGCTTGATCAATTTCATTGATTCATGGTGATTTGAAGCATAACTTGCATTCAACATGTAGATATCCAAGCATTTAGTGCATTGTGCATGAACTTGTTGCATGTGCATTCCAAGTGTTTGTGTCAATGTGTGATTTAGATTCTTTGAAAGAAAACCTCAAAATGTCATGGCTAGCTTGCATCATCACGTAAATGAACATTGGAATTATCATTTTGATTTGCATTCCTTGCATGTTCATGCATTCAATTTCATGTTTGGACATTGGAATTATCATTTTGATTTGCATTCCTTGCATGTTCATGCATTCAATTTCATGTTTGGACATTGGAATTATCATTTTGATTTGTATCCTTTGCATGTTCATGCATCTTTACATGTATGTGAACATTGGTTTTATTGATTCGATTTGCATTCCTCACATGTTCATGCATCTTTACATGTATATGAACATTGGTTTTATCGATTCGATTTGCATTCCTCACATGTTCATGCATCTTTACATGTATGTGAACATTGGTTTTATCGATTCGATTTACATTCCTCACATGTTCATGCATCTTTACATGTATGTGAACATTGGTTTTATCGATTTGATTTGCATTCCTCACATGTTCATGCATCTTTACATGTATGTGAACTTTGGTTTCATCGGTCGATTTGCATTCCATGCATGTTCGTTTAGCTCTCGTTTGTTGCTGGATTGTGGCCTAACAGTATGGATCGAATTTTGGCATGGAAACATCACAAAAAGGTGGTTCGGATCAAAAATAATTTTTCTGCAGGTTGCGTCGCTTAGCTGTCCGAGCGCCGCCCAATGTTCTGACTTTTTGTGTTGCAGGTCGCGCTTAGCGCGGTCCTCTAGTTCATTTTTTTGTTTTTCTCGATTCTAATGGTGAACAGTAGTCACCCTAGCTATGCTTGGCTGCTGTTTGTGCTCCATTTCATGCAAGGACATGCGTCGCATACACTTGCGACTTGTTTCTCCGATATTCAGAAGTGCATTGAATATACGAGAAACAAAACATCAAAGACATTCAGAAAAATCATTGAATGAACTTCGGAAAAAAAGGTTCGAGCATATTCAGAAATGCATTGAATATATAGGAAACAAATCGTTAGAGACATTCAGAAGGACATTGAACGAACTCTGGGACACATCATCAAAGACATTCAGAAAAATCATTGAATGAACTTCGGGGAAAAAGTTCGAGCATATTCAGAAATGCATTGAATATACAGGACACAAAACATCAGAGACATTCAGAAGGACATTGAACGGACTCTGGAACACATCATCAAAGACATTCAGAAAAATCATTGAACGAACTTCGGAAAAAAGATTCGAGTATATTCAGAAATGCATTGAATATACAGGACACAAAACATCAGAGACATTCAGAAGGACATTGAACGGACTCTGGAACACATCATCAAAGACATTCAGAAAAATCATTGAATGGACTTCGGAAAAAAGATTCGTGTATATTCAGAAATGCATTGAATATACAGGAAACAAATCGTCAGAGACATTCAGAAGGACATTGAACGGACTCTGGAACACATCATCGAAGACATTCAGAAAAATCATTGAATGAACTTCGGAAAAAAAGGTTCGAGCATATTCAGAAATGCATTGAATATACAGGAAACAAATCGTCAGAGACATTCAGAAGGACATTGAACGGACTCTGGAACACATCATCGAACACATTCAGAAAAATCATTGAATGAACTTCGGAAAAAAAGGTTCGAGCATATTCAGAAATGCATTGAATATACAGGACGCAAAACATCAGAGACATTCAGAAGGACATTGAACGGACTCTGGAACACATCATCAAAGACATTCAGAAAAATCATTGAACGAACTTCGGAAAAAAGATTCGAGCATATTCAGGAATACATTGAATATACGAGAAATAAAACATCAGAGACATTCAAAAAAATCATTGAATGGACTCTGGAACACATCATCAAAGATATTCAGAAAAATCATTGAATGAACTTTGGAAAAAATATTTGGGTATATTCAAAAATGCATTGAATATACGGGAAATAAAACATCAGAGACATTCAGAAAAATCATTGAATGGACTATGGAACACATCATCAAAGACATTCAGAAAAATCATTGAATGAACTTCGGAAAAAAAAGTTTCGAGTATATTCAGAAATGCATTGAATATACGGGAAACAAGACAACTATTTGGGTAGGTACCGAGTAAGTTGGACTTTGACCGCAAGGTAAAATATTGACTGTAACAAGACCTCGAGAAATGCAAATGATGATAAAACACTCTTGTTATGCATGGTATATGAATTTTGTGATGCATGATATATGAATTTTGTGATGCATGATATATGAATGATCTATGCATGTAGTATGTAATGCAAACGTTTATGACAACGGAGATTGACTCTTTTGTGGAGGTAAGATGGGAACTCTGATTCCTCAAAACAGAGAACACTACCAACTCTACTTGGAGAGAAAATGTCTTGAGAAACACTTCTAACACACTTGTGAACTGTATCGAAAATGATGATCCTTGGAGGAAGGACTGAAGCGCTGCCTGGGGATTGCCCCAGATTTGCTGATTGTTGAGGATAAATTGATAATGGCTTCAGTTCTTGAAAATAACTAAGGGAAAGGAGTGCCCCGGTATAGGTCTTGAAAGTGATCTTATGATTAAAACAAATCCTGAGCATGATTTGCGTTGAGCAACAAATCTTGAACTGATTCACAACAGGATCTGAAAGATACTTGCCCCTGATTAGGATCACTGACCAAGTTTCCTAACAGTTTGGACTTCCTAGATGATGAGGAAAACTTGTTTACAAGCAAAAATTGTTTATTCAAACATGGCAAATTTAATGCAAAGTTCATGCAAAAGTTTTGAAATAAAAATTATTTTTTTGAAATGATGTAATTCTTTGATAGAAAATGGATCACCGGTTAAAACACAGCGGTTTAAAAAAAAATTTAAAAGGTGAAAGAGAAAACCAATGTATGGATATACCAAGACAGTTGATTTGCAAAAAATCTTAGGAGTCATATTACGCAACCTTGTTGTAGTATACTTTCAAAAGAAACCTGGCTTCAATTAGGTCTTGTGAGGGTTGTAACGTGGTCTAGTTCACGATTTAAGAAATAAAGGATAAAGGCTCAAAATTTATTTGTACCCAACCTAATCTTCGTGATGTTCTTCAGTCCTACGCTCAGTTAACTCAAATTGTGCATTTAGATTCCAATAGATTTTGGATTGTACACTGATAGTGATGATGGCTCAAAAGTTGATAAATTCTTGAAATAGCAGTCACTTCTTTTTGCAACATTTGTTGTTTGAGGACTTTTGTCAACTCTTGTTTTGAATTTCGTCATCCCTAACTTTTGCCTGAACCGTTCCGCTTTAGATTACGGTCAGCGGGATGCCCTAATTTTTTTTATATATATTTTGGAAAGACAGTGACTGCTTGACTTTTATGATTACGGAGAACCATCATCATCACTTTTTGACTTGTATGACATCTCCAACACTTCTTGATGTGTGTGAAGGAAGCTTGATTTAATACAACCTTTGTTTAAAGGCGTCTTGAATGAATGCACATCCGAATTAACTGAGAAATACCCTGCCCCAGGTTAAAAATTGCGGGTTTTTTTGTATAGAAAGAAACTCCAACTTCTAGGCTCGAAGGGTTGACAAGGGATTAACTTCCTTATTTCTCCAGTGTTTAGGAATTGAAACAATGCCTGTATATCATCAGCAAAGTTTTATTCGAAATCATACCAATCAACAATTATGGATATCTTGTTTTTATCATCCTCCCTCCAATCTTTGCAAAAGCAAGGGATCGGTAAAGAAATTAAACATGGAATGTATTTTTTTGAAAAGAAAGCAGTAAATAAAGATTATTTAAATCAAAACAATGCAATGCTCATTTCATTAAAATTAACTTGAAATTACAAACAAGATTTGAAAGCAACAATTTTAACATAAACAAAGGAAAATGCAAACAAAAAGAAACATGGCCTAGTGACTAATCAATTACAAGGATGAGCTGTCCTGTCTGAAACACTGGCTTTAGGAGGTGACATGGGATATTCTGACCCATTCTTCAGCCACTTTTTCCTGGTAATGGATTGTTGATAACATTTGGCGGAGGATCTCCGAAATTTATCTCCTTGCTTCTGATTAGCTCTTGAACTCTAGCCTTCAGTGGGTAACAGCGTTCCAAATCGTGACCAGCAGCTCCCTGGTGGAACTCACAATGAAGATCAGACCTGAATCCGGCTAGGAGAGGATCTGGAGGAGTCAGAGGCCTAGTTGTGATTAGACCTAGTTCAACCAAGTAAGGATACAACGCAGTGTAAGTCATTGGATTAGGGTCAAACTGAGGCCTATTCCCTGCATTACAGTTCTTATTTTGTTCAACAGCTTGACGCTGAAGAATTTGAATTGGTTGAGCCTTGACTGTAGGAGTGACAACATTTACTTGAGGTTGGTCATAGTATTGAGGCCTACGGCGAGGTCTCCTCCTTTCAATTGAGACAACATTAGCTTCGAATTCTTTCTTCTTTTGGAAGTTTCCGAAGGATTTCTTGACACCACTAGAGGATTCACCATCAACAGAAACTTTTAGAAACACAGGTTGAGGAAGATCTTTCGGGGACGGACCGTTCATCGGTACATGAGTGATCATTGAATGGTGTGGCTCTCGAGCTGGAGTGATAAAGGAAAAGGCTAGAGGAGTATCCACTTGCGTTGTAGCGATCGGTGGAGAGAGGCATTCTCTTTTCAACAGAACTTGCAGGATTTCCAAGACTTGGCTCATCTGGCCCTTCAACTGGTTGATCTCATCTCTTAATAGCTCTTGGTCTCGTTGAAGTTCTTCCATAGTTTTCTGAACCATGCTTCAAATCCAAAAATGTTGAGGAATCAGTTTGACAGCAGACAAACAACTAAAGACGGAGACAGACGAAATGAGTCTTTTGACAACTTGGATGTATGCATGAAATATGCAGATGGATGCAATGGAATGTAATGTCATCAATGAAAAAGATATAATGAAATGCAATGTTACATATATAAATGGAATGCAACAAAATGGTAGTAACAGGTTCATAGAGACGTGAAACAGGGATGATACAAGTAATCAGAACAACTTATTCAAGTGGGATCCTATGATAAGCTGGCTCTAAGCTTTCTACCCAATAATTCCCCAGAGGATGGTTTTAAGGTTTTCTGCTAAGTGTTTCTTGGAGTCTCAGATCCCCTTTTAACAAACATTATCATCGCGCGAGAGGCCTACATGGCGATAGTATTTGAAAAAGTATACCCCAAGAAATGGCTCTTAACGGGATACTCAAAACCTTGAGTGGTCGGTCCAGGTTTGGATATCATAAACAAACTTAGAGTTATAGGTCATTTGTCCAAAGATTGATGTCCTGCGCTATCGTGCGGGCCAACAACCTCCTTAAAACAACCAACTCTAAGTCGGAGTCTTCGCTTCGGTCCAACAAGACAATGGAGTCAGGGGGACCTAGGCTACGCAACCCCTCTATTCCTAAAAAGGTGACCTAGAAGCCTGGGTAGTGGGCTTATCTATGTATCAATAATCCCATCAGGAATTCCCACACAATAAATATATACACATGATAATAAATAAAGCATAGGGAATAAATGACTGAAACATAAACATAATATAAAGTAAAAGAAGAAAGTAAAATAAAATAGTAAACACACAACCACACAAAGAACTAAACTAGGGTTAACTCGCTTGAGAAAACGTTCCCCAGTGAAGTTGCCAACTGAAGCAACTCAGTTTTCAAAAATCATTTTAATAAATTTTCAAAACAATGAAATCGCCACCTAATTTTATTTGTTCTAAAAGAAGAACGGGAAAATATAGATAAAACCCACGAAATAAAGAATAAGACGGTCTACAAGATTAAAGAGATATAGGTTCGGGAGTTGGTTATGCAAGGGGAAGGTATTAACACCCCTTACATCCATCGTACTCGATGGTACCCATTTGGTTCAAAATGTGGTTGTGTGTTAGTGTAAAATTTTACGATCTTCTAAGTTTTGAAAAGAGAAAGAAAGGGAGAAGAAATGTTTTTATTATTTTTGCTCGCCTTTGGTCGTAAGACTTAGTGCCTACGTATTCCCTCGTGCAATGGGAAAGTCAGAGCGCCGTAGTTCGGCTAGAAAATGATTGTTTGTTGATTGATTTTAAATGAAAAGACAAGTCGTCATTTTTAAAGGAGAAGACTCGTCTAACGTCCACAAGGTGTGATAAAGAATAATGGACTACGCACCAACATGAGGGAGGGTTTGAGAACACCTCTAGTACTCAAGTGGAGAAGTCGAAAACCTTGGGAATAGAGGAAGAAGCATCTCAATTATAAATGAGTCATGTCTAATCTTGAAAAGGGTTTAAAGGTAAATGGTGCTTGGAGCGCACAAAAGATATTGAATGTGTTGGAATTGATTTTAAATTGTGGATGACAAGTACCAAAACGTTAGGCTATCATCTAACGATTCGAATACTCAAAATTGGCGAGTGACTTCAACCAATCATCTCTCATCCCAAAAAAATTTATTATGAAAAGGGTGAGGTGAAACAAAGTTCACATTTATTAAGTGTATGGAATAAAAGTATTTAAGTCATTAGGCTATCATCTAACGGCCCAAATACTTTAAATTTAATTAAATCGTCGGGCTATCATCCAACAATTTAATTAAATACCATAGCACTAGATTTTTTTTGTTTTAGAACATGGATTGAAGTTTCTTAATTTATTAGGCTATCATCTAATCAACTAGAAACTTCGATTCGTTTTAATCGTTAGGCTAACATCTAACAATTAAAACAAATCTTATCCAAATGTTCTTTTTTTGTAGAAATTCATTTTTGAAAATAACTCGACGTTGGATCGAGGTTTGAGAAGAAGACTCGACGTTGGGTCGAATTTTATTGAAAGTGTTTTAAATGCTTGGTGAATGGAGAAAGAATAGGATCGAGATAATTGTAAATCACAAATAAAATCGACAAAGCCCATACAAGGTGGCCAACCTAAGTATAAAACAATTAAATTACATGTGTACTAGCAAAGTGGGCTAGTCTACTATAACGACTAATTGGAACAATTAATCGAAATAGGCTCACTGTAAGAAGGCCCAGGATCAAGCGTACATGTGTGCATGTGTGGTCATCGCGACGCTTTGTAGCTTTGTCGACTTACGGGTTTAAAATGATTTACAAATATTAGTTTTAAAAAAGATTTTTTTAGTTTTGTGTAAGTGACAGTTAAATTAAATAAAATAAATGTGCACTAAATTATTACAAGAATTGTTTTTTTTTTGGAGAGGGATACATGAATTATAAATGAGGATTAAACGGTAAAATAAAATAGAAAGCGGTAAATTAATTACAACGCAACAAGGGGATTGGGGTACAATTTTTCGAATGGGGATAAATTGAATTAAAGAGAAAAACAGTAAATACAAACAAAAACTAAATGCGGAAAAATTTAAATATCGATTAGTGTATTTTATTTTATTAATTAGAATAGATTATATGAACTAATTCTAAGAAATGCAACCACTATATTACAGTATAATTTGAATTTATTTACCGATGAATAAATAAAGCATAAAAATAATATGTATATAGTATATATAATACTAAATATAAGAAATAAATATAATATGTATATTTACAATAATAAATATAAGAAATAAAAAAAAACATGTATAATTATATTTACAGTATTAAATATTGAAAAATAGAAAAATGCTAAGTATATTGTATGTACATTACTAAATATTAGATAAAAAACAGTAATGTCAATATTAAAAGTAAATGAATGCTTTTTTTGTTTTAACGATCCCCGAATGTCTACACAAATAGCAAACATATTAGTAGCATGAGTGTGAGATGAAATAGAAATAAAATGAAATTGCAATAAAAATTAGAATACGATTAGTAATTACAAGCTATAGAATCGAAAATGAAACTAGTATAAAATGTATATGAACGGAAGGACTAAAACAATTAAATATGCGAGTAATTCGATTCACAAAGGAACCAAAACCAAAGAAACATACACTATTATTCAATTTAAAATCGAAACAAACTAAAAATTAAACCGAACAAATCCGGGCAGCAACTATATATACTTAATAATGCTCAAGAATTCATCTCAAAAAGTGTTCAAAACAAATTAAAATGCAACGATAGAAACAAACGGACGCCTCATAGTTTCTCGGTTAGATTTACACGCGAGTAAATGTAACACCCCAATTCTACCCAAAGTTTTATATGTAAAAATCAGAGTAATTTTAAATTTTCATAAATTAAATATTGAGGCGTTACACCATCAAAAACAACTCACTTTAAAACAGTTTCCTTTAAAGTATAAAATTCAGATACATAGCATCGCAGGAAAACATGAATTGATTCATAGAAATCAAAACATCTCCTTTATTAAACTTCCTCATCAAAATCATGTTTTTATGAATTATGGTTCTTATTCACAAAAGGAATAATAATAAAACAACAACAACAAGACGACATAAATATTTCCCCCCGAGTGCTACGTATCAGAGCGACACCGACTCGACTAACAGCAGTTATAGACTGCATCTTCATAACCTGCACGTTACCAATATATAGGTAACGGCGAAACAAGTAAAGGGTGAGATACTCCAAAACATATAATTAAAGGCATGATGAAATATATATATATATATATATATATATATATATATATAGTTTCGGAATTATAAAGGGTATAGATTAATAATTGTAATTCCAACACATAATCAAAACTCACTTACTTTACTCGTCATCCTAATGTGTATAATCTACACCTTATCACCATAGCCTCATCGGCATAAAACGTCGCAACAACACATAACCCTCCGTCACCACGAAATCGTCACAAACTAATACATCACTAATTAACACGGTAGTCTTAAACAACAACATCAACCAACAACATTAAATAATGCTAGTAATATAAGCAATATAACAAATCATCACAAATTGGCTAAAGTCCATCTTCGCTTTTGGCATAAAGCCCATCTTCGCTTTTGGCATAAATCCCATCATCACAACATCATCACAAAATATATCATCGCAATTCAGTATCATCCATCAATCAACAAAACCCAACGCCAAACAACTCAAACATAAACATAACCGACTCCATGAGACACGACTATGTTATGCATGTGGTACCCATCGCTTTGTCCGTAATTAGGGACACTTGGCATAAAGCCGATCTTCGCTCGGCATAAAATCCATCATCGCTTGGCATAAAAGCCCTCTTCGCTTATGCAATGTATGTGACTCGACAATAAAACAACACAACACAAAAACAACATCATCGCTCATCCAAATTGCCATAAAGCCCACATCGCCATAATTTATCCAAAACATGATAAATATATCATCACATCATAATTGCATTATGCAAACATCACTAATAAATTCATCAAAAGTCATGCATTCACAAATCGGAAGCATTTATTAACAACCTCAATTTAATCATCACATTGCATATCAACATGTATTCTTTAATAAATACTCCGTCGCAAAATTTACGTTTATTAACACCACATCGTTATCAATTAATTCACTAAATTCCAAAAACGGAAAAATAGTCAAAACGTCAATAATCGTCGCGAAAGTAATTCCTAATAACCGGTATTAATCATAATCGTCGACGTCGAAATCGGATTATCCATACGTACCTTAAATCTAATAAAACACCGTCCGATTCAATTTTACCATAAATTGGTCTATTTCGGGTCGTCTCGTAAAAACTCAAAATTTCCAAAAACTAACTTCACCACTACGTTCTACACGTCAAACTTAGCTAGCACGTCAATTTTCGTTGAATTCGGAGCAACTTGCTTCGTCGTCGAATTTACCGAAGTCGGAAAATCGGAACACAATCGGGTTCTAAATTTAATCGGCTAACTTATGTCCTAATTATATTTTATTATTGCCAACTAGTGGTATATGGACTAAATGAAAATTGAAGAAAACAGAAACCAATTCTTGAAATTATGCAGGAAAATATAAATTTGACAGAAAACAAAAAAAATGGAAAACAAAGAAACGGCAGACAGCAATTCACGAAAATCTTTTTTTCCTCTCTTTAAGAAGGGACGCACGTCCCCAATGTAGAGCCTATTATCTACCCTTTACTCTGTGTTAAACTAATCCCTTGTATAAAAACTAACAACAAAATTCATCTTTAATATTGATTAAAAATATCTAATAATATTATAAAGTTGTGATATGTACTATTTTATCATCAAGTCACCTCAATCTCTCTACACATATTAATAGGCTCTACTCTTTTAATCATATCTCTATTTAAATATATGGTTTAAAATGGGTATTTCAATTGATATACATAAACGTGTATACTTCTATATGTACCACATGAATTAAATTGTAAAGCCTTCTGGTTTTATGTTTTACTGTATATCTTCTTCTCATTTCCATTAACATTTTTATTTCTATTTCATTTCCATTTTTCTTTGCTATTTTCATTTCATTTTCATTCTACCTTACTAATAATAATTAATAATAATATTACTCATAATCTCTACACCAATTTTAACTCCTCTAACATTTCAACAATCAACCAACAAAATCATAAAACTCTACTATCAATTTCCCTCAATTCAAACTAAACCCACCAAATATCTCTTATCACTAACTCACCATCTCTTATCATCAACACAACATATATACCTCAAATACAACATCAAAACATACTTTTACCATCAATTGAGAATTTTCAACAACACCAAAACAATGGTAAACTATAACCCCGTGGATCAAAATACTAATTTTTCCTAAATCCACAACATATCCATCAAACCCTAACTATATGGAAAGGAAAATCAAACCCCTTACCTCTAGCTAGGAGATGATCCAAGGTGATGCTACCAAGCCCAACCTCAAGCTTCCTCTCATGCTCCCTTGTTCAAGATCTTCCTCATCTTCTTCCCAAAACCCTCTCTTTTCTCTCTAGGTTTCTATTTTGGTTTTTGTGTTTACAATGGAAAGAAAAGGAAAGGAAATTGGTTTTTATAACTTGTTTCCTACTAGTAAGCCAAGTCTCCATGTTTGGTTTTGGTATAATTGAATGGAAGGAAAATGAGGAGAAATGGTTCTAGTAATGGTATTTTCCTTATTTAGTAAGTCAAGGGTGAAAACCCAAATCTCATCAATTAATCCTCACACTCCTAACCAATTATATCATTAATATAATTAATTCAATTAATTAAAATAATTCCGGGGAATTAAAATATCGGATCCGAATAATATTTTACCGGACCGAACGGAACGTCGCCCGATAAATTAATAGATATATTAATTAATATAATTATTCTCGTCGCAAGACAAATATCGATCGGTAATTCGAAAATGTTAATATAATATAATATTAATTAAAAACGGGCGTTACAGTAAACGCGGTATTATCATTAAACCGTCATTGAAACTAATCTTGGATACTATTCAAAAACAAACTACAATCGAAATTAAAATGAAAACAAGATAATATAACGGTTTCTCGGTCAAATCGTACGCGAGTAAACGCGACATCGATATCAAGCCATCATCGAAACAAAAGTAGGATTCACTCACAATTCTAATTAAAATGAGAATAGCATAATAGCATAATAACATGGCTGTCCCGACATGTTTCTCGGTTAAATTTACACGCGAATAACGCGGTATAATCATTAAACCGTCATTGAAACAAAATAAATAAATGCCAAGTGGTTTCTCGGTTAGTTTCTACCCGAATAAACGCAGAAACAACATCACCTTCATCGAAACCATACAACTTTCAAATCATAAAATTCAATTAAAATGAGAATAATGCAAAATCGTGATACTCCTAATGGTTTCTCGGTTTGTATTAAACGCGGATAAACACATCATCGATACTAAACCATCATCGAAACCAAAAAACATGGATATCACTTTAAACTTCAGTTCACATTAACAATCCAAATAGCATGACTTCATTAATAACAAACCGAAGCATGGTCACAAATTTACGGCCTATTAGTTAGAAACAAAGATGCTGACACCATTTTGAGTTCTGCACTATGCCAATATTAATCAGATCCTAGCAAAACAATATCAATATAAACTCCAACATATCCCAACAAAAACAAACCAGCAGGTTTAAACAGAACTGGCCACAGACATCTCAGATTCAACAAAATTAAGACAATACGGCAATTGATTAAATCAAAAGTAAATGAAAGTTACCGAGATGCCAAGCTTTCGGAACAGAAACGTTGAAGCTGCTGCAAGCTGTTAGAGCAGAAGGTTGCAGTGAGTTGTTGTAGTGGCCGTGGCTTCTGTTGAGTTATAGCAGAAGGACAGCGACAATTGAGAGGTGGAAGACAGAAGCTAGAAACAGGGTGAAGGGAGCTACTGTGAGCGACGGACAAAGAGGAACAGCAGAACGGATTGGGACCGGCAGCGTGACAGTGGAACGGATTGGGACCGACAGCGAGGAGATGATAGAGCAGAAAGTAAAGGAAGAGTGAAGGCGAGAGTTTGAAGGGTGTTATGAATGGAGTGTACGGTGGGTACGGCAATGGTCGGAACGGAGGAAGGAGAACAAGGGAAACAGGGAGAATGAGTGACAGAGTTACGGACAAAGATGGTGAGATGAGTAGCGGTTAACAAAGGTTGAGAGTGAGCTGCATTTGGGAGTGGCTGGTGAGAAGACAGAGGGAATGGCAGCGGCGGGAGGAGTTTGGGGGTTCTGACGGAAGCGACGAAGGCGGAGGTTGTAGATGGAGAGGTTGTGGGTTGTGAGAGATGAAGAGGAAATAGCAGGGTGAGACGGATTGACGGAGCAGAGGCACGGGAATGGAGGTTGAGACGGTGAGTGGCTGTCGGAAAGAGGAAGACGTGGTATTGTTTCGGAACAGTGATGAAGGGAGTAAAGGGTTTGGATCTCGATGAAGAAGATCCTTCTTCTTCTGAAAGTTTTTTTTTATAATTTTGTATGTTGTTTTTTAACCTCATCCGTTTTAACTTTTTTCAAATTGGCCCCCTTTGAATAGTAAACAAACCATATATTTATACACAAAAATTAGGTTTAAGTTATTTTTTTTAAAATGCCAAAAATGCCCTTCATAATTAAATGAGCTACAAAAATGGGTCACTTAAAAAATAACAAGCCCAAAAATATTTTTGTTTGGATTTTTTGAGATAAAAATTGGATATCTAAAATCGTCAAAAACGGTAAAAGTTCGGACAATAAATTATCCGAAAAAATAAAATGAGTACATTAAAATAAACTACGAATTTGTAAATTAAAGAAAAATTATTGAAATGGTTAAAATCGAAATAAAATGATGATAAAGAATACCCGACTTTTAAAAAAAACTTACAGTTAAAAACGAGTCTTCAAACTTTATCGAAAAATTACGGATAGCACATTTTTATGATCTACGCGACACGTAGATTCATAAAGCAGTGAGTAAAAGATGAAAACTTGAAATATTTTCCCAGCTAATTTTCGCTCAGTGTCGAATCGCTTTTAACAGTCTGTTTATAAAATCGAAATATCGATATCATCGACATATAAATAATTTTAAAACAATGCAATAAACAGGCAAAGAGGTAAAAATGAATGAAGTAAGATGACAGGTAATTTATAATTAAAAATGATACGAATTTCGATTTAAACTGACTTTTGGTCAATTTAAATACGACGTAATGATGTGAATGCAATGAGTGAATGACTGTTTTTTTATAAACAAAAATGCGAATAGAAAAAATATCAGGGTAAAATTTGGGGTGCAACAGTTGCCCCTATTTAAATATCTTCAACCAGATGATATGAAGATGATAAGCTTCATATTATCGCAGTGGGAGATAGTTAAATATTAAAAACCCAAAATTTTGCCCTGAGATGCAATGGGTATGCCGTGAATAAAATATAATGAGAATGCGCTTAATGCAATTTTTTTTTTTACATATATTTTTTTTGCATGATATGAGACAGACTCTGCGGGGGAAAACATCAAAGATATTTAGAAGAGCAATGGAAGATCTTCAAGCATATTCAGAAGTGCATTGAATATACGAGAAACAAAACATCAAAGACATTCAGAAAAATCATTGAATGAACTTCGGAAAAAAAGGTTCGAGCATATTCAAAAATGCATTGAATATATAGGAAACAAATCGTTAGAGACATTCAGAAGGACAGTGAACGGACTCTGGGAAACATCATCAAAGACATTCAGAAAAATCATTGAATGAACTTCGGGGGAAAAGTTCGAGTATATTCAGAAATGCATTGAATATACAGGACACAAAACATCAGAGACATTCAGAAGGACATTGAACGGACTCTGGAACACATCATCAAAGACATTCAGAAAAATCATTGAACGAACTTCGGAAAAAAGATTCGAGTATATTCAGAAATGAATTGAATATACAGGACACAAAACATCAGAGACATTCAGAAGGACATTGAACGGACTCTGGAATACATCATCAAAGACATTCAGAAAAATCATTGAATGGACTTCGGAAAAAAGATTCGAGTATATTCAGAAATGCATTGAATATACAGGAAACAAATCGTCAGAGACATTCAGAAGGACATTGAACGGACTCTGGAACACATCATCGAAGACATTCAGAAAAATCATTGAATGAACTTCGGAAAAAAAGGTTCGAGCATATTCAGAAATGCATTGAATATACAGAAACAAATCGCCGAGACATTCGAAGGACATTGAACGGACTGAACACATCATCGAAGACATTCGAAAAATCATTGAATGAACTTGGGAAAAAAAGGTTCGAGCATATTCAGAAATGCATTGAATATACAGGACACAGAACATCAGAGACATTCAGAAGGACATTGAACGGACTCTGGAACACATCATCAAAGACATTCAGAAAAATCATTGAACGAACTTCGGAAAAAAGATTCGAGCATATTCAGGAATACATTGAATATACGAGAAATAAAACATCAGAGACATTCAAAAAAATCATTGAATGGACTCTGGAACACATCATCAAAGACATTCAGAAAAATCATTGAATGAACTTTGGAAAAAATATTCGGGTATATTCAGAAATGCATTGAATATACGGGAAATAAAACATCAGAGACATTCAGAAAAATCATTGAATGGACTCTGGAACACATCATCAAAGACATTCAGAAAAATCATTGAATGAACTTCGGAAAAAAAAGATTCGAGTATATTAAAAAATGCATTGAATATACGGGAAACAAGACAACTATTTGGGTAGGTACCGAGTAAGTTGGACTTTGACCACAAGGTAAAATATTGACTGTAACAAGACCTCGGGAAATGCAAATGATGATAAAACACTCTTGTTATGCATGGTATATGAATTTTGTGATGCATGATATATGAATTTTGTGATGCATGATATATGAATGATCTATGCATGTAGTATGTAATGCAAACGTTTATGACAACGGAGATTGACTCTTTTGTGGAGGTAAGATGGGAACTCAGATTCCTCAACACGGAGAACACTACCAACTCTACTTGGAGAGAAAATGTCTTGAGAAACACTTCTAACACACTTGTGAACTGTATCGAAAATGATGATCCTGGAGGAATGAGCAGGATTGCCCATATTTCGATTATTGAGGATAAATTGATAATGGCCTCAGTTCTTGAAAATAACTGAGGGAAAGGAGTGCCCCGGTATAGGTCTTGAAAGTGATCTTATGATTAAAATAAATCTTGAGCATGATTTGCGTTGAGCAACAAATCTTGAACTGATTCACAACAGGATCTGAAAGATACTTGCCCTTGATTAGGATCACTGACCAAGTTTCCTAACAGTTTGGACTTCCTAGATGATGAGGAAAACTTGTTTACAAGCAAAAATTGTTTATTCAAACATGGCAAATTTAATGCAAAGTTCATGCAAAAGTTTTGAAATAAAAATTATTTTTTTGAAATGATGTAATTGTATAAAAATGGATTTGTTTAAAAAATTTAAAAGGTTAAAGAGAAAACCAATGTATGGATATACCAAGACAATTGATTTGCAAAAAATCTTAGGAGTCATATTACGCAACCTTGTTGTAGTATACTTTCAAAAGAAACCTGGCTTCAATTAGGTCTTTTGAGGGTTGTAACATGGTCTGGTTCACGGTTTAAGAAATAAAGGATAAAGGCTCAAAATTTATTTGTACCCAACCTAATCTTCGTGATGTTCTTCAGTCCTACGCTCAGTTAACTCAAATTGTGCATTTAGATTCCAATAGATTTTGGATTGTACACTGATAGTGATGATGGCTCAAAAGTTGATAAATTCTTGAAATAGCAGTCACTTCTTTTTGCAACATTTGTTGTTTAAGGACTTTTGTCAACTCTTGTTTTGAATTTCGTCATCCCTAACTTTTGCCTGAACCGTTCCGCTTTAGATTACGGTCAGCAGGATGCCCTAATTTTTTTTTATATATATTTTTGGAAAGACAGTGACTGCTTGACTTTTATGATTACGGAGAACCATCATCATCACTTTTTGACTTGTATGACATCTCCAACACTTCTTGATGTGTGTGAAGGAAGCTTGATTTAATACAACCTTTGTTTAAAGGCGTCTTGAATGAATGCACATCCGAATTAACTGAGAAATACCCTGCCCCAGGTTAAAAATTGTGGGTTTTTTTGGTATAGAAAGAAACTCCAACTTCTAGGCTCGAAGGGGTGACAAGGGATTAACTTCCTTATTTCTTCAGTGTTTAGGAATTGAAACAATGCCTGTATATCATCAGCAAAGTTTTATTCGAAAGCATACCAATCAACAATTATGGGTATCTTGTTTTTATCATCCTCCCTCCAATCTTTGCAAAAGCAAGGGATCGGTAAAGAAATTAAACATGGAATGTATTTTTTTGAAAAGAAAGCAGTAAATAAAGATTATTTAAATCAAAACAATGCAATGCTCATTTCATTAAAATTAACTTGAAATTACAAACAAGATTTGAAAGCAACAATTTTAACATAAACAAAGGAAAATGCAAACAAAAAGAAACATGGCCTAGTGACTAATCAATTACAAGGATGAGCTGTCCTGTCTGAAACACTGGCTTTAGGAGGTGACATGGGATATTCTGACCCATTCTTCAGCCACTTTTTCCTGGTAATGGATTGTTGATAACATTTGGCGGAGGATCTCCGAAATTTATCTCCTTGCTTCTGATTAGCTCTTGAACTCTAGCCTTCAGTGGGTAACAGCGTTCCAAATCGTGACCAGCAGCTCCCTGGTGGAACTCACAATGAAGATCAGACCTGAATCCGGCTAGGAGAGGATCTGGAGGAGTCAGAGGCCTAGTTGTGATTAGACCTAGTTCAACCAAGTGAGGATACAATGCAGTGTAAGTCATTGGAATAGGGTCAAACTGAGGCCTATTCCCTGCATTACAGTTCTTATTTTGTTCAACAGCTTGACGCTGAAGAATTTGAATCGGTTGAGCCTTGACTGTAGGAGTGACAACATTTACTTGCGGTTGGTCATAGTATTGAGGCCTACGGCGAGGTCTCCTCCTTTCAATTGAGACAACATTAGCTTCGAATTCTTTCTTCTTTTGGAAGTTTCCGAAGGATTTCTTGACACCACTAGAGGATTCACCATCAACAGAAACTTTTAGAAACACAGGTTGAGGAAGATCTTTCGGGGACGGACCGTTCATCGGTACATGAGTGATCATTGAATGGTGTGGCTCTCGAGCTGGAGTGATAAAGGAAAAGGCTAGAGGAGTATCCACTTGCGTTGTAGCGATCGGTGGAGAGAGGCATTCTCTTTTCAACAGAACTTGCAGGATTTCCAAGACTTGGCTCATCTGGCCCTTCAACTGGTTGATCTCATCTCTTAATAGCTCTTGGTCTCGTTGAAGTTCTTCCATAGTTTTCTGAACCATGCTTCAAATCCAAAAATGTTGAGGAATCAGTTTGACAGCAGACAAACAACTAAAGACGGAGACAGACGAAATGAGTCTTTTGACAACTTGGATGTATGCATGAAATATGCAGATGGATGCAATGGAATGTAATGTCATCAATGAAAAAGATATAATGAAATGCAATGTTACATATATAAATGGAATGCAACAAAATGGTAGTAACAGGTTCATAGAGACGTGAAACAGGGATGATACAAGTAATCAGAACAACTTATTCAAGTGGGATCCTATGATAAGCTGGCTCTAAGCTTTCTACCCAATAATTCCCCAGAGGATGGTTTTAAGGTTTTCTGCTAAGTGTTTCTTGGAGTCTCAGATCCCCTTTTAACAAACATTATCATCGCGCGAGAGGCCTACATGGCGATAGTATTTGAAAAAGTATACCCCAAGAAATGGCTCTTAACGGGATACTCAAAACCTTGAGTGGTCGGTCCAGGTTTGGATATCATAAACAAACTTAGAGTTATAGGTCATTTGTCCAAAGATTGATGTCCTGCGCTATCGTGCGGGCCAACAACCTCCTTAAAACAACCAACTCTAAGTCGGAGTCTTCGCTTCGGTCCAACAAGACAATGGAGTCAGGGGGACCTAGGCTACGCAACCCCTCTATTCCTAAAAAGGTGACCTAGAAGCCTGGGTAGTGGGCTTATCTATGTATCAATAATCCCATCAGGAATTCCCACACAATAAATATATACACATGATAATAAATAAAGCATAGGGAATAAATGACTGAAACATAAACATAATATAAAGTAAAAGAAGAAAGTAAAATAAAATAGTAAACACACAACCACACAAAGAACTAAACTAGGGTTAACTCGCTTGAGAAAACGTTCCCCAGTGAAGTTGCCAACTGAAGCAACTCAGTTTTCAAAAATCATTTTAATAAATTTTCAAAACAATGAAATCGCCACCTAATTTTATTTGTTCTAAAAGAAGAACGGGAAAATATAGATAAAACCCACGAATAAAAGAATAAGACGGTCTACGAGATTAAAGAGATATAGGTTCAGGAGTTGGTTATGCAAGGGGAAGGTATTAGCACCCCTTACATCCATCGTACTCGATGGTACCCATTTGGTTCAAAATGTGGTTGTGTGTTAGTGTAAAATTTTACGATCTTCTAAGTTTTGAAAAGAGAAAGAAAGGGAGAAGAAATGTTTTTATTATTTTTGCTCGCCTTTGGTCGTAAGACTTAGTGCCTACGTATTCCCTCGTGCAATGGGAAAGTCCGTGCGCCGTAGTTCGGCTAGAAAATGATTGTTTGTTGATTGATTTTAAATGAAAAGACAAGTCGTCATTTTTAAAGGAGAAGACTCATCTAACGTCCACAAGGTGTGATAAAGAATAAAGGACTACGCACCAACATGAGGGAGGGTTTGAGAACACCTCTAGTACTCAAGTGGAGAAGTCGAAAACCTTGGGAATAGAGGAAGAAGCATCTCAATTATAAATGAGTCATGTCTAATCTTGAAAAGGGTTTAAAGGTAAATGGTGCTTGGAGCGCACAAAAGATATTGAATGTGTTGGAATTGATTTTAAATTGTGGATGACAAGTACCAAAACGTTAGGCTATCATCTAACGATTCGAATACTCAAAATTGGCGAGTGACTTCAACCAATCATCTCTCATCCCAAAAAAATTTATTATGAAAAGGGTGAGGTGAAACAAAGTTCACATTTATTAAGTGTATGGAATAAAAGTATTTAAGTCATTAGGCTATCATCTAACGGCCCAAATACTTTAAATTTAATTAAATCGTCGGGCTATCATCCAACAATTTAATTAAATACCATAGCACTAGATTTTTTTGTTTTAGAACATGGATTGAAGTTTCTTAATTTATTAGGCTATCATCTAATCAACTAGAAACTTCGATTCGTTTTAATCGTTAGGCTAACATCTAACAATTAAAACAAATCTTATCCAAATGTTCTTTTTTTGTAGAAATTCATTTTTGAAAATAACTCGACGTTGGATCGAGGTTTGAGAAGAAGACTCGACGTTGGGTCGAATTTTATTGAAAGTGTTTTAAATGCTTGGTGAATGGAGAAAGAATAGGATCGAGATAATTGTAAATCACAAATAAAATCGACAAAGCCCATACAAGGTGGCCAACCTAAGTATAAAACAATTAAATTACATGTGTACTAGCAAAGTGGGCTAGTCTACTATAACGACTAATTGGAACAATTAATCGAAATAGGCTCACTGTAAGAAGGCCCGGGATCAAGCGTACATGTGTGGTCATCGCGACGCTTTGTAGCTTTGTCGACTTACGGGTTTAAAATGATTTACAAATATTAGTTTTAAAAAAGATTTTTTTAGTTTTGTGTAAGTGACAGTTAAATAAAATAAAATAAATGTGCACTAAATTATTACAAGAATTGTTTTTTTTTGGGAGAGGGATACATGAATTATAAATGAGGATTAAACGGTAAAATAAAATAGAAAGCGGTAAATTAATTACAACGCAACAAGGGGATTGGGGTACAATTTTTCGAATGGGGATAAATTGAATTAAAGAGAAAAACAGTAAATACAAACAAAAACTAAATGCGGAAAAATTTAAATATCGATTAGTGAATTTTATTTTATTAATTAGAATAGATTATATGAACTAATTCTAAGAAATGCAACCACTATATTACAGTATAATTTGAATTTATTTACCGATGAATAAATAAAGCATAAAAATAATATGTATATAGTATATATAATACTAAACATAAGAAATAAATATAATATGTATATTTACAATAATAAATATAAGAAATAAAAAAAACATGTATAATTATATTTACAGTATTAAATATTGAAAAATAGAAAAATGCTAAGTATATTGTATGTACATTACTAAATATTAGATAAAAAACAGTAATGTCAATATTAAAAGAAAATGAATGCTTTTTTTTTTTAACGATCCTCGAATGTCTACACAAATAGCAAACATATTAGTAGCATGAGTGTGAGATGAAATAGAAATAAAATGAAATTGCAATAAAAATTAGAATACGATTAGTAATTACAAGCTAAAGAATCGAAAATGAAACTAGTATAAAATGTATATGAACGGAAGGACTAAAACAATTAAATATGCGAGTAATTCGATTCACAAAGGAACCAAAACCAAAGAAACATACACTATTATTCAATTTAAAATCGAAACAAACTAAAAATTAAACCGAACAAATCCGGGCAGCAACTATATATACTTAATAATGCTCAAGAATTCATCTCAAAAAGTGTTCAAAACAAATTAAAATGCAGCGATAGAAACAAATGGACGCCTTGTAGTTTCTCGGTTAGATTTACACGCGAGTAAACGCGGTATTATCATTAAACCGTCATTGAAACTAATCTTGGATACTATTCAAAAACAAACTACAATCAAAATTAAAATGAAAACAAGATAATATAACGGTTTCTCGGTCAAATCGTACGCGAGTAAACGCGACATCGATATCAAGCCATCATCGAAACAAAAGTAGGATTCACTCACAATTCTAATTAAAATGAGAATAGCATAATAGCATAATAACATGGCTGTCCCGACATGTTTCTCGGTTAAATTTACACGCGAATAACGCGGTATAATCATTAAACCGTCATTGAAACAAAATAAATAAATGCCAAGTGGTTTCTCGGTTAGTTTCTACCCGAATAAACGCAGAAACAACATCACCTTCATCGAAACCATACAACTTTCAAATCATAAAATTCAATTAAAATGAGAATAATGCAAAATCGTGATACTCCTAATGGTTTCTCGGTTTGTATTAAACGCGGATAAACACATCATCGATACTAAACCATCATCGAAACCAAAAAACATGGATATCACTTTAAACTTCAGTTCACATTAACAATCCAAATAGCATGACTTCATTAATAACAAATCGAAGCATGGTCACAAATTTACGGCCTATTAGTTAGAAACAAAGATGCTGACACCATTTTGAGTTCTGCACTATGCCAATATTAATCAGATCCTAGCAAAACAATATCAATATAAACTCCAACATATCCCAACAAAAACAAACCAGCAGGTTTAAACAGAACTGGCCACAGACATCTCAGATTCAACAAAATTAAGACAATACGGCAATTGATTAAATCAAAAGTAAATGAAAGTTACCGAGATGCCAAGCTTTCGGAACAGAAACGTTGAAGCTGCTGCAAGCTGTTAGAGCAGAAGGTTGCAGTGAGTTGCTGTAGTGGTCGTGGCTTCTGTTGAGTTATAGCAGAAGGACAACGACAACTGAGAGGTGGAAGACAGATGCTAGAAATAGGGTGAAGGGAGCTGCTGTGAGCGACGGACAAAGAGGAACAGCAGAATGGATTGGGACTGGAAGCGTGACAGTGGAACGGATTGGGACCGGCAGCGAGGAGATGATAGAGCAGAAAGTAAAGGAAAAGTGAAGGCGAGAGTTTGAAGGGTGTTATGAATGGAGTGTACGACGGGTACGGCAATGGTCGGAACGGAGGAAGGAGAACAGGGGAAACAGGGAGAATGAGTGACAGAGTTACTGACGAAGATGGTGAGATGAGTAGCGGTTAACAGAGGTTGAGAGTGAGATGCGTTTGGGAGCGGCTGGTGAGAAGACAGAGGGAATGGCAGCGGCGGGAGGAGTTTTGGGGTTCTGACGGAAGCGACGAAGGCGGAGGTTGTAGATGGAGAGGTTGTGGGTTGTGAGAGATGAATAGGAAATAGCAGGGTGAGACGGATTGACGGAGCAGAGGCAAGGGAATGAAGGTTGAGACGGTGAGTGGCTGTCGGAAAGAGGAAGACGTGGTATTGTTTCGGAACAGTGATGAAGGGAGTAAAGGGTTTGGATCTCGATGAAGAAGATCCTTCTTCTTCTGAAAGTTTTTTTTTATAATTTTGTATGTTGTTTTTTAACCTCATCCGTTTTAACTTTTTTCAAATTGGCCCCCTTTGAATAGTAAACAAACCATATATTTATACACAAAAATTAGGTTTAAGTTATTTTTTTTAAAATGCCAAAAATGCCCTTCATAATTAAATGAGCTACAAAAATGGGTCACTTAAAAAATAACAAGCCCAAAAATATTTTTGTTTGGATTTTTTGAGATAAAAATTGGATATCTAAAATCGTCAAAAACGGTAAAAGTTCGGACAATAAATTATCCGAAAAAATAAAATGAGTACATTAAAATAAACTACGAATTTTGTAAATTAAAGAAAAATTATTGAAATGGTTAAAATCGAAATAAAATGATGATAAAGAATACCCGACTTTTAAAACTTACAAAACGAGTCTTCAAACTTTATCGAAAAATTACGGAGAGCACATTTTTATGATCTACGCGACGTAGATTCATAAAGCAGTGAGTAAAAGATGAAAACTTGAAATATTTTCCCCGCTAATTTTCGCTCAGTGTCGAATCGCTTTTAACAGTCTGTTTATAAAATCGAAATATCAATATCATCGACATATAAATAATTTTAAAACAATGCAATAAACAGGCAAAGAGGTAAAAATGAATGAAGTAAGATGACAGGTAATTTATAATTAAAAATGATGCGAATATCGATTTAAACTGACTTTTGGTCAATTTAAATACGACGTAATAATGTGAATGCAATGAGTGAATGACTGTTTTTTTTATAAACAAAAATGCGAATAGAAAAAATATCAGGGTAAAATTTGGGGTGCAACATAGGGCAATTCTACTTGTGATTTGTGCATATTTGCTTGTTTGTCTATTTTTCCCCAGGAGTTTAGTTTGGATTGTTTCTTAAGCCTAGACATTAGGATCCACATCCTTTGCATGTCAACGTAGGTAGAGATTCCCTGGCATCCTAAACCATAGGTTCAACCTTGCTTTGCTAGTTTCTTTTGCATGTTGCATGTAATAAAACTAAAGCTTTCTTTCTTTTTCCTTTGAAAACAAAACACCTAATAATGGTTTGAATTCCTTTCTCAAGGTAAAAACAACCAACCAACACAAACTTTTTCGCTTTGTGCGTTTTCTTTTCTTTTTGTGTTTAAAACCTTTTTCATAAGTAAAAAACACAAAACCCACCAAAACAAGTGAGCTGAACTACGGCGCTCTGATTTTCCCATTGCACGCGGAAATACGTAGGCATCTTGTCACGGGGCTCGATCGAGCAAACTTTGTAAATACTTCCTTCTTTTCCCCGTGGTTTCTTATTTCCTTTTTTCTTTACATGCATGATAGCGATTAAGCATAGATATAACACACCCTTTAGCTAGAATTAGAAAGTGGATACCCTAGAGTACTACGGGCGTGTGGGGTGTTAATCCCTTCCCCTCGTGTAACTAACTCCCTTACCTAGATTCTCTTGATCTCTCGGTCATAGGACCGCGATTTCTCCCCTCAGGTTTACTTGATATTTTCCTTTCTCCCTCGTGAGATAAAAGACGTTCGATGGCGACTCTATTTGATACCAGTTATCATGTCGGAGGTTCCGCCGGTGTCTTCAGATGGGCCCGTGATGACGAGGGCTAAGGCGACCTTTTCAATTTTCTGATATTTGGTTTCGGGTCCCTGCAAAGCCTTGCTCGTAAAGTAGACGGACTTCTGCCCTTCTTTTGTCTCGCGGATGAGGATCACGCTCATGGCTTTCGTTTGAGACTGCCAAGTACAAGAGTAGGGTTTTCCCATTTTTTGGTCATGATAACACTGGTGGTTGGGATAGTACCCTTTTGTGGCGGAGGAGAGCTTGTTTGAACTCCTCGTTCCATTCAAAGGTCGGACCCTTCCGCAAAAGCTTGAAAAATGGAAGTGCGTGCTAGGCAGATTTGGCGACGAAACGGGAAAGCAACGTGAGCATGCCATTCAAGATTTAGATGGATTTCTTGGAGCTAGGCGTGGGCAACTCGGAGAACGCCCGACATTTATCGGGGCTTGTCTCAATTTTGCGCTTGGTTAGGTAGAATCCTAGGAATTTTCGGCCTTGACTCTAAAGGTGCACTTCTCTGGGTTGAACCTCATGCGACATCGTCGAGCCTGGTCGAACACCTTTTTTAGATGTGCAGCGTGATCGGTCTCTGCCCGAGATTTGATAATCATGTCGTCCACGTAAACTTTGAGCATGTCCCCAATTTCGTCGCAGAAGACTTTATTCATCATCCTCTAGTATGTGGCGTCTGCTTTCTTCAGCCCGAACGTTTGTCGGGCATCGCCATTGGTATTTGGGTGTAACCTGAATACACATCCATAAAAGACAACAATTTATACACAGCCGAGTTGTCGACCAACATATAAAAATTAGGTAAAGGAAAGACATCTTTAGGACATGTCCGGTTAAGATCGATATAATCAACACACATCCTTCATTTTCCATTAGATTTTTTGAAAAGTACAATATTGGAGAGCCAAGTTGAGTACTTGGCCTCAGAAATAAAATTTGCCTCTAGGAGGTCTTTTACAACTTTTTTAGCAGCCTCCGCTTTTTCGAGAGACTGCCTACGCCTACATTATACTATGACCTTAGCGGCCAGATCTATGGCTAGCTGGTGACAGGAGACCTCAGTGTCGAGTCTGGGCATCTCCGCGGCGCTCCAGGCGAACATATCTGTGTTGTCTCTGAGGCAAGCTTTGAACTGCTTCTTGGCCAGGTCGGGGAGCCCTGTTTTGCTCTTCACACACTTGTTGGGGTTCTTGCCGAGAGAAATGAGCTCGAACTCGTCGTCTATGATTGGGCGGAGGGATTCATGGTCTACGTTCTGACCTTCGACCTCTTCCTTCATAAATTGGGTTTCGAGGTCGACTGAGTCTACCTTTGGACCTTGGGGCTCTTCAATTTGGAGAGGCCCGACGCAGGGGTTGTCCTACCTGTCCCGCCTGTTGACCTGTTGGGCTCCTGGATCCACCAAGGTTTGTCCCTTGGCGGCGGCGTTGTGGCACCTTCTGGCTGCTTTGATGTCTCCACAGATGGTGGCCACACATCCCTCTTGGTGTAGAACTTCATTTTGAGGTGAATGGTTGAAGGGACGGCGGTGACCTTGGCCAGAGTGGTTCTTCCAAGAATCACGTTGTATAGCGAGTGGTAGTCTACCACCAAGAAGCGTACCTTGATTTGTCGAGATGTGATGCCCTCGCCGAAGGTAACGAAGAGCTCGATGTAGCCCCATGGTAGAGAGATTGAACCGTTGAATCCCTGTAGGTCGGATCATCGTCGAGTTGGAGGGTGCGAAAGAGGTAAGTGTACATCACGTCCACAAAGTTGCCTTCGTCGACTAGGATCCGATGCACCTCAAAATTTGCCATTTTTCCCTTGATGAGGAAGGGAATGTGGGAGTTCGGTGCGCCAACGGGAAGCTCCTCGAGATAGAAGGTAATTTGCTCGGACCTTCCACGGAACTGCTCGAGGGAAACCACGTTAACAGGGGCCTTTTCTATCAACTCGTCGAACTTTCTCATGGCATATTTGATAGAAAAAATCATTGTCCCCTCCGCAGGATATGACCATGGCGGCGGGGAACCTCTCCCACCTGCTATGAGTAAAAATGGGGAGGTCTTCATCCATGGTATCCAGAATCTTGAAGTCCTCGGGCCTGGTCACCGAATAGGCGATTTGGAAGGGGCCTGCTTCCCCCGGTGCTTTGGTCTCGTTGTTGACCTCTTTGACCTCCCTGTTCTCCCGCTATGCCTTGGGTCTCTTGTACTGCTCGAGTCTTCTGCCCTTGATCAATGTTTCGATCGTGTCTTTGAGATGGATGTGACACCCCAAATTAATTCAAGTATTAAATAATTAGAAATTTAATTATTAATTTAATTAAAGGATTAATTAATAATATTTTGGATTAAATGGATTAATTAATTATTTAATTAATAAGGAAGGTTGGGGGTGTAAGGTTTAATTGGAGGTGTGTGGAGTAAAAAGCTCTACTAAATAATAACTAATTCTTTCTATTATTTGGCAAATAATAAAAGGAATATAAGAAAGAAAAGAAGGAAAAGAGGGTTATTTGGAAAAATCATTATACGTGAGATTGGAGAAGAGAAGAGAAAAGAGGAAAAGCCAAACGCCGGAAAATTCGAAGAATCATCGCGAGGTAAGGGGTGATTTCATTCGGTTATGATGCCTTATGGGTTTTGGGATACAATTGAATAGTTGGGTATGCTAGGAAACTTGAATTGGAGAATCTAGGTTTGTAGGATTATCCCTAAATGTGTCGGATTATAGGAATTGGAACCGTTAGTTTGATAAATAATTAATAGGAGTGATGAAATTATGATGTATGTTGTTGTATTGATGTGTACTGGTTGCATTTTGGTGTTCCGAATGCTAAAATTCGTATGGGAATGAAAAGGAATGAATTGGGATACATGTTGCTGTCAAAAATTGGGATTTTTGATATTGCAGGTCGCAGGAACCGGTTCCCATGTGGGAGGAACCGGGTTCCTGGTACAAAATTCCAAGGGAAGAAATCTAGGCTTCTGGGAACCGGTTACTCCTGGGGAGGAACCGGGTTCCCAGTTCAAAATTTTCAAAATAAACCATTTTTTCAACGTGGGAACCGGTTCCCAGTATGGGTGATCCGGGTTCCCCATACATATTTCTAGGGGGCGTGTTTTTGAAAAATGTGGGAACTGGGTTCTCCCAGGGAGGAACCGGTTACCACTGTGTTAAACTTCAAAATACTTAAAACTTTAAAAATTCATATTTTCCAAACCGTAACTCCGATTCGAGTGTCGTTTTCGGCAGTATTTCTTAAATTAAAAATACTATCTTATAAAATGAGAAAAATATTATTTTATGGAAATTATTTTAAAAAGAGTCGAACCCCCGATTTTTGAAAACTTTAGTAGTTTAAGGACGATGGGGAATGGTTTGTAAAGTTGTTTTGATTTAACGAATGAGAACTAATGCTTATATGTTGTGCCTGATATTCATTCTGATTGAGTTGTTATCATGTGATAGATTGGTATTGGCATTTATGTGGAAGTATGTTGTGATCATATTCCGTTGATTTGATGTTGCATGCTTTTATGGTGCATGCATAAACATTGTTTACGGTTCATTCCCATTGTGTAGAATTGAACTTGCAGGGCCAGTAAACTTACCAGTGTACAGAGGTAGTGAGGCTAGATTCTTGACCCAGTGGTTATGGGCGAATCATTGATTGACGTTGTTTTCGAGTGTAATGGAACAGGGTGTGGACTTGGTTCACGTTTGGTACCACATGCATAGAGTCTGCATTGCATATGGGATTGTAACATGCTAGAATGGTTTCCAGTGTTGCAATTTCCATTGATTGTTTTATTTGCATAATGATTTGTGTGCAATGCGTTTGTGAACTGAACTATGATTATGTTATTGATAGTGGACTAACGTATTGAATTATTCCGTTGTATTTAAAAACGTATAATGCATTCTATATTGGATAGAGATCTCGCCCTTACTTTAATGATTTCAGATTTGAAGTGATTAGCTGCTTTGGAATTGGTGAGGACAACTTCTAGAGTTGTGTTACTTAGTTAATCCGCGTGTCAGTGTCATGCTCTGGTAGTTGTAACACTGGGGAACGTTTGATTGGGAATTCTTTATGGATTTTAACTGATGGTTTTGGTTTATGTCCTGGAACAATTATGGATTGATATATTCCGGATTTTTATGTTATATTTTCGCTGTTTAAACATAACTTTTGGTTTGTTTTATTTAATGAGTTCTTCAGTGAAAAGCATGATAGCTGTTTTGGTTATATTTTGAATTATTAAAATTGTGACGCCTCTTGTTATGTGTTTTAACTCTGATTAATATATATATAAATCGCGGGTAAATTAGAGGGGGTGTTACAATAGTGGTATCAGAGCCTGGTCGGTCTTGTCTTAGTGTCGTTAATCCCTTTTGTATGCGACTAGTGCAAGGTAACATTGTCGATACTTGTGTGCTGATGTGATTGTTTTGTAATGTTACAGAACAATGGCTGGAAGAGGTAACGGAAGAGACGATGCTGCTATTGCTAAAGCCTTGGGAATGTTAGTTGGAGTGCTCAGACGGAATCAGCAGGGAGCTGGTATTGGTGTTGACAGACAATTGGGGAATTTTCAGAGGAATAATCCTCCATTGTTCAAAGGCACACATGATCCCGAAGGTGCTCAGAAGTGGTTGAAGGAGATCGAGAGGATCTTCAGAGTGATTGATTGTGCTGAGGAGCTGAAGGTGAGGTATGGTACTCACATGCTGGCAAAGGAAGCTGATGACTGGTGGGTTGCTACCAGAACTGAAATGGAAGAAGATGACATTGCATTGACTTGGGCTGTGTTCAGAAGGGCTTTTCTGAGGAGGTACTTTCCTGAAGACATTCGGGGCAAGAAAGAGATTGAGTTTCTGGAGCTCAAGCAAGGCAACAAGTCTGTGAGTGAGTATGCTCAAGTTTTGAATTCGAAGTATTATGCTCATTACACTAACGATGCAGATGGAGAATTTTCCAAATGTATCAAGTTTGAGAATGGTCTTCGTGATGAGATCAAGCAGGGTATCAGGTATCAGCGCATTAGGAGGTTTTCTGATTTAGTAGATTGTAGTAGGATTCTAGAAGAGGATCTTGCTAGTACTAAGTCGAATGCTCAAGGTTATGTTGATCGTAAGGGAAAGAGACAGATGGATCGTGGTAAACCCTATGATAAGAGTAATCAGAAATCTGGTGGTTGGAGGAAGCCTAATGGGGGAGACTCTGGTTCTTCCATTAAGTGTTACAAGTGTAGTGAGGTGGGGCACCGAGCTACTGAATGCAAGAATGATGCAAAGAAGTGCAACAACTGTAGAAGGCTTGGTCATGTGGTTGCTGAATGCAGAGCCAAAAAGATAACTTGTTACAACTGTGGCGAAGAGGGACATACTCGTCCGCAGTGTACTAAGCCAAAGAAAGAGCAAGCTGGTGGGAAGGTGTTCGCTTTGTCAGGATCAGAGACTAAGCCAGATGATCGATTGATTAAAGGTACATGTTTTATCAATGGCATACCTTTAATTGCGATTATTGATACTGGAGCGACACATTCTTTTATTGCGTTGGATTGTGCTAAAAGATTGAATTTGGAAATTTCTAATATGGATGGAAGTATGGTTATTGACACTCCTGCGTCGGGTTCAATGACTACTTCATATATTTGTAGAAATTGTCCTATTGTTATTTTTGGTAGAGGTTTAGGTATGGATTTAGTGTGCCTACCTTTAGAACAACTTGATATTATTCTTGGAATGAACTGGTTGGTATTCAACCAGGTTCATATCAATTGTTTTGAGAAGACAGTCATATTTCCTGAAGAAGCTAAAGTTGAAGACGTGACTATGTCAATTAAGCAGATGAATTCAGCTGTTAAAGATGATGTTGTAGTGTTTATGTTGTACTCTTCGACAAAGGTGAAAGGAAAAGCTAAGAATGGTGAATTACTTGTTGTGAATGAATTCCCAGAAGTATTTTCGGAAGACGTTAGTGAATTGCCACCTGAGAGAGAAGTGGAGTTTGCTATAGATTTAATTCCTGGAACTAGTCCAGTGTCGATGGCGCCTTATCGTATATCGGCATCTGAGTTATCTGAGTTGAAGAAACAGTTGGAAGAATTACTTGAAAAGAAGTTTATTCGCCCTAGTGTTTCACCGTGGGGTGCTCTTGTGTTATTGGTTAAGAAGAAGGAAGGTACAATGAGACTGTGTGTTTATTACAGGCAGTTGAACAAAGTGACAATCAAGAATCAGTATCCATTGCCGAGGATTGATGATTTGATGGATCAGTTAGTTGGAGCTTGTGTATTTAGTAAGATTGATCTGAGGTATAGATATCATCAGATTCGTGTGAAGACGAAAGATATTCAGAAAACTGCATTTAGAACGAGGTATGGGCATTATGAATATTTTGTTATGCCATTTGGAGTTACTAATGCACCTGGTGTTTTTATGGAGTATATGAACAGGATATTTCATCCATATCTTGACAAATTTGTGGTGGTATTTATTGACGATATTTTGATCTATTCAAAGAATGATGAAGAACATGCAGAACATCTTAGAATTGTATTGGAATTGTTGAAGGAGAAGAAGCTTTATGAGAAGTTGTCCAAATGCGAATTCTGGTTAAGTGAAGTGAGTTTTCTTGGTCATGTAATTTCCAAGAATGGCATTGTTGTTGATCCTACGAAGGTAGAAGCGGTATCTCAGTCGGAAGCGCCGAAGAATGCTACGAAGGTTGTGGCTTATGCTTCACGACAATTGAAAGTGCATGAAAGGAGTTGTCCGACTCATGATTTAGAGTTGGCAGCTGTTGTATTTGTTTTGATGTTGGGGAGGCATTATTTATATGGTTCTCGGTTTGAGGTATTAGTGATCATAAGAGCCTGAAGTATCTCTTTGATCAGGAAGAGTTGAAACGATTGCGAGTCAAAGAGATCGCATTGGTAAGAGTAGCTTGGGGAGGACCAGCAGATGGAAATGTTACATGGGAACTGGAGAGTCAGATGAAGGACTCATATCCCGAACTGTTCGTCTAGGTTGTGTTTTCGAGGACGAAAACTCTTTTAGTGGGGGAGAGTTGTGACACCCCGAATAAATCGATTATTAAATAATTACGATTTTTAATTATTAATTTAATTAGGAATGTAATATTTAATATTTTGGATTATTGGAAGTCAATTGAATTATATGGAAGTGGGTTTATTGGTGGTATGATGAATAAAGTGAGGGTGTGAGGAGTAAAAGACTCTACTCACATTAATTATGTTATTTTTATTATGTTAGAATAATAAAAGAAATAAAAGAAGGAAAAGAGGAAAAAAGATCTTTTTGGAGAAAACTCACTGTACGTGGAATTGAGAAGAGGAGAAAAGGAGGAAGAAGACCTAAGGTGTCGGAATTCGAAGAACCCACAAGGTAAGGGGTGATTTCGATTGATTATGGTTTATTATCGGTTTTGATTTTAATATTATAGATCATAGCATGTTAGGAAATCTATGTTTAGAGATTTCTAAGTTTCCATGGGTGTATACCTAATGGTGTCAGATGATGTCAGATTGTGTCAGAATGTATAGATTTATGGATCTGTATGATATAGGATCATTACTGACAAATAAAACATGTTATATTGTATGTTATTGATGATGAATGAGTGAATTTATGGTGTCGGAATGTGTGGCACGTTTTGGAATAAAGAGGAAATGGTTTTGGGAAATAATGTGTCAAAAACTAAATTTTGGGTCCGATCGTGGGAACCGGTTCTGGGAGAACCCGGTTCCAGCTTTTAAAATGGTGAAAATGGTATTTTTGAACTTAGGAACCGGTTCGTGTGGGAGGAACCGGTTCCACGTTAATTTTCCGTAAAATGAAATTTTACTGGGAACCGGTTCTCACCGAGGAACCGGTTCCCATACATTTTCCGGGCGGTATTTTTGAGTTGTGGGAACCGGTTACTCCTGTGGAGGAACCGGTTCCACCGAAACTTTTGAAAATTTTCCAAACTTTAAAATTCATAACTTTCAAACCGTAAGTCCGCTTTGAGCGCCGTTTTGGACGTTGTTTCTTAAATTTAATGCTCTATCTTATAAAATGGAAAGATTTTCTAAAGTTGAAATTATTTTGAAAAGAGGCAAATTTCAAAACAAACAATTATTGACCGACGACTTTGAGGTGCATGTTGGAAACCGTGGTGATGAGTATATTGATACCGAGTGAATGTAAAGCGTGTTATGTGGTTATTTGTATGCATGATGGTTGGAATATCATGTTTTGAGTTTGATTCGGTTTATGATGATTGGTGTATTCATGATTATATTGATATCATGTGTTTGTTGGTGTTGTATATGCCCGATGGTTGTTGACCTTAGTTGTCATTGTTGTGATATATACGTGATAGTCTTACCAATGAAGGGTAAGTGTTTGGCATATTTATGCTCGGTGATGAATTATTTCATGATAGGTGATTATATCATGTTGATGGTTTGCATGTTATCGATGTTAGATGTATGCATGATTGGTTGATATATCATGTTGATTGTTGTGATTCAGTTATGTTAAATGAATGTATACATAGACTGATTAATGTTGCATGCTGGTGATGTGCGTGCATATGCATTGTTTTGGTGAAGTTAATTCCCATTGTGCGGAATTTGACTTGGATTGCCGATAACCGAGCGAGGATGGGTGGTTAGCCGGATTCGTGTCCGGTGTTTATGGACGAATCGATGGTACCGTATCCGGTTGGTGATGGATCGTTGGGTGACTTTGAGTCACGAGTCGGGACCGCATGCATTGAGTCCGCATTTTGATTGTGTGGAATAGTAACATGTTAGGATGTCTTCCTGTTACTATTTTTCGATTGATGATGGTTATGCATGATGATTATATGGTTGTGATTGTGTATGGAATATGAAGTTATGTTGAAATGGGTGGGTTAATATGCTTGAAATATATTGTTAATTGAGAAGCTTATAATATGCTTTAATTATGAGAAGTCTCACCCTTACTTACCATTTCGATTAAAGTTAGCGGTGAGGAGTCGGTGAGGATGGCTCTAGAGCTTATCGCTTAGCACGTCGTTGTCATGCTCGATTAGATTGTAACATGGGGAATGTTAGATGAGGAATTAGATATTGGTTTATTAATTATTTAAAACTTTGTTGGGAATAATAATGATGGAATCATTCCGTGTTTGGTTATGATGTTTTCACCGTAAGACATGGTCTTATCTATATTGAATTATTTTGAAGGTGTTGATCCTGTAGCATGGCTCTGTTTGAATGAAGTTTTATTTTTACCTATTAATTGTGACATCCCGTGATTACCGTGTTAAACTCGATTAAAGATGATTTAAATGTTAATTTAATTAATATATTTCGGGTATTTAGATGGGGTGTTACAATAGTGGTATCGAGCATAGTCGGTCATTGTGACAGGTCTTAATGTCATTACTCTCAGATACGACATGTGTTTGAAACAAATCTTTGTTTTCCCGGTTATTTGGTTGCGGAGTGGTTTGAAGCAAGTGGGGAGAAACTTTGCTTCTAAGATGTTCGTGTGAAGAGTTGGATCGATGTGCTATTGGTTACACGAGTGATGTTGATTAGATGCGTAGTTTCCCAAATTTGAGGGATTACAATTCGAGAATCTGATGATGGTCGATAAGGTTCTCTTAAGTGGTGACAATTAAGTGCTTGTGTTTTTCGATCACCGGGAGTGGAGGACGATGTTATGGACAATGATGTTCCATTTGAGGTGTGAGTTCCGACGCTTCCTTGGGAATAATAGCGACTCACCGTCGAGCAAGATGTTGGATTAACGGAGGTCATCCTTGGGTTGGATGTTTGAAGTTAAACCAAGCGATTATGAATCGTTATGATGAGTCGATGCATATTCTTGGCCTAGAAGATATTTGGTAATTAAGAAGGATGACTTTGAGAAGATGAAGTCGGTGTGGTGGGAAGGTTGTAACACTTCCGTTGATTGTGGAGCTGTTGTGAGTTACTTTGTGTTCTTGAAAAGAATGATTGTGTCAATGGTTGATATAAAGTATATAGTGGTGTGAATTGGTTATTGGAATTGTAACCGACGCAAGTGATCATGGAGAACGATGTGTGTCGGTATGTTGAAGTTAGGATCCCAAATTTTGTATTCGAGGATGTTTTGGGATTTCTCACTCCCAAGGGGAAATCGACTACCTATTGCGGAATTGATTTCGACAGATTTCTTCGAAAACTTGTAAGATTCATAACTTGAGTTTTGGATGTCCGATTTGAGTTCCGCTTGAAGCATTGGAAAGATAATGTGATGAACTTTGTTTTAAAATGGTCCTAGCACCTGAAAGTAATTTATTTATCATGTAATGATGTTTGAGGAGAATCGAGTTGTTGTTGATGTCTCTTGGTACAAAACTTATTTCTATGACACCGCAAGATGTCAACTTTGAGTTAAGGGAATTGAAGAAGCTATTGGAAGATGCGCAGTGAAATGGATTTGTAAAACCAAGTGTATTGTTTGAGAGCTCTAATTTCCTTAGTCAAGGAGGAAGGAAGTAGCGAATGGGTGGATTTTGATAACCGATTTAAGTGGTGATTGAGACTAAATATCTATTTCAAATTGTTGGTGATTTGATGGATCAATTAGTTGGAAAGTATGCCTTGGTAAAGTTGAGTTTAGATTAACTTACCTTCGTGGTCGTTAAGGATGAAGATAGTTAGAGATAAGCTTCTAAAACTCGGTATAGGTATGTTGAATGTTGTGAGGTGAATTCCAACTCGAGAGTAGAATTTTGTTAAGTTTTCATGGTAGATTACGGTATGAGGATGTGAGCTTTCTTTATCATGTTATCTCAAGTGACGGTAATGCGTAGACCCATCCGAGGTCGACGTAGTGTTGTAGTGGAAAGTCCAAAATTTGTTACGGTATTGGAAGATTTCATGGACATAACCAAGAATCAGCTTATTTGAGACGAGGTCAAGAATGATATATTTTAATGAATGAGATGTTGGTATTAATAAGAGTGCGACAAGTATTAGAGATGCAACTTATGTCGATTAAGGATGGATAAGTGACGTTAGCTTCGAGGAAAAGATAAGTGATAATTAGAGGAAAATAAATTGATAGGAAATGCAATTATGTTTAAGATGTCAAAATATTGACATGTGTTAAGAAAATGTTGGAAGTTTCTTTTACCGATCATATGATGAGGTGTATTACCGAGATTTCATATGAAATAAGATCGATTGAGCATATATGGATCCTAGATGTTATGAGATTTAAAGGAGACTAAGAGTTGTGAATGTCGTTAAAGTTCTCCGCATGTATAAGGACTTCAAATGGAAACAAAATGAGTTATGGTGTATTTGGTGTGTTAGCATCTCATGAAGGGGAAAATACTTAACAATCGTGTGATGCTAAGTGAGTGTGAAGAAGATTATGTAAACTGTCCGATCGACGGTATCTCATCGTCGATATCAAATGAGAAATATGTGTGGAAGAAGTTGTAAACCTTAAAGGAAGATTATTGAACCATGGTGCTTGGGTGACTTCGAGCACAAGTTCTAAAGGAACGCTATTATAGTTTGGTACGGTGGTTTATACTCCATTGTGATCCGGCCATCTATTGACAAATTGAGGAACTGATCACCCTTAATCTCTTGTTGATAATAGACGGTATCGTGTTGGATTTAATAGACTCATCTTGCAAGCTTGATAGTGTGTGAAGTGGTTGACGTTCTAATGAGAAGATAGTAGTTCATCGCCGCATGAAACTAAGAGGAAAAGGACTATGAAAAGACTTGAAATTATCTAGCGGTCGGAGACTTGAGTGTATGCAAGTTGAAGCGGAGTGGAAAGTTTAGAATGTAAGAAGTTGAACGGTGATTTTTGATAGATATTAAGGAGAAAGTCTAAAGATAAAATGTGAAACTTGCAGAGCTGGTAGTTGATGAAAATCAAATGAAGATAATGACTTAAGGTAATTAATCAGAGTCGCGTAGCGAAAGCATAACATGATGCACTTTGTTATGCGAGTATGATTTTATTTTATTTTTTTTGGAAGTCACAAATTAAACATTAGAAGGTGTGGAGTTTATGAAACTATTAGAAATTTTAGAATAGAATTCTTAGGTGAAGGGTTCTCTGTCTTATTGATGTTACATCCATTATAATAGATGTACTAATTTGCAAGCTCTATCGTTGGAACGTAGCCTAGTGGTACTAGCATTGTGTATAAATGTTGTGGACATTGCGGTTATGTAGAGGTTCTTATAATTGTGTTGCAGTGTGGTGAAGTGATAAATCATGTACCCTAGAGTGAAGGGGGTAAGAAGTGAGCTGAGTTGATGTATTCTTAACCCGATAGCAATGGATCGTGTGGGATTCTAGTGGTTGAATAAGAAGGATATTTGTTAGTGATATTGGAAATGATGTCAAACATGACGTGATAGTTGGAAGGAAGGATTTCAAGAGTCAAGAGGAGGTTGACTAGTGCTCGATCTTCATTTTGTCGAATCCGACTAAGTTGTGTACGGTGACGCACCATTAATGGGATTAGGTGGTGTGTTGATGCAAGATAAGCGGTTGTGGCTTATGCTTCACGACAATTGAAAGTGCATGAAAGGAGTTGTCCGACTCATGATTTAGAGTTTGTTGTATTTGTTTTGATGTGGGGAGGCATTATTTATATGGTTCTCGGTTTGAGGTATTAGTGATCATAAGAGCTCAAGTATCTCTTTGATCGTGAAGAGTTGAAACGATTGAGTCAAAGAGATCGCATTGGTAAGAGTAGCTGGGGAGGACCAGATGGAAATGTTACATGGGAACCGGAGAGTCGATGAAGGACTCATATCCCGAACTGTTCGTTTAGGTTGTGTTTTCGAGGACGAAAACTCTTTTAGTGGGGAGAGTTGTGACACCCGAATAAATCGATTATTAAATAATTACGATTTTAATTATTAATTTAATTAGGAATGTAATATTTAATATTTTGGATTATTGGAAGTCAATTGAATTATATGGAAGTGGGTTTATTGGTGGTATGATGAATAAAGTGAGGTGTGAGGAGTAAAGACTCTACTCACATTAATTATGTTATTTTATTATGTTAGAATAATAAAATAAATAAAAGAAGGAAAAGAGGAAAAAGATCTTTTGGAGAAAACTCACCGACGTGGAATTGAGAAGAGGAGAAAAGGAGGAAGAAGACCTAAGGTGTCGAATTCAAGAACCCACAAGGTAAGGGTGATTTCGATTGATTATGGTTTATTATCGGTTTTGATTTTAATATTATAGATCATAGCATGTTAGGAAATCTATGTTTAGAGATTTCTAAGTTTCCATGGGTGTATACCTAATGGTGTCGATGATGTCGATTGTGTCGAATGTATAGATTTATGGATCCGTATGATATAGGATCATTCGACAAATAAAACATGTTATATTGTATGTTATTGATGATGAATGAGTGAATTTATGGTGTCGGAATGTGGCACGTTTTGGAATAAAGAGGAAATGGTTTTGGGAAATAATGTCAAAAACTAAATTTTGGGTCGATGGTCGTGGGAACCGGTTCCCAGTGGGAGAACCCGGTTCCAACTTTTAAAATGGTGAAAATGGTATTTTTGAACTCGTGAACCGGTTCTCGTGTGGGAGGAACCGGTTCCACGTTAATTTTCCGTAAAATGAAATTTTACTCGGGAACCGGTTCCCTACCTGGAGGAACCGGGTTCCCCATACATTTTTCCAGGGGGCGTGTATTTTTGAGTTGTGGGAACCGGTTACTCCGGGAGGAACCGGGTTCCACTGAAAACTTTTGAAAATTTTCCAAACTTTAAAAATTCATAACTTTCAAACCGTAAGTCCGCTTTTGAGCGTTTTGGACGTTGTTTCTTAAATTTAATGCTCTATCTTATAAAATGGAAAGATTTTCTAAAAGTTGAAATTATTTTGAAAAAGAGGCAAATTTCAAAACAAACAATTATTGACTGACGCACTTTGAGGTGCATGTAACAGGGAAACTGTGGTGATGAGTATATTGATACTGAGTGAATGTAAAGCGTGTTATGCTGTGGTTATTTGTATGCATGATGGTTGGAATATCATGTTTTTGAGTTTGATTCGGTTTATGATGATTGGTGTATTCATGATTGTATTGATATCATGTGTTTGTTGGTGTTGTATATGCCTGATGGTTGTTGACCTTAGTTGTCATTGTTGTGATATATACCGTGATAGTCTTACCAATGAAGGGTAAGTGTTTGGCATATTTATGCTCGGTGATGAATTATTTCATGATAGGTGATTATATCATGTTGATGGTTTGCATGTTATCGATGTTAGATGTATGCATGATTGGTTGATATATCATGTTGATTGTTGTGATTCAGTTATGTTAAATGAATGTATACATAGACTGATTAATGTTGCATGCTGGTGATGTGCGTGCATATGCATTGTTTTAGTGAAGTTAATTCCCATTGTGCGGAATTTGACTTGGATTGCCGATAACCGATACCCGAGTGAGGATGGATGGTTAGGCTGGATTCGTGTCCGGGTGTTTATGGACGAATCGATGGTACTGTATCCGGTTGGTGATGGATCAGTGTTGGGTGACTTTGAGTCACGAGTCGGGACCGCATGCATTGAGTCTGCATTTTGATTGTGTGGAATAGTAACATGTTAGGATGTCTTCCAGTGTTACTATTTTCTGATTGATGATGGTTATGCATGATGATTATATGGTTGTGATTGTGTATGGAATATGAAGTTATGTTGAAATGGGTGGGTTAATATGCTTGAAATATATTGTTAATTGAGAAGCTTATAATATGCTTTAATTATGAGAAGTCTCACCCTTACTTACCATTTCAGATTAAAGTTAGCAGCTGAGGAGTCGGTGAGGATGGCTCTAGAGCTTATCGTTTAGTACGCGAGTCAGTGTCATGCTCTGATTAGATTGTAACATTGGGGAATGTTAGATGAGGAATTAGATATTGGTTTATTAATTATTTAAAACTTTGTTGGGAATAATAATGATGGAATCATTCCGTGTTTGGTTATGATGTTTTCCGCTGTGTAAGACATGGTCTTATCTATATTGAATTATTTTGAAGGTGTTGATCCTCAGTGTAGCATGGCTACTGTTTGAATGAAGTTTTATTTTTACCTATTAATTGTGACATCCCGTGATTACCGTGTTAAACTCTGATTAAAGATGATTTAAATGTTAATTTAATTAATATATTTCGGGGTATTTAGATGGGGTGTTACAGGAACCGTTAGTGTGTTAAATAATTAATAGGAATGATGAAATTATGATGTATGATGTTGTATTGATGTGTACTGGTTGCATTTTGGTGTTCCTAATGCTATAATTCGTATGGGAATGAAAAGGAATGAATTGGGATACATGTTGTTGTCAAAAATTGGGATTTTTGGTATTGCAGGTCGCAGGAACCGGTTCCCATGTGGAGGAACGGTTCCCCGTACAAAATTTGGGGAAGAAATTAGGGTTGGGAACCTACATTCTCGGGAGGAACCGGTTCCGCTCAAAATTTTCAAAATAAACCATTTTTTCAACGTGGAACCGGTTCCGGTATGGGTGATCCGGGTTCCCCATACATATTTCCAGGGGGCGTGTTTTTGAAAATGGGAACCGGTTCTCCTGTGAGGAACCGTTACCACCGTGTTAAACTTCAAAATACTTAAAACTTTAAAATTCATATTTTTCAAACCGTAATTCGATTCGAGTGCCGTTTTCAAGATTTTAAATTAAAAATACTATCTTATAAAACGAGAAAAATATTATTTTATGGAAATTATTTTAAAAAGAGTCGAACCCCCGATTTTTGAAAACTTTAGTAGTTTAGGGACGACGGGGAATGGTTTGTAAAGTTGTTTTGATTTAACGAATGAGAACTAATGCTTATATGTTGTGCCTGATATTCATTTTGATTGAGTTGTTATCATGTGATTGATTGGTATTGACATTTATGTGGAAGTATGTTGTGATCATATTCCGTTGATTTGATGTTGCATGCTTTTATGGTGCATGCATAAACATTGTTTACGGTTCATTCCCATTGTGTAGAATTGAACTTGCAGGGCCAGTAAACTTACCAGTGTACAGAGGTAGTGAGGCTAGATTCTTGACCCAGTGGTTATGGGCGAATCATTGATTGACGTTGTTTTCGAGTGTAATGGAACAGGGTGTGGACTTGGTTCACGTTTGGTACCACATGCATAGAGTCTGCATTGCATATGGGATTGTAACATGCTAGAATGGTTTCCAGTGTTGCAATTTCCATTGATTGTTTTATTTGCATAATGATTTGTGTGCAATGCGTTTGTGAACTGAACTATGATTATGTTATTGATAGTGGACTAACGTATTGAATTATTCCGTTGTATTTAAAAACGTATAATGCATTCTATATTGGATAGAGATCTCACCCTTACTTTAATGATTTCAGATTTGAAGTGATTAACTGCTTTGAAATTGGTGAGGACAGCTTCTAGAGTTGTGTTACTTAGTTAATTCGCGTGTCAGTGTCATGCTCTGGTAGTTGTAACACTGGGGAACGTTTGATTGGGAATTCTTTATGGATTTTAACTGATGGTTTTGGTTTATGTTTTGGTTTATGTCCTGGAACAATTATGGATTGATGTATTCCAGATTTTTATGTTATATTTCCGTTGTTTAAACATAACTTTTGGTTTGTTTTATTTAATGAGTTCTTCAGTGAAAAACATGATAACTGTTTTGGTTATATTTTGAATTATTAAAATTGTGACGCCTCTTGGTATGTGTTTTAACTCTGATTAATATATATAAATCGTGGGTAAATTAGAGGGGGTGTTCATCTCCTCGTCAAGCGGGAATTCGGTGCCCCGAGATGGTTCCCTGATTTCCACGGGGATGACTGCCTCTGTCCCGTATGTTATCCGGAAGGGCGACTCCCCGGTTGTCGAATGCGGCGTGCTATGATAGGCCCATAACACATTGTGAAGATCTTTGACCCGCCTCTTCTTGGCTTCGCCTAGTCGCAGTTTGAGTCCTCGCAAGAGGACTCTATTTGCGGCTTCGGCTTGGTCGTTGGTTTGTGGGTGTTCGACAGAGGTGAAGTGTTGTTTTGTGCCCAACCACGATACAATGCTTCGGAAATTCTAGTAAGTGAACTGCGTTCCATTGTCCGTTATAAGTGCCCATTAGACTGAGCCTTAATAGACGTGAGCCAGATGTTAGTCCAGTCCAAAACAGGTTATAACATTTTGATTATTTTAAAAATCTAAAATTATGAATGATTTAGAGTAAAATAACTCTATGATTTTTCAGTCATTACGCTATTATACAAAAATTATTTATAATAAATATTAATTTTTAAATTCAAATTTAGAACTATTTTTAATTTTAAATATTTTATAATTCAAAATTAAAATTAATTTCAAATTTTCAAAATTTAAAAAACTCAAAGGCCGAAGTCCAAGAGAAAATGAGAACTTAGGGTCCCGATACCATAAACACCGTATATTGCAATACCCCTCACCTTTAATCAAACCTTCAATATCCATGTAGGACATTAGGTCCACATCCCAATCCCAATTTATTTCTGAAGTAGTCCCCCCAACATACGACTTCTCTGGATGATAAACCAAACGGTCCCTATGGTGTACTCTAAGTCTAACCAATTGATCCTCAGCTGGCCTATACAAACAAAACAAACATAATCAATGCCAAACCCTAAACAGTGCTAACAATGGGGTTTTTCAACTCTTATAAAAAACATGAATTGGGGTTTTTCAACTCTTATCAAAAAACATGAATTGGGGTTTTTCAACCAAACCGAAATTAAAACCTAACAAATACCTGCAAATAAAAGAAGGTTTGGCCATGTCGAAAAGCGTTGAAGAAGATGAAGAAGATGAAAACGGCGTGATTTAAGACGAGAAAGTGAAGGACAAAGCACCAAGCGCCATTGTTTTAAGGGAGCTTGTTGATTTGAGATGAAGAACACGACGTCACTTTTTTCCGGATGAACACGACATAGAGATGAAGAACACGACATTGTGGATGAAGAACACGGTCACAATTGTTTTTCTGAAGAAGCTTTTGTTTCAATGAAGTAAGGGGACATGAAAATTAAATCATAATGACACTTGTTTTCCTTATTTTTAATATTTTAAATTTAATTATAATGACATGGAAAATAAATTGCCAGCATGGAAATTAAATTTTAACATGGAAAATAAATTGCCAACATGGACCCTGCCATGTCATCAGTCAACATGTCATGTCATAAAAAATGGGAGTCAAATTGGTAAGGGGACCAAAAGTAAAGAACAAAACTAAAAAAGGACTAAAACTCAGGATTTTAAAATGAGGGGACCAAAAGTTAAAAACAGGAAAAATAGGAGGACCAAAAGTGTAATTAAGTCTAATTTTTAAGTTTTAAAACATTAAAATTCACAAGACCACCCAACTAGACCATAAATTATTTGCTTTTATAATATTTAACATTTCCTCTTTGGAGCTTTGGATAAACAATGGCTACCAACGCCACCACTCTCTCTCTTTCCTTCCCCACAACCTCTTCTTCTTCCTCGTTACTTCATAGCTCAAAACGATTCGTTTCGTTTTCTACCGTGCCTTATCCTTCTCTATCTCATCTTGTTCTCAGTCACACCTCCAAATCTAGGGTCTCCACTCCCTTTGCCTTAGCGGCCGTCGTCAATGGCCAAACCGCAATTGTCGACGGAGAAGAAAAACGACGGAAGCTCGGAAATCCGACTCAAGTTTACGTTTGCAACCTTCCTAGAAGCTGTGACTCTCAACAACTCATTGATATCTTCACTCCTCATGGAACCGTTCTATCTGCGGAGGTTAATATTTAACCATAATTTCATGATATATTGATACTTTTTAAATGTGATTTATTAATGTATCGAGAATATTAATTTTTTTTAAAGTAAATTGTTTCTTATTTTAATGTTTTGTTGTTATTTAACTAATATAATTGGTTTATTATTTTTATAAATATATTTTTTTATAAATTATACTAACGTATTAGTACCTTAGTTTTTCCAAAAATGGTATCTGTATTGGATACTGGATACGTACCCGTACCTAGGCAACACAGATTGTTATAGTTGGTTATGGTAGTTACAAGTTTGTTAAAATTTCTCTTTAATTTTACATAACAATTCAATCATCGGGTTTGTGTTGCGTTTATGCTTAATTGCTGTGCTATGATGCAGGTTTGTCGAAATGCTGAGACTGGCGAGAGTAAAGGGAGTGCTTATGTTACAATGGTATCTTATAATGCTGCTAAAAATGCCATTAATGCATTGGATGGATTGGTTAGTTACCGTGAAATTTGATCAATGTGTTTTCTTAATGCTTTGTTTGGATTGATGAAATATGATGATGTTGAGCGGTATCAGATGAAATGAATTGACATTCTATTGTTTGGATTCTTTAAAGTCGGATGGAGCAAAGCGGAATGAAGTGGTATGGAATCTATTCCATTCAATCACTTACCACCATATTCTTCTCTCTCGATTTGGACGGCGAAGAATTTGCATTCTTCCATCATAAAATTTCTATATGGAATGACATCTTTATTCCATTTCGCTAGCATCTGCTCTGCTCCATTCCACTTTGTTATGTTTAGGTTAGTGTACCGAATGATGAATACTAAAAACAAGTTTTAAATATTTATTTTAACTCGAAAAATAGTTTATTAGTTTGGTTCTTTAGCAAATGATTCGGTTTGGAGATTTTTTGTCTTCTAACGGTTCGGTACTGTTTGAAATTTCGAAATGATATACTAAATCAATAATTTTGGTTTGGTTTTGTTCTGAGTAAATTGAAACGGTACAATTCGGTTTGAGTGAACTTTTACTATGGTTTATTTCGATTCGGTTCAATTTCCTCAATGAACTGTACCATGAAAAACCCTAACCCCGTTCATTTTATCATATTCAAACATAGCCTAAAATTGATATTTAATTTGAAACTTTGTTTTTTATTTGAATTGAAGGATGTTAGTGGACGCGAAGTGCGGGTTAAATTATCGGTTCAGATGAATTCCAAGAAGAAGGATTTAGAGGCATTGAATTCACTACCTCCTTTGAGAACTATATACTATGAAGGTCCATATAAAGCCTATGTTGGGAATCTTGCTAGGTCTACCACACCTGAAGATGTGAGACATCTGTTTGGTAAATTTGGAAATGTGGCTAGTGTGAGGATGTTGGAAGATTTGAAACAGGGGAAAAACCGAGTTTATGCCTTCGTATCTTATCTTTCTCAGACAGAACGTGACGCCTCGATGTCCCTCAATGGAACTGTAAGATATGCTTTTGCCACGCCACTTTTCGTTGTTCTGCTGCTTATTTCATTTGTTTGTATCTGATGCCTTGTCTTGTTCTTGTAGGAATTTGGTAGTCGAATTCTAGTGGTTAGAGAGGGTGTGGAGAAGAATGTGACCTAATAATTGGAGCTTTCAATTTCTGGGTGTCTGCGATGGAAGAAGCTCTCTGCTCTGCTATATACGAGCGATATAGATATTGGTGTGAGAACCTCCTGAAACTACAAAATATCAGTTGGAAGTCAAAGTACTGTAATTGTTCCATCAAAATCTGAAATTTTCACACTTATATCTTTGTTGTATGTAAAATTGCAATCACTAGTGTCTATGGAAAATGATGTTCCTTGTAACAAAGTATTGGTCAAGAACAAGCATTGTCACAAAGCTGATAAAGGAACTTGTATTCCTTAATACTTAATCTGTAATGAGTAGTGAGCAAGTGCATATGCAAAACCAGATTCTCTTTGATTAGAGACGTGGTCTGCCATCAATGTATTAAAACATTACCGGATGTCGAACCGGCAAGATCTCTGATTTAAAGTTCAATTAGTTTATCGGTTTAAAAATACTGTTGAACTATTTATCAAATAGATCAATAAATAATACTGAGATAAACTTCAATGATAAGTTATACTATATAAATAGAGAAAAAGAGTAATGTACTGTAATATAAAATAATTTTATATTTACACGGTTAATCAATCCCAATTATTTATTTAATTAAATATTTTTTTAATTTAATTTTTTTAATAACATAACACATTGATAGATTAATGATTTTCTACTGGAAGAAAGTGGAAAGCTAGTGCATATCTATTAAACCAATATAGTTATAGGTTCACAACTTAATGAAATCAATATTTCCAAATTTTATTACAGATTTAATAAAAAATTCTAATGGAATAAGATAAAATAATTCTAATCAAAGCTAAACAAGTATTTGAAATAAACAAAATATAACACCTAAAATAAAATTCAAACAATTCAAAATACTGAAATTAAATAGGATAGATTATATAAATAACAAATAGATAAATAAAAACAAACCATCTTAAATAAAATTCAAACAATTTAAATAGGATAAAAAAATAGAACAAATACTTAATTAAAAAACAAAAGCAAAAAAATATTTAAAATAAATAAAATTCAAACAATTTAAATAGGATAAAAAAATAGAACAAATACTTAATTAAAAAACAAAAGCAAAAAAATATTTAAAATAAATAGTTAACAACAAATTCGTCTATTCCATTAATAGTGTAACTAGTAACAAACCTGTGCTGTCGCACGGGTCCGGTCCGGAATTCATATAACATGGAACTAACTTTGTCATGTAATAGAACATTCGTTTGGAACTAATTCAATCAAAGTTCATTTAATTCGGAAAAACTTAGTGTATCAAATTAATTTGACGACATTAAAAAATGTTAACTGAAAACTTCATTGTGTAACAAAATAAGAAACTGTCATGAGTCTTCAAAATCCTGATCTAAGCATATTAATGGTAATAGTATCGTATTTGAACTTCAGATACAACGCAAGCTGCTTGCAATCGATGTTTTCAACTAATTGACCTGCATGATAAATTATGCAAAAATCAGACAACAATTATGCAAACAATTTATAGTAAAGAAAAGATTTGTTATCATGTACTTACCCATCAACAAAGAGATTGGAAAACTTCCTTGTATACAACATTTGTAATGATAGATGTTGATACATTCTCATTATCATGTATTAAGATCTTAAGACCACTTTTGCTTGTAACTCTTGAAATAGCTACATACAATTGGCCATGACTAAATACAAGAGTAGGCAAATACAATCCAACGGTATCAAGTGATTGGCCTTGAGACTTATTAATTGTCATTGCGTATGACGCAATAATTGAGAATTGTCTCCTAATCAACTTAAATGGCCACGGTGACTCGGAAGGTGACATAAACATTCGAGGGATGTAAAATATGTTACCTATGTTCTTTCCAGACATGATCTTTGCCTCAATAACATGATTTGTCAACCTTGTAACAATTAGTCTAGTTCCATTGCACAAACCATCGTTTTGGTCCAAATTCCTCATTAGCATTATTGGTGTACCAACCTTCAATTTGAGTTTGTGATTTGGAATACCTGAAGTCCTTAGTTTGCTAAGAAACACTAGAGTAAGACATTCATAGGCTTTGGTGTAACTTGTATCAGTTCTATCAATTGAATCAAAACTCAAATACTCTTTGTCCTCACCTAACAAACACAAAAACGCGAAATCAACCCAATATGTTATTCAAGAATAATTTAAGAACGAAACATTTATATGAATATATAGATTAAAACAAAATTTACTTTACCTGGTATCATGTCCAATACGTAATGATTGATTTTATCAACAACTTCAATGGTTGAAGCAAGTATTGCTTTTCCTTGTAGAAATTCTACATTTTGAAACTCGACAACCAAATTTGGGTATGTGCTTTCAACTATAGCTCTTATTGGATCCTCAAAATTGGAAACTAACAAATCCGGAGGAATTTCTATATCAGCTAATCCATCATTAGGTTCACATATTTTACCATCACCAACATCTAATATCTATTTAGAGAATTCTGCAAGTTCATTAGAAGTTGTATTGTCCCTTCCATTCTGTAGTCTCATGTTTTTGGTTAGTGTTAGGACTTGGCAATAGTCCCATACATAAGATGAACAAATGGAAGCATGAACAATATCAGAACGTCCTGCTCTTGGAACAACTGGAAGTATCTGACGAAAATCTCCTCCAAATATAACTATCTTACCACCAAAAATTGTATTTGCAAAACCCTTATTGCTCATGACATCCTTAAGGGTCTTATCCAAGGCCTCAAAACAATTCTTATGAGCTATGGGTGCTTCGTCCCATATTATGACATCAGTAGCTTCAAATAACTGTGAATGTTCAGAGTCTTTGTCAACATTGCAAGTAGAGTTGTCAAGGGTTGGAACGGATATTTTGAACTTTGAATGTGCAGTTCTACCACCTCACAATAATAAGGAAGCTATGCCACTTGAAGCAACAACAAGAATATTTTTTTTCTCTGAACGAAGTGCACTTGATAATGTTCTCCACATAAAAGTTTTACCGGTTCCCCCGTATCCATGTAAAAAAAACACCCCTCCGTTTTGTTTGTTGACAGCGTCCATTATGGTTTCAAAGATTGCACGTTGTTCATCTTAACATTCAAATTGAAAGAATCATTATATTAAAGTTTAATAATAACAGCATCGATTTAAAGAATGAGCAAATACCTGTTAGAGATGTAAATAGATTCTGAAAGTTTTGTCGCTCTATATCAGCATCGTAATCATGTTCATCATAAATCAGTCTATTACCCACATGTCGCGTTATATACAAATATGAATACGACATATCTTTAAATTCACACAAACTTCTTCGATTTGATTGCATCATATTCTCAATCTCAATTAATGTGAGATTTATCAGTTCTGTAGTTGACAATTGCATGTCTTCCAAAAAAAATACAAAGCAATATAAATTATAACTATTATGTACAATGTAAATCATACTGTTGATGAAATTAGCCATACAAAAGCCTCAATAAAAATTAAATGCTGTATCATAATGCGTTCGATAGTTCAGTGTAACACAACAACATAACTGCGTTCAATAGTTCGGTCTTCACTCATCATCCACTCTATTCTCAGTTATCTTCAAAAGCGATGCACCGATCGTTTACAATGTTATCAATAAGCCTAAGAACCATTGCTTCAAATGGCTTTTTCTCATCATCATCTTCTTCACTACAACACCAATTCCATTCATCTCCATCTTCTCCAATCGGTTCTCCAACCAGAGTCCAGAAACTCATCGCTTCCCAATCAGACCCTCTCCTCGCCAAAGAAATCTTCGATTACTGTTCTCTCCAACCCAACTTCCGCCACAATTACTCCACCTACCTCATCCTCATCCTCAAATTCGGCCGCTCAAAACACTTCTCCCTCCTCGACAATCTCCTCCGTCAACTCAAATCCGATTCCCAACCCATCACCCCTACCCTCTTCTCCTACCTTATCAAAATCTACGGCGAAGCTAACTTACCTGACAAAGCCCTCAACACTTTCTACACCATGCTTCAGTTCAATATCAAACCTTTAACCAAACACCTTAACCGCATTCTTGAAATCCTCGTTTCTCGCCGCAGTTTCGTTCGCCCCGCTTTCGATCTCTTTAAGGATGCTCATAGACATGGTGTGGTTCCTGATACCAGATCTTATAATATTCTCATGCGGGCTTTTTGTTTAAATGGTGATATCAGTGTTGCATACATGCTGTTTAACAAAATGTTTAAGAGAGAGGTTGTGCCTGATGTTGAGTCTTATAGGATTTTGATGCAGGCTTTGTGTAGGAAGAGTCAAGTTAACGGAGCTGTTGATCTTTTGGAGGATATGTTGAATAAAGGGTTTGTTCCTGATTCTTTGACTTATACTACTTTGTTGAATAGTTTGTGTAGGAAGAAGAAGCTTAGGGAAGCTTATAAGCTTCTTTGTAGGATGAAAGTGAAAGGGTGTAATCCTGATATTGTTCATTATAATACGGTTATATTAGGGTTTTGTAGAGAAGGGCGGGCTCGTGATGCTTGTAAGGTTATCGATGATATGCGAGCGAACGGGTGTTTGCCGAATTTGGTTTCTTATAGGACTTTGGTTAATGGTTTGTGTCATTTGGGAATGCTTGATGAGGCAAGGGAGTATGTGGAGGAAATGCTTTCGAAAGGCTTTTCTCCTCACTTTGCTGTCATTCATGCTTTAGTGAATGGGTTTTGCAATGTTGGTAGGATTGAGGAAGCTTGTGGAGTTCTCATGAAATCGCTAGAGCATGGGGAAGCTCCCCATAAGGATAGTTGGATGATTATAGTACCTCAGATATGTGAAGTGGAAGAGGATGGTGTGAAAATTGGTGGTGTTTTGGAGGAGGTTCTTAAGATTGAAATCAAAGGGGATACTAGAATTGTGGATGCTGGCATTGGTTTGGAAGACTACTTGATTAGGAAGATACGGGCTAAGGCGAGGCAGTTTTAAACATCTTTGTAATATAAAACGGCAAGCTTGCGTTTGTCATCCATGTAAGATATTTGTATTCAGTTACAGGTGAGAATATCATTGGATTCTTACTAGAAGAACACTACTACATATATGACATGCTGCAACATTTTATCTGTAACATTTAAGAAAATGTTGCAGACACTCCTTATTTGACACTTTCAGTAACGCCGGGAAAATCAAATGTTACAATGTTACCAATGGAAATATATTCTTTCTTAATCTCTTAGTATCTAATAATTACCTACACTGGAGGTAAAGCGCATTTCTTTGACTTTATTTGGGTGAAGATGTGAATTTGGACATGATAGGGTTTTTAACTATGGTCTTCTGTTTTCTCGCCTTTTGACAGGAGATCAGGGATTTCTCAATTCCTATTTCTCTGGATTTCCCAATGCACATGTTTTTGATCCAAATTTGTCTCGGGAGGTGTTGAAATCCAGACCTGTTCCAGAAATGGAGAGACTGTCGACACTGTATAATGCAGATGTTGGTCTTTACATGCTTGCTAACAAGGTAAGAATACGGAATATTGGTATTGAGAAGATGGTTCTTTCATCTTAACTTAAGTAATTATAGTCAGTGAAGTGAGATGGATGTTTGAAACTGTGTAAGCTTCATTATACTTTATTTGATTGTTTGAATTCAGCTTAGATAGAATGTATGTTGGGTTTGTCGCTTTATCAAATAAATATCTATCTTGTCTGAGAAAGTCACATATTTAAAGTTACCTAATGGCTAAAACTGGTGTTGTTCAATTCATAAGATGTGATTTGTTTTATATGTAGTGTCCTATTGATTGATAATGTCTGTGATCATTGGAATAAAATACAAGATTTAAGCAATCTATATCAGTATTCTCAAAGGATTTTTGTGTGGTGCTGCGTGAACATTTCGTTAAGTATTGAGTAATGCGGCTTGTTGTGGAGATTTTTGTTTGTTTGTTTTATATTTAAAGCATACCACATTTAGTGGGATAAGGCTTTGTTGTTGTTGTTGTTGTTGTTGTATATTTAAAGCATCTAGCCTGAATTTTTTTCTGTCTAGGTGATGCAACCCTTCATGCGTGCTTACTTCTTCAAATCTTGAATAATGAGTTTAGTATGTATAATATTTTATACGCACACACTTGGATGCATACCAAATATATGTACTTGTCTCAGCATTGTTTTGCAATTCAAATAATGTATTATTCTTCTAACTGTTCGTGCTGACCCATCCAGTGGATGGTAGATGAGAAAGAGCGTCGTGTGATTCACTATACATTGGGACCTCTTAAGCCTTGGGACTGGTGGACTTCATGGCTTTTGAAACCTGTTGATGTCTGGCATGTACTTGTTTAATTAATTATTCTCTTTTGATGTTATTAATGTTGTAAAAAATGGTTTTCATCCATAATTTACAAAGAGGCTACATTGCCTAAGCAATCTTGTCTACCCAGTTGAATCTTGTGACAAATTTTGCTGACTTTATTTCTTCTTACCATGGTGGGTTCTTCAGGATGTAAGGGAACGACTCGGGGAATCCCTTCTTGGAACAAGAGGCGGCCAAAATCCTAATGACTATTTTCTTGTGAAATTTCTCTTTCTGCTGCCATTCTGTGCTCTACTATTCTTCTGCTATCATTCATTTATGAAGGTAAGTTATCATGAACTTGAGTTGATATTCTTGTCCAATCTCAAGAATTAAGCGCATAGGGCTTCAAATAAATCTCGGAACACTGAATTTTCTGCAGAATCGAGAGTACTTTGGTTCATTTTTTAGAGGCTCGCAATGTGATCAAGTCAGACACCTTTATTATAAGATTAGGTCAAGTGGAGCAATTGCATATACAAGCATGTCAGCATCAGCAACCAATTCAATCCATCAGGTTGGTTTTCTCATTGTCTTCTGGTTTTAGGTTTGAAGTTTGAACTCTCTCATTCGAGGCCTTAATGTGACCTAGTCATTTGATCTTGATGAGGGAGACAAACACAATGCCTTGTGTAATGCCTCACAAAATCACTAGTACAGGGCCCCACATTCTTTTCTTGCACATGAAGTTATAGCTATTTGTCTTATATTATCATTAAACGACCTGCTCAATGTTGTCATGTCATAGCTTCAAACAAGCGGATCCATAACCTACGGTTGGACTTGCATACTTCTATTTATGCATTTGCATCATATTAAATTTGTTTCATTGGTGTCAAGCAGCTCTCAAATGGATCTCAGTGCAAGGTTCCTACCTATCTGGGCGGTATTTCTGTCTGTGTCTGTTTACCGACTGCAGTGGTGTCCCTTGGGCTAGCTCTCTCGATTGTTCCCCGGCAAGTGCTGCCATGGACTGGTTTGCTTTTGATGTACGAATGGACCTTCACAATATTTATTATATTATTTGGAGGTTATCTCCATTTGATTTATGTTTCCTTTTCGTTTTAACCCAGAGATGCTTTTTACTTTTATTTCTTAATTTTTTTCAGTAAATTAATTTTATAATGTATTTACAGGTCATCAGCGACAAATGTCATCGTGTGACGTTGCTACGTGGTACTATGGTTTAGGGATGGCCTTGTTGGCCATTGGTGCTCCATCTTTGCCTTGTCTTTTTGGAATAACTGCCTTGTTTTTAAGGTAATTTGTGTCCTAATGTAGAATCTTTCCTAGAATCACATTTACCATGGACTCTTGTCCTTAATTCCAAGTCGTTTTGATAAGAAAACTGCATTATTGTTCGATATTTCTTTTGAAGTTACACTCAACATGTTATTATTCTAATGTAACAGGTTAGGTTTGATGGTTGTCGGTGGCATCATTTTGGCATCTTTCATGACATATGCTTCAGAACATCTTGCTATCAGGTCATTTCTAAAAGGCCTTGATGAGTGGGATGTTGCTCCAAATAGGAGCTTGTGTTTGTTATGTTGATTTTTGTAACAATAGGAAGTGATGTAAGACCATAGTTTTTATATCTTTCATCCTAGATGTGTTGTTCTAGTTGAAGATGTATATAAATGAATTTTTGTATATCTGGCATTGTTGTAATATTATTGTGATTTATTTTTGCAAAACAGTTATTCATGATTAATCTTTCATGACATCCTTCAAGTTTCAAAATCTAGTTGGCTTTAGCAGCTTACAGAACTGTGCATGTGCACTTTTTTAGATGTTATTCTTATTCTATCAGTTTGTGAGGTGCAAGTTATTTTTTTTATTAGTTTGTTCGCAGCACCAAATGCCATGCCAAGTTGTCATTTAATTATAACTATGAATGACAGCACTTCTTAAGCCATGTTGTCCTTGTTGTCATGAACTAGTGGTTTCATTATAAAGACATTTTATGTGGAATCTCAGGTTGGAACTTGGTTCATCACATTTCCCTTGCTGCATATTTTGAAAAAAAAAATGTAAAAAAGAAAAGGAATGTTTAATTGTGTTTGTACCATATTGTTATAATTTTTGTAAAAAAATAAGAGAGACTACTTTAGAACAAAAAAAATAAAGTGAAAATTCTTTTTTCACCCTTGAACCTCTCAAATTTCAAAAAAAATAAAGTGAAAATTCTTTTTTCACCCTTGAACCTCTCAAATTTTTGAAGTTGACAAAAATATTCAACGAATTAATATTCTAGGGATTATGAAATTCAAAACATGTTTTGAGATTTTTGAAATGAGGATTATAAAAATATCTCTTAGATATAGAAATATATTTCTAGGTGTATCAAAACATAAAAAATAAAATAAAAAAATTCAGAAATATACTTCTGAAAATTGTTGTGCTTCACATACTAAAAATAGAAGCAACGACAAAAAAACCAACATAAATTAACCTCAAACATTGTTATAACACATTAAAAGATAGAAAACCGTCAACATAAATATAACATTACATTTTATTATTAAGTGGTGATTGAGAATGTTTCAGCATCTTCAGAATATTTTTGGTCTTACAATCTTCACACCCACCTCGATTGAACCTTTAATTTTGTAGCGGTATAATGTACTCTACATAATAGTTAAATCTACGTCTGTATTCAGCTGAAACTTGCTGAAACGTATCTTTCCTTCGTTGTCAATTGAGGATGAACGATAATAGAACGTCACAACTCTTCAATTGTTAGGGTATAGATTCTCTAGTATTAATTTAATACTGATAAGACAAATGCTCTTTGTAAATCTAAATTAAAGAGGGGGTTCTCACCGTTGAAGTAAACAAAAGCGATATATGCATATTGAAATATTTTATGTGTTTTGTGGGTGTTTGTGTAAACAAGTATAGAGACACCCATATTTATACAAATTTTAGATTAATATAGATTTTAGAAACTCAATCATGTTTTGAATTATGCAAGAGTTACGAATATTTTTCGCTGTGTTAAACATGTTATTCAATTATTTTAATTGGTTTATGTTCCTCAAATAAGCATGACATGCGTAAATCTATTATTGTGAGTTGTAGCATCCTTTAGAACATGTTACTCTAAAATAATTTTTATATTCCGTAGGTTTTTTTGAAGAGTGTTACAACATTACCCCATATAATAGTAGTTGCTCCTATTAGTCATGAATGTCATTTTGGAGGCATCCATATGACTCATCCGTATCAGATTATATCTCGAGTAGACATCCATGAAATTGAGTAATAGAAAACCAGAAGCCCCTTCGATGAGCCTGCTTATACACGATAATGGATAAGAATCCTTAGGATAAACTTTATTGAGATATGTGAAATCTACCCATATACGCCATTTCTCGGTCTTCTTATTTACCATAACTAAGTTGGATAACCACGTGGGATATTTTACTTCCTGAATGAACCCCGCGTGCAGTAGTTTCCCTACTTCATATGATATGGCTTGAATTTTATTTTCCTATTCTTCCTTTTCCTTTGAGCGATTGCTTTGATCGCTGGGACGGATAACTGGTGACTTGCGATATTTGGTTTGATCTCTGGCATGTCGAATGGTTTCCATGCAAAATGATCCAGGTTCGGTCTCAATATATGAAGGATCTATGCCTCATCCTCAACCATTAACTCGAACTCGATTTGGATAGTACGAGACTCATCGTCTCTAATTTGTACCTTTTTCAGGCTCCCAATGGGTGATAAGCTGTTTTGCACTAAATCCTCTTTGGGTCGAGATCTACCAGAGTTATCTTTAGAGTGTTGACTTTTTTGGGTGGAGTCGTCCCTAATCTCTTCTTCATCTTCAAACTTTCTTTATAACATTTGCAGGCCAGTCCCTGATCGCCATTGATTACTCCTACTCGTCCGTCACGTAGTGGGTACTTCATAGTAAGGTACAAAGTGAGCAGGGAAGCCTCAAGCGCATTGAAAATTGGTCTTTCGATTATTATGTTGTCGGGGATGATGCATTGAGGACAAGATATCTTGATTTGACAAACTTGTCATTATCACCGCTTTTGAACACGGTTGTTACCAGAACCTGTACTTGTTCCCTGGAAAAACCGGCTAGAGTAACTTTAAAAGGAAGCATCTTTGAGGTGTCTATGCCTTTGCCTTTGAACACATCCCAATATAGGACGTCAGATGAACTACGAGGGTCAATTAGTACACGTTTAACACTACATTCGTGTAGCTAAACTTTTATCACCATTGGGACGTTCTCGTAAGCCAACACATCCCTTGAATCCCGCACTGAGAAGCTCATAACCACTGATCTCTCTTCTTTCGACTTGGGTAACCTATGCTGGGAAACATGCATTATTTCTCGGACATATTTTTTTTTCTCGCCGAGCTGGTTTATCCACCACCAATAATAGTGTTTAAGGTTTAGAGTGATGCACGTGTTTCATGCATCTCCTCAAAAGCTTTGCCCATTTTGGTATGTGAGTCCTCCAAGCTGTGTTACTTGCAAGAAAGGCTTCTCTTCTTGGAAGACCCTCTGCCATCCTTCACTTAGGACAACAATTTTTCGTGTTGGATGAGCATCTCGATCTCTCTTTTCAGTTGTTGAAAGTCCTATGTGTGATGTCCCTTTACGCGGTGACAAGAGAACCACATACTATATTCTCTTCCTAATACAACATAGATCCCTTGAGCCCAGTGTGGTTTTACTATTATCCCTAGGTGATCTATTCCTGTAGTATGTTAGATATCCTTGTCATAAGTGATGTAAGGGTTTCCGGGTTGCCGATGAAAGGACTTTGGTTTGGGTGCGAGACATTTCTCTCCCGAGCCAAGTACCTTTGCTGCTCTCTCCTAGAAGATGCTCCTTCTGACTTATCATGAGGTTTCTCCCTAGCATTCAGGTGTTGCTTTTCCATGTTGCTCTCTTTATATTTGATGTAGTACTTAACCCGATTCATGACTTCCTCCATGTTAGAGGCTGACTTTTCACCCAGAAGACTCATTGAAATTCCAGGCTCTCCTACCATTTTGAAAATCCCCCACGAACATCTCTTGGTTTGGATGAGAGACTTTTATGGTCTCCTTGTTGAACCTTTCCATCCAAAAATGATTTCAAAAAGCCTTGTCATACATTGAATATGATGGTGATGGACATTTTCTATGCCTGCTGGATGCAAAATGATGGACCATCTTGCAAGTTTGATCTCGGTAGCTTGTGATAGAGAATCTTTACAAGCTCATATATAATCTCAGGGAAACATCTTTGAGTGTCCCAGCCACTAGCTTGCATTCAAGCAGTCATCTACTCTGACTATCACCATTTGATAGTTGATGACGATGATTTGCTTCTAGGGGTCGCTTTTAGCATCGAAAGACGCCAGTGGTGGTGGATTGAAGTTCTCTGGTACTGCGTCTTCCCATACAGCCTCAACCAGAGGTTAAGGATCCAAAGCCTCCACCGACCCATCCTTCTCACGTTGTGATTGAGTTAACAATGTTTGAAAGCTATCTTGGAGATTGTCGCTCTGTTGTTTCAATGCTTCCACCATAGCCATCAATTGGGCCATGTCCGGTTGTGTTTCCTCGCTGGAAGAAGTTGACATGGTTAATGTGGCAAAGACGAATTATGATATCGTCCGGGACGATTTACATGATTCCCACAGACGACGCCAAATGTTCTTGCAAAACACATTTAGAATGCCCCCCGAAAGCAAATTCAGTGAGGCAATAACTATAATGTGTAAGTGTAACACGGTGGGAGAACTGACTTATTTGTTTTGCGTTTGATCGGAAATGTTGCAGATAGCAAGAGTCGCCACCGACTTTTCTTTTATCCAATTAAGGGAAGGCGAAAAGAACAGGAAAAGACCTTCGTTAGATTCTGAGTAAGGGAGGCGGTTATGAAAAGGGAAGGTATTAGCACCCTTTCCATCTGTAGTTATCTACGAGCTCTTAATTGCTTAGCTCACTTTATAAATTGCTTTTTGTGTGTGTGTTCAAAAATGTTTGAAAAGCCATTTCACTTTGACTTCGTAATGATTCTCGTTGGAATGTATACGAAGTGTTTGAAAATGTTTTGTTTTGGAAAAGACTTTGTAATGATTAACGCTAGAATGTATACAAAGTGTTTGAAAAGATTTTGAAAATAGTGTGAAGAGTAAAAAGTGTTTTGAATTGATTGGAGCAAACAAAAAAAAACTTATTTACCTACTCAGAATGGTCGTTTCCATGTTATTTTGCTTTCCTTTAGAATAAGGCTATCCATACCATTGGTTGATAGGTAACCTTATTCGTTGGATGTAAAGGGACATTCGAAGAGACATCGGATGGTCATAGAAGGCAACTTGTAAGGATATCTTAGCATATTTGTAGGGACGATCATCACTTTTCATAGGCAACAACCGAGGGACGAGATCATATATTCGTAGGCAACATCGAGGGTCATCGAGGAACTATGATCTTTATATTCGAAGGGACTATGATGATATGTTTGTAGGTAACTGTGCTAAGATATTCCCACGTTCAAGGGACATGACCATTATTCGTAAGGCAACGAGAGAGGATACCCTAAGGAGATGCATGTGTGAAGAGTGTGTTGTATTCAGATGTTTATCTTGCGATTAGGGTTAGCTACGTTTGATTAATTTAATCTTGCTATACACACCTAATTATTAGCAGTTAATAGGTGTGGAAAATAAATTGCGGAAATGTAAAGTGCGGGAAAGTAAAACCCTACACTATTACATGGCTTTGGGGAAGATACATAGTAAGAAGTGCGGAAAGTAAACCCTAATTAAACTATTACATCCCACGAGCAGATACATAATATTGAAAAATGTGCGAGAAAATAAACCTAACTATTACAACTTGGAAACAGTTACAATAATCGGAAAATATTACGAGAAGGATCAAATTGTAAATAAGAGAAAATAATGTTAGTAAAAAAAAGATTTTGAGTTAGGAAAAAAAGTTTTAGGGTTAGCAAACCTAATTAAATGTAAAAAATATTTTTTAGAAATTTTCTGGATTAATTTTAGCATAGAAAAAGCAATTAAAAGTTAATTCCCGATTAATTAACAATTAAATAAAATAAAGATAAAAAATAATTTTTTTTAATGTAAAAAATTAAATAAGTATTTTTCTGACTTAATTATGAAAAAAATAATGTTTTGGTGATTTTTAATGTGTTAAAAAAATATTTGAAAATAAATTAAATTGGAAAAAGCAAATAACAAGAAAATATGAAAAATTGGTTAATTGTGAAAAAGTGGTAAAAAGAATGGGTAGCCAAGGATCGAACCCCTGCCTCATAGGTCAGATGCGCTGCCTTACCACTGAGCCAACCTGCTGATGGTGTTAGTACAATGAAACGGAATAAATATAAGCGAATTAATTTTCTGAAAATAGTTAAAACGAAACACGCGCGAAGGAGTCATCTTCGTTTGAATTTTTGAACTTTTACCCACGGACAGGGTTCGTTGCTACAACCTATAGCCACAGTTTCATCCGTCACTATACCTCTGCAAGAAATCAAAATTGAGAAATGCGCAACATAAATTAGTTGTGAGAACATGGATCAACTCGGTTTGATCCCCTGAATGTGATAGGGTCATTGGTTTCATCCAATTTATCCTATTTTGGAAAACCCTAATTCGAGCTCATGAGCCCTAGCCATGGCAGATTCTTGTTCCTATTCTAAAACTCAAATCAAACCATCCAGAAAGTTTACAAACATCAGTCTAAACACAAATATGCAATCAAATCGTATTAAAAATGCATGAATCACTGAAATTGATTTTGAGTTTTGAAGAGCAAACCGTAATCGTGTTCTTACGATTCTGGGCGTATGGATTCTTGGTAATGATCTGGAATGAATCAGAGAACCTCCAAGAACATGTTGCAAGGCTTGGAACGACTTGAATTGATCCAAAACTAGGGCTGCTAGTTGCTTGCAAGTCACAGTTTTCTTGAGGTTAGTTAGGGTTCTTCCAGTTGCACAAAATTGTCCTGTAGGGTTTGGAAACCCTCTGAATTTATAGAGGATGGATTCAGGTTGAGAATTGATGAGAAAATATATCCCATTCAATGAGAGTATATTTGATTTGCCAATCTTTTCAATTTTGATCAAATATTGCCAATCTTGTACCAATCTCTTGTCAATCACTCAATTTAGAATTCCAGGCCATTTAATAGGTATCTTGGACCTCAAGAATGTCAAATATTCAACCTTGTATTGATTGATTTATTTTTTGCTATTTTATTTTAATTAAATTGACTTTAAATGAATAAAAATCAAAATAAATAAAATAAAAATCTAAAGGGCGTGGAACTGGGCTTGGAGGTTCTAATTGGGATTAGAAACAAGTTTGAATCAAGAAAAGTTAGGCCTATTTAGAAATTTTTTGATTTTCTCAAGTATTTCTCTTTATGCACCTCCTCAAAAATGCTCAACTTGCACAACTTGTATCTTGCTCAATTTTTAAATTTTTTGGGTTTTCTTTGACTTTTTAGAAAGCTCAAGATGTCCTCTAAACAACCTTTTTGGTTTCATCTCCATTGAAGTTTCCATGTTCATGAACACTTCTTTGCAAAAAGATGACTTTTTGTTGACTTTTAAAAGGACCTATAATGTTTTGATCCATAACTTCCAAATGAAGCATTTCTAGCCAAAGCTTATGAGACATGAAGTTGTATGGAATTGAATTCCCTTTAAAATGAGCTTTGGTGGAAAAATTTCTGATAAAGTATGTGAAAGTTATGCCTGGTCAAAGTTCTGTTGACTTTTATCTGAAAAAACCCTAATTTAGAAACTTTGACTTTTGATCAAATCTTGACTTTTCTTGATGAATCATGATCAACCCCTTGATCAAATGATGAATATTACTTCAAAATATTGATGTTGACCAAAAATTATGAAGTTTGACTGTATGTTGACCACAATTAACTTTTTGTCCAATACAGCTGATTTTCAACCATCTAAGCAATTGGATGAGCAATTTTGACTTGTAAGGCTTGAAACTTGACATGATGATCCCTTGAGATATATGGTGAGATATGATGACCACTTAGAGCACTGAAAATCCATCTTGACTTGAGATGAGCACAACCCTAGTTTGGATTGATTGCTTAGGAGAGGGTCTGTCTGGTCAACCCTTGTAAACTCCTTGAATATGAAGTTGTGGATTGTCTTGAGAAGTAGGAGAGAAAATTTTGGGGTATAACAATAAGGTACACGGTACCCTTGGTATGACTGACAAGAGTGATTTAATATGATCAAGGGATCCATGACTACATTGTAAGTCAAATGTGTGCCCAAGAGAGTTGTCTTGCTTATCTCTCAAGTGAGAGCCTTATTTATAGTCTCAAATCGTAACTGGGCCTCATTAAGAAGTGGCCTTTGGGATTCTTGTATAATCATGGAGCCATAATTATCGTCGTCTTTGTCATAAAGCTGCTTAACAATTTTAGGTGACTTTTTTTTTATTTGTAACCGTCGAACCGTTTGGACCTTCGCAATACTCTGAGCTGGTGTAATACGACTTATAACTCTCTGCTCCCTAACATGTTAGCTTTCAACGTCCCAATGTGATCATATCAGTCTTCCATCTCGACTCTCGATCCTTCTTCATCCGAGATATCCTTTTTCGTGATACACGTCGACTTCATATAATTTAAGAATATACAATTATAAAAATTATATTTAAAAAAATCTAAAACAAATGGGCTTAAATTAGTTAACATTTGAATTTAAAAAGATATTCTATCTATTTCAAATTTTTTTGGGGTAGCAACCAACGAAGACAAATGTATGAATGAGATGTAAAGATAAAGTATAGTAATGCAAGTAGTTGGGAATCATTAAAGAAGAAGATGCGATAGTCATAGATATGGTCCACTTGGGACAAAGGAGAGCCACACATAATGTGTCGACATTCCACGTGTTATACTCCCCGCCAAGAATTCTAATTCTGGTCCCATCCTAATGACATTGCCATTCCTCACCCCAAAAAATATCTACTACAGTTTTACTAATGAAGTAAGATTCTCACAAGAAAAGAAAAACTACTAGTATTTCTTGTCTCATCAATTCACAAAAATAACTACTTTTCTTTTATGTAAATTTCTTTTATTTATTTGTTTGGACTATTTTCAGCCACATGGTGAACTGAATATTAGACAACAATGCACATAAAAGGAATCCAAAAAATAAAGCTAAATATATGATTAATTAAAATAAAAATTAAAAAATTGATTGAAATGTTAAATTTAATAATTATTTATATAATTTTACAAATTAATCATCAAAAAAGAATTAATTAATGTTTATTTAAGATTATTCATTACATATTGTAAAAAAAAAGTAATATAACTAAGAATATATTAATAAATAATTAATGCAGTTTAAAAATTAAAGAATCTTATAAATAAATAAAAAATGCAAAACATTCTTAAAACTAAGGACGTGGGTAGTAAATAACTAGACAAATTATTAGTATTGTGTCTGTATATGCTGAGTATAAGGTTTGGCTGCAAATTGGTTTTAAAGAGTTTTGTAAAAACAAGATTTTAAAAGACTATGCATAAATTTTAATATTTTAAAAAATAATATGTTAATATATACTTATTATCATATTGTTATCTATATATATATATATATATATATATATATATATATATATATATATATATATATATATTCCTTTAAATTCATACCTTTAAATTTTTTTAAAAAACCAACAAGCAAATAGATTTAAAAAGTAATTTTATTCAAATAAAAGAGAGATTGGTACAATTTTTATTTTTCGAAAATTTAAATTGATTTAATAAGTTTGAAAGTGTTTGAACAATTTGGAGCCACATAGTAAATTGATTCTTGGACAACAATATACCTAAAGGGGCATTATCTCTCCGATATCTAAAACCTAAATCAATTTAACCAATTTCCTTATGCAAGTTTATGACAAAAGAGAGATAATGATCCACAATCTTTGAGCTATCCAATCGTAGATCATATTCTAGATTTTTGCATCCACACTTTGTAACAAGTGGTGCGAATTTGTTCAAACTAAAAATATGAACATAATTCATTTGTTTGTAACAATCACCAAGGAACCAAACTTTGTAAAGACATTATATCAAATACCCCAAGAGAATAAACTCAAACCAACCTAAACTTATTAAACCATAAAACAAGATAGTAAATCATATAATTATGATTTTATTCTATAAACCAACAGGCAATAAGGTGATTTTGTGAGAGCTTAATATCCTCAAAAATCATATAATTATGACTAATTTTTAATAGTGACCCCATATATTACTTATTCATAAACATTTTTTGAGGTTTAAATTCTCATAAATATTTATTTTTCAATCTTGAAAATTAATTTGCGAGAATCTAAAATTTCAAAAATTTGTAAAGATTTAAACCTTCACAAATTATTTTTATCTACAAATTTAAATATTCTTATTTTGTAGTTGTTCAAACCACAAATAATCATTTTTCAAAATTCTAAATAAATAAAAATATTTAAAATAAAATAATCAAATTATTATTTTTTTAAAAAAAATTCATTAAAAAAATCATGAATAATTATACTAGTATTAACTATCACAATTCTATTTAATTTTTCTTTTTCACGTAGCTTTTTTTAGTAGGTATATACATATTATTACACGTAAATGAAAGTAAGCAAATAAAGCAATGTCTAATGTGATACACATTGTGGATGCATTTTCTTATGGTCACACTGACAATACGTAGGGATATTTGAACTTTAGCTTAGGAGAAGGTTAAAGAGACACGTGTCAAACACTGGCTCCCACGATGAAAACGGATGGCTTAAAAGAAGACACGTCATCAAGTATTGAGACACTCCACGTTTGAGAGAAGAGAAATAGATCTGATTCTCACATCCAATCTAACAAGAAAAAGATATTTTGTACCATTTTCGTGGCTCTTATCCTCTCAACCATTGAAATCACTTTGAATTTTTTTGTTATATTCTTCTTTTCTCTCTCTTCTCTTTCAACCACTCAATTTAACCACCTTTTTGTGTTTCAGATATTTATTTTTTCACTCTTCATTCAAAAACTTATACTTAATAAAACTCCAACGATTTTGTTGTGGTTCACACCGATTTGAAGTTTAGGGTTTCTTCTCTGTTTGATGCGGGTTTTATTTTCCGTTCATAATAACTGTAGTTCATCGTTTGAGAATGGGTGAGGTTGTGGTGAATACTTCGATGCAGAGTGATAATGGTAAATGGGACAATTTTCTTCCTCCTACTATGCTTAGGGTCTTGCTCGTTGAGCCTGATGATTCTACTCGCCACATTATTTCAGCACTTCTTCGTAAATGCGGTTACAAAGGTTTTTTTCTTCTTCATCATCATCATAACTTTCTTGTTTGATTTGGTTTCTTCAAAAACTTATAAGCTGTTTTTCTTAGATCATCATTCATTACAAGTTTTTTTTTTGGAAAATTGTTTGTTATAGAATGAGAAAGTAAATTATTAATAGTTTTTGAGATCCATTCAACCGTTATTGATCTTCTATTTTGGTGTTTGTGTGTATATTATCAATTTTGATTACTGAATTTTGAAGAGAATTTTTTTTAATTATGTAATAAAAATGTAAGTCAACCCTCAGCCAAACTAGATCGGTGGAAATGAACAAGAATTTTGGTTTACTGGTTTTAACACCAGATTGTGATCTTCAAATTGATTCATTCTAAGCATGCAAACACTAAAATGTGTCTTTATTTATTTAAAGGAAGAGTAGCATAGCCTTGGTGCATGAGAATATGTGGTGTCTGATCCAAGGTTTTAAAAAACAGACCGCTGTCGCGATACAGTCACATAAAGGCTTTTGTGATTTCGGTCGGTACAGGTGTCGCGATTGCGGTGGAAATTAACCACAATTTGTTCTTTAATATAAAAGCGATGAACAACTGTTTTGTTGCAGCTGTTTATACCGTTTTTTAAAACCCTGGTCTGATATGTGTATGAACTGTTAAAAGTTAGTTCCTTCTAGTGATTTGTGGAAGGTGTATGTACCTTTAAGATCAAGATGCTTATGAATTTCTTAATGGTGATTTTTGTTACATGTAGTTGCTGCGGTTCGTGATGGCTTAAAGGCATGGGAAACATTGAAGAACAAATCATGTGGTATAGATATTGTATTAACAGAAGTGGATGTGCCATCAATATCTGGTTTTTCGTTACTTACTTCAATCATGGAGCATGAAAATTGCAAAAAAATTCCTGTCATAAGTATGTATTCACTTGGTACTTTGTGTTTTTAATTATTAATCTTGATATTAGTTAGTTATGGCTAATGGGTTAGCGTTGATTCTCAATTTCTCATGGTGTAATTTGCAGTGATGTCTTCTCATGATTCGGTTAGCACGGTGTTCAAATGTATGCAAAACGGGGCCGTTGATTTTCTCATTAAACCTGTTCGCAGGAATGAGCTAAGGAACTTGTGGCAGCATGTGTGGAGAAGACATACTGTATGTTAATATTCTTCAACTGTCTTGTAGAAGTGTTAAATTTTTTTATTGTCTTTAGTGTTGGCGTACTTACCATTCAATTTGTGTTTACTTCATTTACAGATTAGCATGCCTCCTCAAAATATAACATTGGCACATGATAAACTTGATGTTGCTGAAGAAAACAATACTGCAAGCAATAATTCTAGTGGTTCTGTGGCTTCCACGCAGAAAACTATCGAACACAGTGGAAAGAATAGTGAGGCTCAAGCTCAAGTAAGTTCTGCTTCTGCACGCCATTAAAATAATATGATTTGGCTCTTGAAGTTTCACATAGAAACTGCACGTTTTGGCAACTCTCGTGCAAGATACCTTTACTTGTACATCTTCATTTTTGGAAGCTGATCATGGATCATGGAAAATTTGCAGGATATGTCCCAGCTGAAGAGTTCTTCAAGTTTGAGCAATACGGACCAGGTTAAGCACGAAAATTCTACCAAATATGAATGCGAGTCTACAGAGTATAACGACGAAATTGGAGGTATGTAACTTACTCTTATCTTATAAAATTTATTCAATTTTTTGGCCTTTATTTTGTTTCTTGCTGACAATTAACATTTATTGCAGAGAAATCAACTTTAACAGCGCCTAAAGCTGCAGGGTGTGGCAAAATTTCAACAGGTTTAAGGCTAGGTCAAAGCTATGAATATAATGAAACAGAAAACCAAGATGAAGAAGAGTTAAGAACAGAGTTAGGCAAAGCCAATCCTCATGTTAATACAAAGATTCATCGACGTGGTGATGAACTAGAAGTACATTCTGCTGGAGCTATTGACTTGATGGCTACTTTTGAGAATCTTCCTAAGAGCAGTTATGCAGATTGTAGTTTCAATGGTGGTAACTCAGCCGAGTTTGCAGATGATACCCAATTGGAACTTTCATTACAAAGAGATTATCCTGGCAGCTCACCTAAACCTACCACTGAGGAAAGGCTAATATTGAATCATTCAAATGCTTCTCCAATTTCTCGGTGAGCTCACTATTTGATTATGGATTTTTGAATTCTTAATGATAGCACATAACTAAACATATATTTCATACAAATTTTTCATTGTATTGACAAAGTAAGAAACTTCATTTGACACAATTATAACTTATAATTGGTCTCTGTAATTCTGCTTAAGCATGTTCTTTACCCGTACTTTTCCCTGTCTTGTATATGCTGATGCATATGTATCAATGTCTTTAAAAGCCAACTAAATTGTAGATATTTATATGAACTAAAACAACATGGAGAATACGAATTTTTAGTCTCCAGAATGGTAAAATTTACAAAACTTCTCGAGAAACAGCAGAAATATTTGTGTGCTAATTATCATACAACAATTTTACGAAAGCTTCAAAGAGATGTTAATAGCAAAATTTGAATGCCTAGTAGATAGTATTTTTTTTATATAGCTGTCCATAATAGGGTTTTATTGTGTTGAAAACTCTTATATTGTTGAGAAATGGGTATGGATTCTTGCTTCACAGAGCACATTTCTTATTCAGCATTTCAAATAAAAAACTACAGAATTTTTTATGATACTTATATCAAAATTCCTGTTTCAGGTGTGGCAACAGTATGTTATTGCAGCCTTTTTTTCCAACAAATAATTCGTATGAATCACAGAAATTATCTGAAAATACAAATACTACTTATCAGTATGATGGAAGAAACCAAAAAGATGAAAATATCACCTGTTTGGTGATTGGTCAGTCTGGACAAGTTGATGCAAAATTCCGAAACAGTCAACATGAATTCTTTCCAGCCACCACCGGGGACACTTCTGATAACAAGTCTACGGAACATGATAATGTTTTTCATTCTATAAGCAACGCACAGTCTGGCATGAATCCGACATGGACACCTAAATCAATGTTACAAAAAGAAAGCTCTCCATTTCCCACAAGTATTTCCTCCCATTCCAATCCTAAAAGTCAGAACTCAGAAGCTCGTCAATGGTCGGACGACACCACCTATACTTGTGATCTAAACAAAAATGATCAAAGCAATATTGATTGTGCTATGGACGACTCTCCATCTAACGGTCAAAGTTGTGGTACTAGCTTTTACCACGATGCAGAAAATCGTAACACTAGTGGTGTATGTGAAGGCACAGGCAGCGGGAGTGATGGAAATGCCCCTCAATCTCTTGTAGGCAAGAACCACCTTGAAAATTCTATTAGTCATGATCCCTATGACGAGCTTAGAGATGCAAATTCTCATCGCACAAGCCATAGAGAAGCAGCTCTAACAAAGTTTCGACTGAAGCGAAAAGACAGATGCTATGACAAAAAGGTACTGCAACCACTATACGCTCTGATATTACCATTATTACTGTTTGAATTTATGTTGATTTATCATTTACTATCGTTGTTTTCAGTAAGCTCATCATGCTGAATCTGCTTAAAGTAACTAATTCTCACAGCTTGTTTTGAAGCTTTCTTAGATACTCATTGTTCAAATTTATTTTACAGGTTCGATATGAAAGCCGGAAAAGACAGGCAGATAAACGTCCCCGGGTGAAAGGGCAGTTTGTTCGACAAGTACAAAATGAACTTGCAGTTGGTACCGGAGGTTACTGAGATTGTTTATGTGGTTACTGAGATTGTTTATGTTTAGTTTCATGTTGTCTTCATTATTGATTTACAGTCTGACTTCCAACACTAATTTTACTCGACAATGATTAAATGTAGAGGTCTGGTGAAATCTGTTTGATTTTAATAGCGTTGTTAGTGTTTTCCGTACGCTTGTTGTATTGACTCATTGAGTGTATGTATCCTACAAATTTAGGATTGTAATTATTTAGTGATTGCTTTCAAGTTTTGATTTTACCTCGTGTAAATGTTCTTTGTAATATCAATGTTGAAGACTCAAAAACATTATTGCCTTGTTTGTTTTTGTGCCATATTTGATATCAAGTGAGTTTGTTAGCTTCTATATGACGTATGCATACTAGTTGTGTGATCCAACGAAGCATGGTCCAAACATCACCAAACATGTGTAAAAATGAGGGAAAAGCACATAATCACAACAAATTTTGATTGCATGCAGAATCTGTTGGTTTTGTAAGTCTACAAGTTTATCCAAATGTCGGTAAAAGAACTCAAACTAAGCCACGTCTCTTTCTTTGGCTCTTCTTTCCATTGTCCCTTCTTCTCCACTTTTGTTCTCATTTATTTTTGAACAAAGTAAAATTAAAAGCACCACGCACTAAAAGATAAAGAAATTATTATTCTTTTTGTTTTTACACACAAAACCGCATTAGCAAACGGTGAACTATTCACTTATTTGTGGTCCTTACTCATTAAGAAATTGAATAAGCCATTATTAACTTCAAATTTTTAGTATTTTGTTGTCTTCATCATCCATATTTTTTATACTTTTGTTTCTGATAGTGAAGTGAAAGAAGTGTAAAACACATTGCCTAGAAAAGAGTGATCATTCATCATTCATTACACATATCAAAATAAAATTCAGTAAATGGGGTCATTGTACTTTTTAAATCACAAGTGACTTAATAAGTTAATACTAACTCTACTTTATAATTTCCTTTTCCCTCACATTTGCATCAAATTCACTACTAATACACCCCCACCAAACCAATCCTTTTCTTTCTTTCTGTCACTATCAAAGTCCAAACATATTCCACACCTTTAACTTTAACATCTAAACATCAAAATCTCTTCTCCCATGGAAGAAAACCATATCACTCAAAACCAACAACATCATCTCCCCCCTGAACACAAACTCCAAATGAACAACAACAAACCTATTTCCCCTTCCCCTTACAGCACAAGCTCCTCCAAACGTGCTTTTGCCACATTCATAACCATCTTTCTCATACTAATCGGCATCACACTACTTGTCCTATGGCTTGTTTATCGTCCACACAAACCTCACTTCACCGTCGTCGGTGTCGCCGTCTACGGCCTCAACACAACCTCACCACCTCTCCTCTCCGCCACCTTGCAGTTCAACGTCCTCATCAAAAATCCAAACAAACGTGTCTCAGTCTACTATGACAGATTCTCAGCTTTTGTTTCCTACAGAAACCAAGCCATAACACCACAGATCATGCTACCACCGTTATTCCTAGAGAAACACAGCCAGGTTTCCTTGTCTCCGGTGCTCGGAGGCACCGCGGTCCCGGTGTCGGTTGAAATATCAAATGGTTTGATGATGGATGAAGGCTATGGAGTAGTGGGTCTGAAACTGGTGTTTCTTGGAAGGTTGAGATGGAAAGCTGGTGCAATAAGAACAGCACATTATGGTTTCTATGGAAAGTGTGATGTGTTGATTGGTTTGAAGAAAGGTTTTGTCGGTCAAGTTCCATTGCTTGGTACTCCACCTTGTTACATCGACATATGAAATCATGCTATGTCCAAAAACAAAATTTCAAAGTGTAATAAAATGCATTATGTTACTACTTCAGGTTGTTCCATTTTATTAGTATATGTAACGTAAGAGTTTGAATTTTTTGGGCTTGTTTATGAATTTAGTGCATGAGTTAGATTAGTTTTTTTTTCTCTCTATGAATGTTATTCTTCTAGTGATGAATATTGAATAGTGTGTGCAAGAGGTGTTTGGAAAATTGGAATGGGTCCACAGAATATATATGAAAAGATGATAATGAAATAGTAATAAGTTTTTATGAGACTATGAATTTCAATGATGGTGGGTATGGCATCTAGGTATTGAAGGCTCTCCTCCTCCATTGGAGTTTGATTCTCAAAATGTACGGAGATGGATAGTGCTCAAGGTATCGGGTTCCTGTCTTTCTTATGTTTGTTGGATGGATAGTGTTTTTAGTGGAATGAAGAACATGTACTATTATTATTAACAACGAAAGTTAAGGGAATCACTTTGGATGTAAATAGTGGGATGGCTCCTTTACAAATAAATTATTCCATTTGAAGGATATAATGATTTATGAAAGGTGATATAATAAACATTATACCTTTTCTTAAAAATTTTTAAAAATAATTTCCTCATAGGTCAACTACTACTAAAAATGTGCAATGTTTCAAATAAACAATAAAATAAAAATGTGCAATGTTTCAAATAAACAATAAATTTTAGGTCTTTCTCATCAACACCAACTTGTTAGAGATAATGATGAAGCAACATACAAACACATGATAATTTCGAATCGGACGTATTGCGCTATAAGTGGGAACTGACACTTTTCTATGTTCATCTTGAGGGGTGGTACCAAGTGAGGATGTAAAACACGATATTACCATTCCAAGTATCTACTATCAAGCATTTACTAAACAATTGCCAAAACAACTCAAAATACCATTTTCTTCAAATTCATTTACACTATCAAATCGACATAGTAATTAACAAAATAACCCTACCACTTTTCTACTTTCCGATCAATATTGAACACTTGGCACAACTAAAACTTCTACCCTACCTTTCAAATTTTAAGTACACGATTTCCCCCTTTACCTTCTCTTCCTCCTCACTTTCGTTCTCTCATTCATCTTCTCTTTTCTCTCTTTTCCCACAAACCCTAATACGATTTCTCTATCTTTTCTCTCCGTCGTCTCTTCTCTTCGTCTTCTCCTTTCATTTTTGCGTCTTTTACAGTCCTCAAAACCCTAATCATGATTCAGGCTTTGGACGACATGAAGAAACGGTTGAAGGAAATGGAAGACAAAGTTGCTGCTTTGCGAGAGATGCACATTAATGATGACATTCCGACGATTACAATAACTTCTCCTATTTTCTTTTTTGCTTTTGATTTTTTTCAAAGGCTGTTGTTTTGGATTTCTTTGTTTCCAATTTGGTTGGATGTGTTTTGTGTGACGAGTTGTTAGGGATGATATAAGTGATTTGCAGGTCAAATGGTGTTGATAATTATTTGCCATTTTTAACATGATGCATTTCATGTGTTTTTCAGATCTGAAAATTAGAGAGGAAATTTGTGTAGGTACGTTGAGATTTCTGCAGGTACACCTCTCCCCTGCTTAATGTGTTCATTAACTATATCTTCATGAATTATTTCAGTGTTGCACATACGAGGTCCATTTTGGTAAGTCCACTTCACTCATGTTATGAGGTAAATTTAAGTGGTGATTTTTGTGAGAAAAGGGTCCAATATTGATTACTTAATAAAAGAGTTTTTTTATTTAAAATTGTATGATTTGGGTATGAATTTTTACATACTTTGCCAAATTTTATTTGTTATGATGCAGAAAGTGAACGGGAAGGAAGTTTGAATACAACTTACTGGATTCATGGAAAACAATACTAGAGAGTTCATGACTGCCCTTTGGATACTTCTTCTCATTGAATAGAAAATGATTGTGGTATTCCTCAGCAGTTCTTGAATGCTAAAGAAGAAGAACTATGAACTAGAAGGTTCTCTTGAGTCTTGATTTACCATTTATCAGGTACAAAAATATATTTTCTCTTGAGTATTGTTATATTGAAAGTTGTGATGCACTCTTGCATATATTTTATTCCAATCTAAAATTGAAAATTTAAAAGGTTTGCTCATATAAAAGGTTATGCAGATACTTGTGTTTTTCATATACTGCAGATATTGTTGTTCATTACTTCATTACTATTATTTTAGTGTCACTTTGAATATTTAAAAACTGTTTTTCTCATGATTTATAATTTTATTTATTTATTTTTGTGTAATGTAAACTTCACTTTGTTTGCTTGCAGTTTCAACTTTGAGCATCAAAGTATAGTTTTTTAGTTTGGCTTTTTTAAAAGGACTTGAATTTGTGGCATTTTAACACATCATTGAAACCATTACAATGGTGTCTACATGTGTGAACTTTAAGACTGATACACATCTTGGTGGATGCTACAGGCTAATAGACATTCCAATGAGCAACTACATCAACAATAACATCAATAAAGTATGTGTATTGACACAGTTCAACTCGACATTACTAAACTGTCATATCTCTCGCACCTATTTTGGAAATGGCATAAACGTTGGAGATTGATACGTATGTTAGAATGTGTGCATAATTCATGTTTCAATTGTAATCGAATAAGGTGGTGATCGAACAGCTTGGCTGTTCGATATGTTACCCTTTAGTATGTACAGTCGAATGAGTTGGGTTTTAGATATTTTGGGCCTTAGTTTAGTTTACACTATTGGGCCTAGGAAATGTGTCTATATAAGGAGCATTTCTTTGTAAACAAAACATCAATTTTCTCACAATATTATTCTTTCATTTTTAGTATCACATTTTATTCTCTTCCCATTTTCTCTTAAACTTCTTCTTCTTCATCACAAATATATTTCTTTCATCTTCTGTTCCAACAAATTGGTATCAAGGAGCTCGGTTGCGATTCAAGGAGAATCTAATGGCAAACGGAACAACAACGTCGACACAGATTCCAGCAAATCTACCAGTTTTCAAAGGAGAAAACTATCAACGATGGGTTGCACAAATGAAGGTCATTTTCAGATTTCAAGATGTTGTTGAAATCTTGAATGATGGTGTATCGGAGCTGGAAGCAAATGCGACGGAAGCCCAGAAAGCTACGCACAAAGATCAGAGGAAGAAAGATTGTAAAGCACTATTCTTGACTCATCAGTGTGTAGATGATGATGTTTTTGAGAAGATAATCGAAGAAGAGTCAGCAAAAGAAGCATGAGACAAGTTAAAGAACTTGTATGGCGGAGGAGAAAAATTGAAGAAGGTGAAGTTGCAGACGCTGAGAAAGCAATACGAGATGATGCACATGAAGGATGATGAATCAATATCTGCATACTTCTCAAAGATTATGACACTGACGAACCAAATGAAAGCATGTGGTGAAACAATCACAGACCTGCAGAAAATAGAAAAGGTATTGAGATCTTTAACAACAGATTTTGACTATATTATTGTAACAATTGAAGAAGCAAAAACTCTATCTGAGATGAAGTTAGAAGAACTTCAAGCTTCATTAGAGGCTCATGAGATGAGATTGAAGCAAAGAAACTCAGAAAGAGAGAAGGTGGCTAAACAAGCATTGCAATCAAGATTCAGCAAGAAAGCTGAAAAATCAAAGTCTCGAAAGCATTTTGCAGATGATGAGAAGTCAAGCAAGAATGCTGATTCGAGAAAAATGATGAGCAACAAGTATTATGGTAAGAAATTTGACAAGAAGGATAAGCAATGCTACAATTGTCAAGGTTTTGGTCACTTCGCTTGAGACTGTCGAAGGAGGAAAGTAGAAAGGGCGAAAGAAAGTGATGAAGTTCAATATGCACGTGCAGGAGACAGTGATTCAAATGATGTGCTGATGATGGTTAATTCTCAGTCGAACTTTGAGAAAACCAACATGTGGTATCTGGATTCAGGATGTAGCAATCACATGACTGGCAACAAAAATTGGTTCACCAAACTAGATGAGTCAGTAAAAAGGGTGATAAAGTTTGCTGATGGAAGACACATCGATTCTGGTGGGAAAGGAGATATTTCGATTGCCAGAAAGGATGGTGGAAAAGCTACTATCACTGAGGTATTGTATGTACCCTCTATGACAAGTAACTTGATAAGTGTAGGTCAATTGCTTGCAAAAGGATTCAAGATGAAACTTGAAAGAAATGAGATGAAAGTCTATAGGGCTGATGGGAGGATGATCATGAAAGCGCCATTGGCAGAAAACAAGACGTTCAAAGTTGAACTCAACACATCAGATCACAAATGTCTTGCTTCGACGACATAAGAAGACAAGAACTGGCTATGGCACCAAAGGTATGAACATCTAAACTTCATAAGTTTATGTATGCTCAATCAGAAGAAGATGGTGGTGGGTTTACCTTATGTGAAGGAACCAAAGCAAGTATGTGAAGAATGCTGTAAAGCCAAGCAGGCAAGGAAGGCATTGAAACATGACTTGCCCATGAAATCCAAGCGCAAGTTGGAGCTAGTTCACTCTAATGTGTGTGGACCATTTGAAGTGAAATCCAATGGAGGCAACAGATATTTCTTTAAGTTTATTGATGAATTCACCAGACATATATGGATTTACATCATTGAAAGGAAAAGTGAAGTATTCACACAGTTCAAGAAGTTCAAGTTGCACGCTGAAAGGCAAAGTGGCTGCAAATTGAAGAAGCTAAGAACCGACGGTGGTGGTGAATACACTTCTGTTGAATTTGCCAAATTTTGTATTGGGGAAGGTATAGAGCATGAGGTTACTGCTCCCTATACACCTCAACACAATGGCATAGCTGAGAGGAAAAACAGAAGTATACTGAACATGACAAGAAGTATGTTGAAAGTTAAAGATATGCCTAAAATATTTTGGGCTGAAGCAGCTTCGACAGCAATATACATTCTGAACAGGTGTCCAACAAAGAGGGTAGTTGGAAAAACACCTCATGAGGCTTGGATGGGATCGAAACCAAGTGTGAGTTGTGACACCCCGAATTAATTCAAATGTTAGATAATTAGGAATTTAATTATTTAATTAATTAAAGGCTTGATCATTTATATTTTTGGATTTAATTGGATTATTTAATTAAAAAGAAGAGTTGGTGGTGTGAGGAGTAAGTAGAGGTTGTGAGTGGTAAAGTACTCTACTTTACTAGTTACTAATTATTTATTTTATTGGAATAAATAAAAGGAGTATTAAAAGGATTATAAAAAGGAAAAGAAGGAAATAAGGTCTTTTGGAAAAAGTTATTTCACGTAGAATTGGAGAAGAGAAGAGAAGAGAGGAAAAAACCAACGCCGAGGAAATCGAAGATCATCGCGAGGTAAGGGGTGATTTCATTCGGTTTTAATACCTTATGGTTTTGGGAATCAACCGGGTGATTGGGTATGTTAGGAAATTTAATTTAGGTGATTATAGGTTTGTAGGAATTAAACCCTATTTGTGTCGGATGGTAGGTCGGAAACCATTAGTGTGTCAAATAATAAATAGAAATGATGAAATAATGTTGTTTGATGTTATAATGGTGTAAAATGGATGTATTTTAGTGTTCCTCATGTTGCAATTCGTATGGGAATGTTTGGAAGTGATTTGGAATGGGTAAATGCTGTCAAAATAGCAGTTTTTGATTCTGCAGGTCGTGGGAACTGGTTCCCAGTGGGGAGGAACCGGGTTCCCAGTGTGAATTTTTCAAAACTGGGCATTTTTGTACGTAGGAACCGGTTCCCAGTAGGGTAGGAACCGGGTTCCCATACAAAATTCTAGGGGCATGACTTTTTCAAAAAGTGGAAACCGGGTTGTACCAGGGTAGGAACCGGGTTCCACTGTATTGAGATAAAAAATACTTAAACTTCAAAAATTCATATTTTCTAAACCGTAACTCCGATTCGAGTTCCGTTTTCGGCATTATTTCTTAAATTTAAAATACTATCTTTTAAAAAGGAAAAATATTATTTTGATAAAATTATTTTAAAAAGAGTCGAGCTTCCGATTTTGAAAAGTGTGGATAGTTAAGGATGATGGGAAATTATTATAAATGGTCTGAGTTATCGGATGAGAACTAATGCGTACAATGTTGTATTTTGATATTCATTATGATTGAATGTGATACATTGGTGATTGGCATTATGTGAATTATATTGATATCATAATCTGTGAAGTGATGTTGCATGTTTTTATGATGCATGCATGAGCATTTGTTAATTTGGTTCATTCCCATTGTACGGAAATGAACTGGCTGAGCCAATAGACTTACCTGGATTTAGAGGTAGTGAGGCTGGATTCTTGACCCAATGGTTATGGGCGAATCATGGATTTCCGCTGTCTTTCCGCATGTAAACGGAGCAGTGAGTGAACTCGGTTCACGTTTTGGTACCACATGCATAGAGTCTGCATTCCATATGGGGTTGTAACATGCTAGGATGGTTTCCAGTGTTGCAATTTCCATTGTTTGTTATATTACATGTTCATTGTGTGAGATGCCTTTGTGAATTGACTACGACTATGTGTTTGGATAATGGATTAATGTATTCGATTATTCTGTTGTATTTAAAAATGTATAATGCATTTTATATTGGATAGAAATCTCACCCTTACTTTGATGATTTCAGATTTGAAGTGATTAGCTGCTTGGAATCATTGAGGGTAGCTTCTAGAGTCGAGTCATTAGTTAATCCGCGTGTCAGTGTCGTGCTCTGGTAGATGTAACACTGGGGAAACGCTTGAATTGAAATCCTTTTTGGATATTAAATATTAGTTTTGGTTAATGTTTCAATTTATTGTCCTGGAATGATTACGAACGACATATTCAGGATTTGTTATGTTTCATTTCCGCTGTTAAATATAACCTTAAGTCTGTTTTATTTATTGATTTCCTTCAGTGAAAGCATGACATCTGTTTGGTTATAATTTTGAAGTATATTAAAATTGTGACGCCTCTTGATATGTGTTAAATACTCTGATTAATATTTATAAATCGCGGGTAATTAGAAGGGGTGTTACATGAGTCACTTCAGAGTTTTTGGATCAATGTGTTTCAGGCATGTACCTGAACAATTGAGAAGAAAATTGGATGATCAAAGTGAAGCTGTGGTTCTTATAGGTTATCATTCGACTGGTGCGTACAAGCTGTATTCACCAATCGAAGATAAACTAATAATCAGTAGAGAGGTTCGAGTCGACGAAAGAAAAGGTTGGGATTGGAGTCGAAGTTCAATACAAGAATCAGACACTGTTATAACTGTGTTCGAAGAAGACCCACAAGATGAGCCCTCGAATAGTCGAAGTGAACAAGGCAACACTTCAACTAGTCGAAATGAAGAACCACCTGAGCAAAGTGAAAGAAGGTCGACGAGAACAAGAACTGAATCCACTAGGCTGGCTGGGTATGAAAGATTTCCAGATCAAGTGATTGATGATGATGGTGATTTAGTTGAAGAAGCCATGATGATGGCTGAAGCAGAACCAATCGATTTGAATGAAGCAATGGGAAATTCGAATTGGTGCGAAGCCATGAAAGAAGAACTCAGAGCCATTGAGAAGAACAAGACTTGGGAGCTTGTCGAAAGAACAAATAAGAAGCCAATTGATGTAAAGTGGATATACAAGGTGAAACGAAGGCCAAATGGAGAAATTGCTAAGTACAAAGCAAGGCTGGTGGCTAGAGGTTTTCTACAGAAGCCAGGAATAGACTACGACGAAGTATATGCACCAGTTGCTAGGCTAGAAACAATTCGAATAGTTGTTTCGACAGCAGCATACTGGGAGGGGATGGAAGATGCATCAGCTGGACGTGAAGTCAGCATTCCTGAATGGACCATTGGATGAAGAAGTCTATCTCTCTCAACCACCAGGATTCGACATTAAAGGACAAGAGTCAAAGGTGTATAGATTACAGAAGGCTCTCTATGGTTTGAAGCAAGCTCCTCGAGCTTGGAATAAAATAATAGATAGTTTCCTGATCGAAGCAGGTTTCACAAAGTGTGTCTCTGAGCATGGAGTGTATGTAAAAGATGTCGACGGTATCATTTGAATCATTTTATGCCTCTATGTAGATGACCTACTGATTACTGGAGATGAAGAAGTTGAGATAGTAAAGGTCAAGTCAAAGCTAATGCAAGAATTCGAAATGTCAGATCTAGGGAATCTCATATTTTCTAGGAATGGAATTCAAAAATACTGAAGAAGGAGTATTCTTGCATCAAACCAAGTATGATCAAGATATTCTGAAAAGATTCAACATGAGCAACTGTAAAGAAGCTGTCACTCCATTAGAGACAGGAGCAAAACTGAAGAAAGAATCTAATGATAAGTTTGTAAATTCGACGTTGCACAAACAGATAATTGGATCCTTGAGATATCTTTGCAATACAAGGCCTGATATCTGCCAAAGTGTGGGGTTGTTGAGCAGATTCATGGAGAAACCCCAAGAGTGTCATCTCAATGCAGTAAAGAGGGTGTTGAGATACATAAAGGGAACTGTCGACCATGGGGTGTTGTTGCCAAAGAAGTCGAAGAGCAACACAAGCTTTGAAATTCATGGATATACTGATTCAGATTTCAGTGGAGATCAAGATAAAAAGAAAAGCATTGCAGGCTACATCTTCATGATCGAAGGTGATCCAATCTCCTGGAGCTCGAAGAAGCAAAGCATTGTGGCCTTGTCATCGTGTGAAGCAGAATATGTAGCTGCATCATATGCAGCATGTCAAGCAGCATGGATCGAAATGTTACTTGAAGAACTTAAGATAATGGAGCCAAAGAATATAAAGTTATTTGTTGACAACAAATCAGCGATTAACTTGGCTAATCATCCAGTGTGTCATGGTCGAAGCAAACACATTGAACGAAGGTATCATTTTCTGAGAGATCAAGTGAACAAAGGGAAGATCAAAATAAAGTACTGCAAGACTGAAGTTCAACTAGCTGACATATTCACTAAACCTCTGAAGAAAGTCAGATTCGAAGAGCTGAAAGGGAGCATCGGGATGAGAAGTCTCGAGAACATGAATTAAGGGGGTGTGTTAGAATGTGTGCATAATTCATGTTTCAATTGTAATCGAATAAGGTGGTGATCAAACAGCTTGGTGTTCGATATGTTACCCTTTAGTAAGTACAGTCGAATGAGTTGGGTTTTAGATATTTTGGGCCTTAGTTTAGTTTACACTATTGGGCCTAGGAAATGTGTCTATATAAGGAGCATTTCTTTGTAAACAAAACATCAATTTTCTCACAATATTATTCTTTCATTTTCAGTATCACATTTTATTCTCTTCCCATTTTCTCTTAAACTTCTTCTTCTTCATCACAAATATATTTCTTTTCATCTTCTGTTCCAACAACGTAGAGGTATGTATCAAGAAATTGATAATTAATTGCGAATGATTGATATATATATATATATATATATATATATATATATATATATATATATATTCAAAGAAAGCTAATATATATGAACCAAACACGCAATAGGTTCTGGACGGGAAGAATTGGTTTCAAGGAACAGCAGATGCTGTGAGGCAATTTACTTGGATATTTGAGGATGCAAAGAACACAAACATTGAGAATGTAATAATATTGGTTGGTGATCATCTATACAGAATATATTACATGGATCTTGTGCAGGTATTTGAGGATAGCGTGAAGATTCATGTTCATGTACATTTCCTTCTACATTTTAACCAATTCTTCATTGTTTTGATGTTGTAGTTTTTTTGTCATTCTACATTTTGGTAAGGCCACTTCACTCATGTTATGTGCATCTTAGATGTTTGTTACTAAACTGAATTCAGGCTACCGCGACATTCAAATGCATTCGAGGCAGTCGACGACAGTCATGCCCAATCAATACATTTCATCAACAATCAATGACTAGCACATTAAGTACGTTTTCATCTTTTGGTCCACCAGACCACCAATTTGAAATATTAGAAAATGACCAAGCTGGTTTGAAATTTGAACTGCAAGTGACTTATGTTTGTGTTATTGCCAATCCTTCTGCTGATGCTTTCTAATTTTGTTACAGTTGAAACACACTGCATGAGATTTTGTGTTTAGTCAATTAAGTAGTTGATAAATAATTTTGTGTTACAGTTAAAATTGTTATTAAATTTATTAATTTAATTGTTATTATATTTATTAATTTAGTCTATCATATTATTAAATTCAAAGTCAACATACATTAAGTTTGCATATAATTAATAAAATATATATTTTCATCAAAATTAATTTAGTCTTTTGTTTGCAAGATTGTGGATGAGTGTTTTTTGTCCCTCACCTTTGTGTGTTCTTCATCTACCGATGAATTTTTGCTAGATGTGATTCATGATTGAGTTTGTTTTGTATTAGAATATTTTGCATGATTTTTGTACTTAGGATTTGTTTCGTTTATATGTTGTCGTTGTAGGATAGTGGTAAGTATGTGTTTGTCGTGTACGTTTTTGTTTGAACCATACATTTGTTTTCTGTTTTAAAACTTGTCGATTTGTGATTCCTTGATTATCATTCTTTGTTTCTTTGGGTTACTTGACTTTGTTTGAGGACAAACAATGTGTCAAGTTGGGGAGAGTTGATAAGTGCCAAAATATAGTTATTTTGTACATATGTTTTGTGGCACTTGTCTATTCTTTTGTTTTGAATATCGTTGAATAACCCCGCTTTTTGTTGTAAATATGTTTTATTGCATTTTGTGTGTATATTGTACCGATTGATTAGTTTTGTGTATATTTTGTAGGTATTTTTGCATTATTGGAGCAAGAGGAATAAAAGCTTCAAGATGCATTGTTGATCAATAATGGAATTAGACAAAAAGAGAAGTCATTCCAAGTTGTGCAGAGAAAGCAACAAAAGTTGCTTTTCTAGTGTCCACCACCGGGCGGTGAGATGGCGATGACAGGGCTTTGTGAGGGCTGGAAGCTTCGTCGAGCGGTGCAGGAGCGCTGCAAATTTGTCAAAATCTAATAGCTCCTGACTTTGGCTCGCCAGAAGCTCACTGGGCGAGGATGACTAGCTTCGTCGGGCGGTGATATTGGACGCCGGGTGGTGTGAAGATATTTTGCCCAGATGCTGACGTGGAGCATCGTGGGCCAAGTAATAAAGGACCAGTGCCGGGTGGTGCAATTGGAGTCCCGGGTGGTGGCTGCGCGACAAAATTTGTATATAGTTTCATTTCATTTCATTTTTGTGTTTTATGGTTTTTGGGGTGGATTCTTGCTCCAAAATTCCACCACCTTATAGTTTTTGATAGATTAGCTTAGAAAACAACACTAGGGTCTTGCTTATGCATGATTGAAGGTGAATTTCTCTTTGATAGGCATTGAAAACCGGTGTAAATGAGTGGTTTATCTCTTCTCTATGTATTTCTCTATTGTTGGTTATGTTTGTATATTTACTCTGAACTCATGTATATTTGTCGCCCTTGGCGTTGTATAAAGTATGCTTTACGAATCTGTGTTGGTAATTGTCTTAGGTTTTTACTCTATGTTAGGGATTTGAGTTTTGCTAGACATAGACTGCTTAGATTGTTACCTAGGATGATTATCTGTTAGTTTTTGAATGCTAGAAATGAGTTTAGAGCTGACATTTACTTAGAGTATCTGATCTTAATGCCTATGTGTTGGTTGTTTTGATCTAGAGATAGTCTTTACGAGTGGCTCGATTGACTTCTGTGTTGTTGAGATATGCCAGACATGGATACCGAGGTGATGCGGTAGAATTCTCAATTTGGGTTAGAAATGGCTTAGATTGTGAGAGGTATGCGATGACACAGAGGAGTATCATAGGATGAGTATGACATGGATGGTAGATTTAAGTCTGTGACGAGTAGTATGCATTCGTTCTGGATAAGCTGTCTATCCTTGATACTTTTTGTTCATTTACTTTTTGTCTTTTATTTTCAATTCATTTAATCCCAAACTCATTAACGATAGAATTGTCGAACGAAGAATCAATAATCAATACCTGTGGACACGATACGATATAACCTAACGGGTATATATCACCCAGTAAAAATAAATACCTAATTCTTTGCTTTCCGCTAAATACCGCAGCAACAAGATGGCGCCGTTGTCGGGGATTGGTTTTATTGTTTCTGTATTGCGATAATTTCGTTGTTTTTGAGTTTTGTAATTAATGTATATCTTGTATAGACTTTGTATATGAACTTGTATATTGTTACATGTACATGTTGTGTGTGTACTTTTCATATGTATACATATGTGTGTTTTCCTTGTTTTCAAGTATTGTTGTAAGTTGTCTCGTATTCATAACGTATGTTGTGTGGTTGTTAGGACACTTTCTTTATGTTTGCACGGTGTGACAATACCATGGCATGACGAGAGGATGTTACTAGTGCTCGCACAATAAAGGCGTCGAGCTTACGACGTAAAACAAGCATGTTTTTGTTTGTTTTTGTTTACGTTTGTTTATGTGTGTGGTGGCTTGTGTTTTAACAAGTTGAAATAGAAATTGCTCTTAATTTTAAATCTTCACTTTTCAACTTGTTAATTCATTGTCTTCAAGTTTTCGTATTGTTATTTGTGTTTGTTTTGTTTTGTCTAATTATGTTTTTCACACAATGATCATGTATAAATATCAAACAATGGCAATTGTAACACTGGAAACCATCCTAACATGTTACAATTCCATATGCAATGCAGCAGACTCTATGCATGTGGTACCAATCGTGAACCGCGTTCACCCACTGCTCCGTTTACTCGTGGAAAGACAGTGTAATCCATGATTCGCCCACCCATTGGGTCAAGAATCTAGCCTCACCACCTCTAACCAGGTCAGTCTATTGGCTCTGCAAGCTCACTTCCGCACAATGGGAATGAACCAATTAACAAATGTATATGCATGCAATCATAAAAGCATGCCACATTATTCCACTGATCATAATAAATCAACATAATCACACGATGTCATTTCACCAATACATCACATTCAAATCACAATGGACATCAAAATATAACATGGTATGCATTAGTTCTCATCCGGTACTCAGACCATTCGCATTAATTACCATCTTCCGTATTTAAATCCACATTTTCAAAATCGGGGACTCGGCTCTTTTTAAAATAATTTTCAACAAAATAATATTTTTCTTTTCCAGGAGGTAGAATTTTAAATTTAAGAAATAACGCCGAAAATGGCACTCGAATCGGAGTTACGGTTTAGAAAATATGCATTTTGAAAATTTAGAAGTTTTGGAAAAATACACAGTGGTAACCGGTCCTCACTGGGAGAACTCGGTTCCCACAATTTGAAAATACGCGCTTCCTGGAAAAATGTATGGGGAACCCGGTTCCTCCCCACAGGGAACCGGTTCCCAGGTTTTCAAAATAGAGTCCCCCTGGATTTTTGTATGGGGAACCCAGTTCCTCCCCGCAGGGAACCGGTTCCCAGGTACAAAAATTCCCAGAATTTGAAATTTTACGCTGGAACCCGGTTCCTCCCCACAGGGAACCGGTTTCCACGACCTGTAACAGCAAAATTTATCATTTTTGACAGCTTTATGCATCCATAACCATTTCCAACCTTTCCAATACGAATTATAATATCATGAACACCATTCTAACACCATTTTACACCATTTTGACATCAAATAACATAATTTACCCGTTCCTAATTATCATCTGACACACTAGTGATCAATTTTCCATCCACTGACACAATTAGGGTTTCATACTATAATCTACCATTCCAATTCCTAACATACCCAATCATCCCATTGGTTCCCAAAACCCATAAGACATATTAACCGAATAAAATCACCCCTTACCTCGCGATGATTCTCCGATTTCTCTCGGCGTCGACTTTTCCTCTCTTCTCTTCTTTCTCCAACTCTACGTGAAATGATTTCTCCAAAAAAACGTCTCTTTTCTTTTCTTTTCCTTTTATATTTCCTTTTAATATTCCAATTAAAATAATTAATTAATACATAGTAATTAGTAGAGTGTTTTACTATCACACCCACCGTTTACTCTGCACACTTCCAAACCTTTCCTCATTAAATAATCCAATTAATCCAGATGAATTAAATATTTAAGACTTTAAATCAATTAAATAATTAATTCTCACTTATTTAATATTGAATTAAATCGGGGTGTCACAACTCTCCCCCACTAAAAGAGTTTTCGTCCTCGAAAACATACCTTAGACGAAAAGTTCGGGATATGAGTCCTTCATCTGACTCTCCAGCTCCCAAGTCACATTTCCTTCAGCTGGTCCTCCCCAAGCTACTCGTACTAGTACTATCTCTTTACCTCGCAATTGCTTCACTTTTCGATCCTCAATTTTCGCAGGCACTGCTTCAACAGTCAAATTATCTCGTACCTGAACATCATCTACTTGAATCTCATGAGACGGATCCGCAATGTACCTCCTCAACTGGGATACATGGAAAACATCATGCAAATTCGCAAGTGACGGCGGTAAAGCAATCTGATACGCAACTTTCCCAACTCTCTTGGTAATCTGAAACGGACCAATAAAGCGCGGAGTCAACTTCCTTGACTTCAAAGCTCGACCAATACCAGTCATCGGAGTAACTCTCATAAACACATGATCTCCTTCATCAAACTCAAGATCCTTCCTCCTCTTATCGTGATAACTCTTCTAACGACTCTGAGAAGTCCTCATCTTCTCCTGAATCATCTTAATCTTTTCTGAAGTTTGTTGAACGATTTCTGGTCCGATCACAGCACTTTCTCCAGATTCGTACCAACACAACGGTGTCCGACATCTCCTACCATACAATGCCTCAAACGGAGCCATACCAATGCTCGAATGAAAACTATTGTTGTAGGTAAACTCTATCAATGGCAAATAGCTATCCCAAGCTCCACCTTTCTCTAACACACAAGCTCTTAACAAATCCTCTAACGACTGAATCGTCCTCTCCGTCGACCATCATCTGCGGATGATACTGAACTCAATCATAACTTAGTACCCGAGCTTCTTGCAATTCGAACTTAGAAGTAAACCTCGGATCTCTATCCGACACAATGCTAGACGGAATACCATGCAAACTTACAACTTTCTCAACATACAATTACAACCTCCCATCGGATAATCCATTCTTATCGGAATAAAGTGGCGAACTTTCAATCGATTGACAATCACGAGATAGAATCACGGTCTTATTTGTTCTAGGCAATCCGGACACAAAATCCATAGAAATGCCATCCCATTTCCATTCGAACGAATAACGGTTCCATCGATCCGACGGCCGATGCTCAATCTTTGATTTCGACAAACAAAACATGCATACAAACTCGGCGATTTCCTTCTTCATTCCTGCCACCAAAATAACTTCTTCAAGTCATGGTACATCTTAGTAGCACGGATGAATACTCAATCCACTTGATGTCCTACATGTCGGTGAACCGACTTTGTAGGATTTTTGTATCCAAATGTGCGGATAGCAAGAGTCGCCACCGACTTTTATTTTATCCAATTAAGGGAAGGTAAAAGTAATGAAAAAGACCTTCGTTAGATTACGAGTTCGGAGAATGGTTATGAAAAGGGAAGGTATTAGCACCCTTTCCATCCGTAGTTATCTGGGCTCTTAGTTGCTCTAGATCACTTTTAAAATTGCTTTCTGTGTGTTTGACAAAGATGTTTTGAAAAAGGCATTTCGCTTTGACTTTGTAATGACTCATGTAGGAGTGTATACAAAGTGTTCGGAAATGTTTTTGTTTTGAAAAGAATTTGAACTTTGAAAAAAAGTGTGTGGTGTGAAAAGTATTTGATAGAGCAAGCAACTAAAAGACTTATTTACCTACTCAGAATTGGTCGTTTTGTTGTACTTCTACGTTCCTTTAGAATAGCGCTAGTCATACCATTAGTTAGTAGGTAGCTCCATTCGTTGGATGTAAGCGGGACATTCGAAGGGACATCGGATGGTCATAGAAAGCAACTTGTAGGAAGTATCCTAGCACATTCGAATGGACTATCATCATTTTTCGTAGGCGACAATCGAGGGTCAAGATCATGTATTCGGAGGCGACATCATGGGTCTATGATCTTTGTATCGAAGGGACTATGATGATTTGTTTTGAAGGCAACGGTGCTAGAATACCTCTACGTTCGAGGGACATGACCATTTTGAATTCGAAAGGCATCGAGAGAGAATTACCCTAAGGGGTGCGTGTGTGATAGAAGTGTGTTGAATTCAGAATATGTTATCTTGAAGATTAGTGTGAGCTATGTCCAATTATTATCTTGCCATACACGCCTAATTACTAGCAATTGATAAGAGTGCGGAAAATAAAATGCGGAATGTAAAGCGGGAATGTAAAGGTGCGGAAAGATAAACCTACGCTATTACATGGCTTTGGGGCAGATACATAATTTAAAATGCGGAAAATAAAATCCTAGATTAAACTATTACAACCCATGAACAATTACATTATTGAAAAAATAGAATGATAAAAAGAAAAAGAGAAAATCGTCTGAATCGGATCAACCTGTACAAAAAGAAGAAATCGGAAAATGCAATATGAATCGAATAAGAGGAAAAATGTTAGAAAAATGCAAGTTTTAATATGAGAAAATTAATATATGCTGGAAATAAGATAAATATATTAAAATAATTTTTTGGGATTTTTTGGAAAAGATTTAATAATTAAAATGCAATTAAAAGTGAATTAAATGCAAAAATATAAATAAAATAAATATGCATGCAAAAATATGTTTTTTTAATTTATTAAATTAAATAAAGATTTTTATGAAAATAATGTAAAAAGAAAAAATGTTTTTGGTAATTTTTTAATGCAGAATAAAAATCATGAAAACAATTAAAATAATATGCAAAAATATTAAAATAAAGAAATAGGAAAATATGGAATTTGCAAACTTGTAAAAACAAAGTGTCTGAGCCAGGGATCGAACTGGGGACACTAGCTTTAAACTTTGAAAACCAACGCGCTGACCAACTGAGCTGGCATGCCTTACTGTTTGGAAACGGAACGATTTGAAAATAACACGCGTCGCCCATCAGCTTCCTCCCGCTCGCGCCATCCAGTCATCTTCAACCTTTTGAATTTTTGAAAGATAGCGTCGGCTTTGGTTCGGCCTTGCACTCAGCAAAATCAAAAATGCGATACACAATATAAATTATATCTAAGGCCATGGTTCGACTCAAGCATTCGAATGCGGATATAAGTCTTATTGTCCAATTTACGTATTTCATGAAACCCTAAATCGCCACATAAACCCTAATCATGGTGAAACGCGATTCGCCATAGAAATCAATTGGCTTGCCGAAAGTTTGTAAACTCGATTCTAAACACAAACAAACAATCAAAACAAGTTAATAATGCATGAATATTGATAATCGAATTTTGAAAATAATAACAAACCGAAGCGGGATTGCTTGATTCTTGATGGTTTTGAGCGATGTAAGAGTCGGATCGACTCTAAAGACCTCAAGGAATGTAATGGACGCTTGGAATGAGTTGAATCAAGCTAGGGTTGCCAGTTGCTTCAAACACGGATTTTTGAACTTTGGAATAGGGTTTGTAGAGCAATTTTTCCGTTTTGCAATTGAGATGCATCAAGTATATATGCTGGATGGATTTGGGATTGGATTTGGAAAGAATTAATCAATATTCAATGGAAATCAAATTTGATATTCTCATGAAATCAAATTTTCAAATTTTGTCCAATTTCAATCCAATCTTGCCAAATTTAATCTAATTTCGAAATTGCTGGCATTTATGGGTTGATTGGATCACAAGAAAGCAATAAAATCAATCTTCAATTAATTTTGATTTTATAATTTATTTTAAGATTTAATTTGCATTTAAATGAATAAATTACAAATTAAATAGAAAAATAAATCAAAAATTCGTGGCATTGGGCTTGGACATTCCTAATTGCATGAGGAACAAGTTAGGATGAAGAAAAGTAGGCCCATTTGTAAAGATTTGATTTTTGAAGTATCTCTCTTTGTGCATTCTTCCAAAATTGCCCAACTTGTGAATGGTGTAACTTTCTCAATTTTCCACATTTTTGAATGTTCTTGGACTTTTTGGAAAGCTCTAAGAGTCCTCTAAACAATGTCTTTGGTCTCATCTCAATTGGAGTTACCATGCTCAATATATCTTCAAATAAAAAGTTGACTTTTGTTGACTTTGAAAATGACCTGTAATGTTTTGAGCTATACCTCTCAAATGAAGCATTTTTTGGATATTCTTGTGAGACATGAAGTTGTAGAGAATTGAATTTCCTTCAAAATGAGCTTTGGTGGGAAAATTTCTGAGAAAGTATGAGAAAGTTATGATCGGTCAAAGTTCGATTGACTTTTCACCTAGAAACCCTAATTTAGAAAGTTTGACTTTTGAGCAAATCTTGAGTTTTCTTGATGAATCATGATCAACCCTTGATCAAATGATGAATGTAACTTCAAAATGAGGATGTTGACCAAAAATTATGAAGTTTGTTGTATGTTGACCACGTTGACTTTTTGTCAATACACCGATTTTCAACCATCGAGCAATTATGAGGAAACTTGACTTGTGAGGCTTGAAACTTGACATGGAGAATCTTTAAAGCATATGAGGAGGCATGAAGGACATTGGAGATGTTGGAAGTCCATCTGAAGCTGAGAATTGCCAAACCCTAGTTTGGGTTGATTGTCTAGGAGAGAGTTTGTCTGATCAACTCTTGAGGAATCCTTGAGCATAGATGTATGAAATCTTTTGAATAGATGGAGGGCAAATTTTGGGGTATGACAGCTGCCCCTGTTCAATCGTCTTGTACTGGAAGAGTTAGATTGACATGCTTGTCTTTCGTGACCTGGAGGTAGAAGATGATTGAACACTCGAATACACCTGAAAATTTGCACTCGCGGTTGGCTGATGATGCGGGAACGGGCTTACAGATGCCGTTTGGAGAAGCTGGTGAATGAGTCGTACGCTAGACTCGAGATTGTTGATAGGAGAATTGACGGAGATGGGCTTAAGATGCCATCTGGAAAGATCGATCTTTGGGGAGTGGCCGTCGGGCTCTGAGGCGTTTGGAAGGAGCATGGAGATGGGCTTAAGATGCCATCCGGAGGGAGTCGTACGTTAGAATTCGTGTTCATTTTTGAATGAAGTTATTGGTTTGTATTGATTTTTAACCATATATGCAGCATTTTGAAAGTGAAGAAATGTTGACAGGTAGTCGGAGATGGGCTTAAGATGCCATCCAAGGCAACTGAGTCGTACGCTAGACTCTGTAGTTGCTGTTGATAATAGGAAGAGGTCAGAATAAATCTTCGTGTCGATTACTCTGAGGGAGATTGTAGTTGGCAAAAATGTGGATAGCTTCCCTGTTGTGCATCGGGTGTTGATCCATTGCCTGTTATCGGAGGATAACCAGAGGCGGTCTTTCAGATAGTTTTCCCGTCGGTTCGAGGCTTAATCCTGGACCAGTCGTCGGAGGACAACCAAGGGCGGTCTTTCAGATAGTTTTCCCGTCGACTCGGGGCTTAATCCTGGACCAGTCGTCGAAGGACAACCAGGGGCGGTCTTTCAGATAGTTTTCCCGTCGATTCGGGGCTTAATCTGGACCTTTGCGTCAGAAATGACTTTCACATGCTTTGGAGAAAACAAGAGAAACTTCGATAGAATATTCGTTAGTTTTATGCAGAGTATGATGCATGATAGTGTAAATGAATGACATATGCATGAATTATGACTTCATGAGTAATGTATGAATGATAAATGTTGTGATATTTCAAAACATATCCATCTTGAAGAAGATGCGGATATTCTGTTTGAAGATTTCTGACTTCTGTTTGGGGAATTGTGTAGGTGGAAACCCCGCTTTTGAAGGAGGAGAAAGATATCCTGGATTCCTCCGATGCACTATCTGACCAAGTCCTGGGCCTAGATACTGTTGAGGAAGGTAGAGATTTGAGAAGCTTGTTGTTGGAGATCTCATAGACCTGTGAGGAGAGTGGGAGGCAATCATTGGGGACCTTGTATGTAGATCCTGCTTGAGGAAATTTAGGAGAGCTCTCTTGGGGATTCAGTGTAGATCTCATTGGAGAGCATTTGATGGTTCTTTGAGAGCCGGGCTAGAAGAGTGGAGTCCGTTGTAATCTCTGGTGGGAATAAAGGTGTATGTTTCATCCGATGCACTATCGACCAAGTTTGAGTCGGATCTTCTGCGGGAAGGGAGGATTGAGACACGTCCGTGGGATGAATACCTTATTTGGGGATGAGGTGTTACTGCTTGGAGACTGATGTAACATTGCTCGGTTGAGTGGAATCACTGCTTGTGGATTAACATATACTCCGCTGGGGAAGGTGTGTTGGGAGTGACACCTTTATGCTCTGCGGGGAACTATTTGGTGACTTTCGTCGTCATCCCAATTCTTGGAACCTGTAGTAAGTACCTTTGCATGTTCACTTTTCGTATGTTTGTGATTAGATTCTTATTGTCAAATGCGTATAGTCATTCAAAACAAACGTTGGACTTATTGCAAATAACAACAACAGAAATTGTAAAGAGAAAGAAGCTTGCATTTATTTGAAAGGTGGCGTATGGCCAAGTAGTTTGTACACAAGAAAGGTAACAAGCTATGCGGAAACAATCTCGTTAAGTTCCAACTATGCTAGTACTCATATATTTCGACTATCTCATCTCTTCATCGTTAGAAAGTGAGTAGGTGATCTTCGCCATTTGAACCTTGGGATCTTGATAGTAGTGCAGGCGGGTGATCTGGAAGAGACATAGAAATCGCTTAAATCCTAACTTTTGCCTAGACCGCCCTTTCGGGTTTTGATCTGGGATACCCTTTTACATGGCCTTTTCGGTTTTCGACTTGCGGGTGTACATGTTTTGTATATATCCTTAATTTTTGCCCGAACCTTTTGGTTCGCCGGGATGCCCTTATTTTTGCCTAGGTTGTCGACCTAGCGGGTCTCTTTATCGTAGTATTTTTGACTATGTCTGCGTTCACGGTGTGGGAAGTCTTCACCATCCATGGTGCTAAGTATCATAGCTCCGGGAAAATCTTGTCTTGACTACAAATGGTCCCTCATAGGTGGGAGTCCATTTGCCCCAGGATCACCTTGTGGAAGAATGATGCGCTTGACTACTAGATCACCGACTTGGTAGACTCGGTGCTTGACCTTCTTGTTAAATGCTCGATCATTCGTTTCGATAAATCTGTCCATGGCGGATGGGCCAGTCGTTCTCATCGATCAAATTAATCGGTCAAGCCGTATGCGACCCAATCATCTTCGCTTTCTGCTCTGGAGGACTCGGTTGAGGGTATCCGAACCTCGATGGGTAAGGCGGCTTCCATACCGTATACAAGAGAGGAGTTGCCCTGTGGATGTCCGTCTTTGTAGTGCGATAACCATGAAGAGCAAATGGTAACATCTCATGCCAATCTTTGTAAGTCATCATCTTCGTATAATCTTCTTAATGTTCTTGTTGGCGGCTTCCACTGCGCCATTCATCTTAGGCCGATATGGAGAAGAATTGTGATGCTTGATCTTGAGCTGCGTGCGAGTTCGGTGATCATCTTGTTGTTGAGATTGGAACCGTTATGCGTGATAATCCTTTCGGAGTGCCATATCGAGATGAGGTTATGTTTGATGAATCGAGCCACAACATTCTTGGTATGATGCATCGAGGCTTCTACCCACTTGGTAAAGTAATCGATTGCCACAAGGATGAAGCGATGTCCGTTGGGCGTGGGCTTGATTTCTCCAATCATGTCAATGCCCCACATTGCAAAGGCCACGGAGAAGTTAAAACATTGAGTCTTGGAGGTGCGTGTACTTTATCGATATATCGGCACTTGTGACAAGATCGAGCATAAGCGGTGACAATCGACTTCCATGGTGGACCAATAGTAACTTGTTCTCAAAATCTTCTTAGCCATCATGTGTCCGTGGGTACCAAATGCTTCGTGTAACTCTTCCATGATACGCATTCTTTGTTTTCGGTCTGCAGTAGACAACACGTGGTTGCGTTTGTATAAGATGCCGTTGCTAAGGAAGAATTTGGATGCAAATCTTCTCATGAACTTCTTATCATTAACGGATGCCCTGGGATATTCACGAGCCTCAAGATACCTCTTCACATCGTAGTACCAAGGTTTCTCTTATGTATCAAGCTCACAACAATATCTTTGGTTCGTCAAACTTCTCAATGATGATCAGGGAGCCTCGTTGTCCCATCGACCTTGAACATAGATGACATAGTAGCCACGTGCCTTGTTGATTCTCTTCTCGTGGAATATGATCAAGGTAATCTCTTGAGTAGGGATCAAACTCAGAACATGCTCTCGTACGGAATGAGATTCGGATGCTCGTATCCCTCGTATGTCGTGATCACTAAAGTGAGTCTCCATACACTTGTAAGAACTTGATTCTTAAGTCAATAGCGACTTTAAGACCCATGATGCGCCGTACTCGGCCATGTTGTTCGTGCAAGCTGAAACATAATCTGGCGGTGAAAGGCATATGTCCTTTGTGGGGATGTAATGATGGCGCCAATGCCATTGCCAAGTGCGTTTGAGGCTCCATCAAAGACCATAGTCCATCGGGATCCTTGTTCGGGTCCTTAAATGCAGGCACAGTTCTTCTAATCTGTAACTAGCAAAACATCTTCATCGGAAATTGAACTGCATAGGTGATAGTCATCTACGGCTTGATGAGCCAAATGATCGGCTACTACACTTCCTTTGATTGCTTTAGAAGTATCTTGGATGTCATACTCGGTCAAGATCATTTGCCATCTTGCTATTCTTAGGAGAGGTGGTTTCTCAAATATGTATTTTATTGGATCCATCTTGAAATCAACAAGGTAGTGTGAGTCAACATATCTTGTCTTAGTCGTGACAGCCCAAAGCGTTGCAAGTTTTCTCAATTGTGAGTATCTTGTTTCACGATCGGTAAACTTTTGCTAAGGTAGTATATTGCATGCTCTTTTCGACCAGACTCGTCATGTTGCCCCAACACACACCCCATTGAGTTCTCTAACACTGTCAAGTACATGATAAGAGGTCTTCCTTTGGCAGACGGCATCAAGATGGGAGGGTTTTGTAGGTACTCCTTGATTTTGTCAAAAGCGATCTGGCAATCGTCGTTCCATTCCACCACTTGATCTTTCTTAAGTAACTTGAAGATTGGCTCACAAGTAGCAGTTAGGTGTGCAATGAATCTGGCAATGTAGTTCAATCGGCCCAAGAAACCTCTGACTTCCTTCTCGGTGCGGGGAGCTGGCATTTCTTGAATAGCTTTAACCTTGGCGGGATCAACTTCAATACCTCTTCCACTGACTACAAACCCTAGGAGTTTTCCGGATCTGACTCCAAAGGTGCACTTGTTGGGATTAAGTCTCAGTCTGTACTTCTTCAATCTGTCAAATAGTTTCTGCAAATGATCGAGATGGTCTTCTTCAGTCTGCGATCGAGCTATCATGTCGTCAACATAGACCTCTATCTCGTGATGAATCATGTCATGAAACAATGCCACCATAGCGCGATAAGTGGCGCTGCGTTCTTCGATCCGCAGCATAACCTTGTGAAAGTGCCCCATTATGTAACAAAAGTAGTCTTCTCCATGTCTTGGGAGCCATTTTGATCGATTGTAGGAGAAACCATCCATGAAGGAGAAAACCTTATCTTTGGCGGTGTTGTCAACGAACATCAATATGAGGAAGTGGAAATCGTCTTTCGGACTCGCTTTGTTCGGATATTTGTAATCCACACACATTCGTACCTTGCCATCCTTCTTATGCGGGTACCACATTAGCAACCTTGGGGATAGGAAGTGACAAGAAACGCATTGAGCCTTCATAACCCGGCTTTGATCTTTTCGACATCTCGGGCGTCAGCCAGACATACATTTCTTTGGGAAAACCCTCTTTTATCGGCAATCGATGTACCACAATATCAATGTCTAACCACGGCATGTCTTCGTGTGACCAAGCAAAAACCTCAACATAGTCTCGTAGCATGAACCAATCTTTCTTTAACACATTCTCAAGACCCGCTCTATCTTGATCTCTTTTACATCTTCGTCGGTACCCAATTCACAACCTCGACTTGCTCTTGGTGTGGTGTATAACTCGCTCTTCTTCTTTGTGCGATCGGCAAGTTCTCCGGCACTTCACAATCTTCCTCACTTTCGTCTTGACTTGGTAGATCGGATTATCAAAGTCATATTTAGCACTAGCATTTGTTATTGAGATTCGGAGTGATTACGCGGTGTATCATGTGGGTGTGTGTAAGAACACAAAGCCTTTTGAAGGGGTGATAAAGTAAAGAAAAACAAACAATTGAATGCAAAAGTCCAACGAATTTATTGAATGAAAATACATGAACGAGATAATAACCCTCATGAGCGAGCCATGATGCCGGGCAAGGCACTAGGCTTTCAAAGTTTATTGTTCAAAACATAAAGGAATACGAAAAGCAAAACAAAACAGCAATTACTCGACTAAAGGAGATTGGTATGGCGTCTTGGTCTTCCAATTCTTTGAGCCCTTGATGCAGTTGGGAAGATCCACTTCTTGCGATGTCGGCCGTTGTCGTCGTCTTCTATATGGATTCCACTCTGGCGATCACGGAAAGGAAGTTGGCGGCACGTTCGCGGCGTATCATCTTCGACCCTTAATGGTGAAGCCTAAACCGGTCTTGTCGGTTGAAAGGAAGATCGGGGCTGACCCCAAATAGTACTCTTTCCTTCAATGACTTGAGCATCTTTCAATGAGGCCATCCTAGGCGGAACTTGTGTAATCTCGGGAGTGGCGGAGAGTCAGGCATGACTCGGGTATTGTTTCAAAAGTTTGAGAGTCTCAAAGAATTCACCCTCCATCTCGGTATCGGAATGACGTAGATGGTGACCATATACTCTTCTTCACCACACCTTGTGACAACCCCTTTCACCGGGTACTTGACGATGTAAGGTAGATGTGGCCTTTGCCCATGTATCAAGGCGTCCAGTAGACAAGAGTAAGCGGGACGGATGTCCATAACAAGAAAGTGGAATCAAAGTCGGGAACCGACTTTACAGGTGAGTGAGCTCTCCAAGCTTTGTTAGCTTAGAACCATCAAAAGCTCTCACGATTATGTCTTTGGGTCTTAGAACCAACCCTTCGACATCAAGTCGTTCAAAAGAAGTCTTGATGGGATATTGAGCGAGGCGGTATCAACAAAGCATGAGATAAGGTGGTGCCTTTGCACTCAGAGAGATGTGCAAGGCTTTGTTATGTTTCTTTCGGGAAGAGTCAAATCGACATCGAGAAGCCTAGGCCGTTGTTGGCAGCCAGGCTAGCAATACAAACTTCGAGTTGATCGGTGGTAGTGTCTTGCGGCACATGAGCATTCTTGAAACTTCACCAAGGCATTAGCATGAGCCTCGAACCTGAAGCGAGCAAGCATGGAGATCTTGGGCGATGTCATCCCATTGTTCCACAACATTGTAGTCACTCTTCTTGATAATTTTAATTTCCTCCATTTCTCGTTTGGAGTGTCTTGACAACTTCCTTTGGTATACGGTTGAGCGGGATGAGTCTGGTTCTTTCCCTCTGGTGGGGATATTGATTGGGTAGGAATGCTTTGGAGTCGGATGTCTTTTGGAGGAGAGATCTGGAGAGAATACCCTTCAGGTTCGGTCACCTTCTTGGATCCGGTGATGTTGTCAATGTCGGGAATAGAAACTTGACGATAAGATCTTCAATAGTCGAGGGTCTTGCTTGGCCATGATAGTAAACATCGGCTCCATAATTCCAAGGATAGCCTTGTCGGAGGAATATGGCCTGGTCTTGGAGAAGTGATAATGAGAGGCGCCACTCTAGGCACAGGATCAGAGGAAATCCTTATTGTGTTAACATCGGCATAGTCTTAGGAAATCGTCACCCCATCCGGTTGCTTTAACATCTTCAATAGGAATCTTGTAGCTTTCGAGGACGATGTACTTCACCATGTAATCATATTTTCCACTTGGCTGCCCAAGGTATCCCACACAGATGGCAGTTTTGTTTGCATTGTCAATCTTCAACTTAGACATTTCTTCACACACGCGCGGTGGTTTCAAAATAGTATCTCACGGTTGTCCATCATACCTGAACCGTCTTCTCGACCAAGCCAACCATCGGTAGCGGATGGGCACCAGACAATCCTCAGGGCATCCTGAGTTGACACCGGCTTGCAGCAAATTTTTCTTAACAGTCATTAGAGGAATGGTCAAGTCATCTATGTTGAAAACATAAGTATCGTCACCAACAGCATTGGAACTCTTGTCATGGTTAGGCATAGGCGCGTTGATCACATTCGAAGTCTCAACAGGAGGGTCAAAATCAATTTGCTTAGATTCAATCATATCCTGAATCTTGTTCTTCAGAGCCCAACAATCATCAGTATTATGTCCAGGGCTGTTGGAATGGTAAGCACACTTAGCATTAGGATTGTATCTCGGAGAGGAAGTGTTGACATTCTGAGGAGGATCCCTCAAGGTAATCAGCTCTGCTTTCAACATGTGTTGTAAGGCTTGCGACAAAGGCATGTTGATCTTCGTAAACTGTCTTCGTGGTGCGTTAAGTTCTGCGTTGTCTCGCGAGGTTGTCTTGATGTAGGATTGGAGATCCAACTGCCCCCCAGTTAGTAGCGGTCGGTTTGGCTCGGCTTTTCGACCATACACATCATTAGTTTCTTTCTTACCACAAAAGATTTCTTGCGACATTTGAAGATGACTCTATCTGAATCTTCCACTCTTGATACCGACTTCAATCGCTGCTTTGTCAATATCATTTCGGTGAATCCGGATGAAGAATTTCAATCGGATGATTGAAGAGCAGGCTGTCGGTGTCCCCATGAACATATCAACCAACTCCTATTGGACAAGGGTGGTTGAACTCTTCTACTAGATCTCTCCATTACGAGCATACTCCTTGAACTTCTCGTCGCGACCCATAGACTTGCTTTGTAGTTGCATGCGAGTGGGTGTCAATTCACATTGTACTCATCTTGCATGAAAGCATCGGCCAAATCACTCCAAGTACGGATACGGTCATTCTCTAGCTGATAGTACCACTCCAACTGGGTTCCGGACAAACTCTCTTGAAAATAGTGCATCCACAACTTCCTGTCATCAGTGTGGGGATTGATCTTCTGGACATAGGACTTCAAATGCAGCTTTGGGCAAGACATGCCATCATACTTGGAAAAAGTTGGAACTTTGAACTTGGGAGGAATCACAACACCAGGAACAAGACTCAGACCATCAAAGTTCAGCCCGAACATTTTCAAGTTTTCCACAGCATTCAGACGGTCTTTAAGTTGCTTGTACTTGTCATCTTCATCAGAGTGTTGGCTATAATCAGAGTGATCCTCTCCTCCTTTCTTTGGCTCACGCTGCTCACCCTCATCACCCTTGGTACTCCCCTCGGTATGGACACTTCCTTCAGAGAGCTCAATACGGATGACCACCTTAGGACCCCCTTTGAAACATCTACCCATGTTGAGGAGACCAACAACCTTCTTCTTCTTGTTGATGAGCTTTTTCAAATCTTCTTGGCCTTGGACCAAGTTGGTGAACATCTCTTGGCCCAGGCATTACGAGCACGGAGATCTTTGTGGTCTGTTTAGAGCCATTTACGCTAAAATAAATAGCGAGCAAATGAGAAAACCAATCTCAAGCGTACGTGATGCAATGTTATGCTATGCTGTCACGATGTTTATGCAATGCAATGCAATGTTTTCAAGGACCTAAGAGACTTAAATTTGTTAAACAAGCAATGAACAAACATTTATTAGTACTTCTCATTATTCTTTTTCTTTTTAAGTACAAGAGATAGTTCAAAGCAATAAAAGAAAACATAAACATCCTAAAGCTCTAAGTCTCCCACGGGCGCTTCCTCTTGGTGCCGATGTAGGCGTTGATGTTTCGCTCCTCGTGAAGTAGCTTTATCAACTCTAACACTTTCTTCTCGCTTGCATAGCATTGAGCTTCAAAGGTATCCCTCTCTTCTTTGAATCGGGATCTCTTCAAGTCTTCAAAATCGGTAGGCATGTCGGGATGGAGAACAGTATAGGTCACCTATAGCAGGTTCCATAATTCTTGGTAAAGCAGTGAATGGCATCATGAGGTTTTGAGCTCGAGCTCGCACCCATTTGAGGTAAGGTTCCCAAGGAATGGAGTTGGTGCCCCAAAGTCTTAGTATCAGTCTTCTTTACCATGCCCCAAGCATGTATAAACCTTCGTAATGCGGAGATCGTGATTGTAGTCGAACACAACATCTTGGAGAAGCATATCATGAGGACCATCTCTTGAGCAAAACAAAGCGGCGTAGAGCTAAGGAAGGGTTATAAGTAATACCTCCCTTATACAAGGTGGTACATTAGGGAACTCTCCTCGCTCAATGAATGTGAAGTCCTTTTGAGAGAAAAGATTCCAACGGATATCGGAATGAGAGAGTGACATCAATCTTTGAGACCATCTCAACCTTTGTTCGTTCCTCAAGCGATGGAGGAAGGTGCGAAATAAACCACCTTGAAAGTAAGGACCAACACATGAGGTTCCTTGTCGCTTAGTAGTGCAGTGTGGAAAGAATGTAGAATGTCTCCAAGTAAAGTAGGCCTTTGGATTGCGGGTGAAAGCAACTTGATGGCGTTGACATCTATGAATTGATCCGAGTTAGGAAATAGAACCAAACCATAAATTAGCAAGGCCACAATGTTTTCAAATGCATGGAAACTCATAACTTTGAGGAATTCTCGGGCTTTCTTAATTAGGAACTTGGAAAGTAAACCTTTAACTCCACTTCTAGTTTCCCAATTGGCTTCAATGTCGGCGCTTAAGATGTAGGCGGATCGATGTCTTGAACTTAGGAACCTTTTCCAAATCGGTGAATGGCATTTGGTGAGAATAGGTACCCAAGTAGCTTAGAGAACTCTTCAAGGTAGGAACCGATAATCTGAAATGTAAAGCAATGGTGTTTGGATCAAAGAAGCTGGAATAGGACATGCATCATATCTTCTTCAAAACCGGAGATAACCCAATCAAGTAGATAAGTGTCTTTTGATGAGCATGGTGGGAATCTCGAAACCAATTCTTTGAGTTGAGAAGGATACCCATGAAGTTGATTCGGATAGTCTTTCTAGAAGCCATAATCCCTATAAAAGCAGCAAAGATAAATCCCTAGGTCCTTGAAATAGTTAGAAATGATATGCAATGCGGATGATGTCATGATGTCATGTTTAGCACACACAAACAATTCACACAATGAGCCTAGGGTTAAGGCTTGCATGAGGTATAGGTGATTACCCCAAAGTTTGAGTTGGTTCATCACTCCTATAATAGTAAGGGTTCTAGGAATCTCATATCATAGATCTTTCTCGTAGGCGCTTATTTCAATCTGACGGCCAAATGGTCGATCGAAAATGTCCCAAAGTCGATCTCGGCGTAGCATCAGTATCAACCAACCTCGGTCTACACAAAGGCCATCTCACTACCTTCTAATGGCCAAGATGGGTTAATTAAGGTTCTAAAAGTTTAGTTAGCGCTTGATGACACCACGTAGAAGCCAAATACTATCTTCAACTTGGGAATGAAGAGTATCGGGACAACCAAAGTGTCACGCTAACGTAGCCATCATGTTGACCGTAGTTATCGTCTAGGTCGCGATGATCTAATGCTACTTACCTAAAAACCGGACCGGTGTAGGATCCCAACAAAATAGTACCCAAGCCCCTTAAAGATAAAGCATACAAGTCAAACAAAAAGCGGTAAAATGATCTAGAAATCCCTAAGGCAATTCTCTCTTTTAGGGTGTATCCCAGTAGTGATTACATGTCTGGTGAACGACTTTGTAGGATTTTTGTATCAAATGTGCGGATAGCAAAGTCGCCACCGACTTTTATTTTTATCAATTAAGGGAAGGTAAAAGTATGAGAAAAAGACCCGTTAGATTACGAGTTCGGGAGAATGGTTATGAAAAGGGAAGGTATTAGCACCCTTTCCATCCGTAGTTATCTACGGGCTCTTAGTTGCTCTAGATCACTTTTTAAAATTGCTTTCTGTGTGTTTGACAAAGATGTTTTAAAAAGACGCATTTCGCTTTGACTTTGTAATGACTCATGTAGGAGTGTATACAAAGTGTTGGAAATGTTTTGTTTTGAAAAGAATTTGAACTTTGAAAAAAGTGTGTGGTGTGAAAAGTATTTGATAGAGCAAGCAACTAAAGACTTATTTACCTACTCGAATTGGTCGTTTTGTTGTACTTCTCGTTCCTTTAGAATAGCGCTAGTCATACCATTAGTTAGTAGGTAGCTCCATTCGTTGGATGTAAGCGGGACATTCGAAGGGACATCGGATGGTCATAGAAAGCAACTTGTAGGAAGTATCCTAGCACATTCGAAGGACTATCATCATTTTCGTAGCGACAATCGAGGTCAAGATCATGTATTCGGAGGCGACATCGTGGGTCTATGATCTTTGTATCGAAGGGACTATGATGATTTGTTTTGAAACAGCGGTGCTAGAATACCTCTACGTTCGAGGACATGACCATTTTGAATTCGAAAGGCATCGAGAGAATTACCTAAGGGTGCGTGTGTGATAGAAGTGTGTTGAATTCGAATATGTTATCTTGAAGATTAGTGTGAGCTATGTCAATTATTATCTTGCCATACACGCCTAATTACTAGCAATTGATAAGTGCGGAAAATAAAATCGGAATGTAAAGCGGGAATGTAAAGGTGCGGAAAGATAAACCTACGCTATTACATGGCTTTGGGGCAGATACATAATTTAAAATGCGGAAAATAAAATCCTAGATTAAACTATTACAACCCATGAACAATTACATTATTGGAAAAAATAGAATGATAAAAGAGAAAATAAATCGAATCGGATCAACCTGTACAAAAAGAAGAAATCGGAAAATGCAATATGAATCGAATAAGAGGAAAAATGTTAGAAAAATGCAAGTTTTAATATGAGAAAATTAATATATGCTGGAAATAAGATAAATATATTAAAATAATTTTTTGGGATTTTTTGGAAAAGATTTAATAATTAAAATGCAATTAAAAGTGAATTAAATGCAAAAATATAAATAAAATAAATATGCATGCAAAAATATGTTTTTTTAATTTATTAAATTAAATAAAGATTTTTATGAAAATAATGTAAAAAGAAAAAATGTTTTTGGTAATTTTTTAATGCAGAATAAAAATCATGAAAACAATTAAAATAATATGCAAAAATATTAAAATAAAGAAATAGGAAAATATGGAATTTGCAAACTTGTAAAAACAAAATTAGGAGGATCGAGGCGGGGACACTAGCTTTAAACTTTGAAAACCAATGACCTGGCATGCCTTCTTGTTTGGAAGCAGACGATTTGAAAATAACACGCGCCATCACTTCCTCCTCGCGCCATCAGTCATCTTGACCTTTTGAATTTTTGAAAGATAGCGTCGGCTTTGGTTTGGCCTTCTGAGACACAACAAAATCAAAAATGCGATATACACAATATAAATTATATCTAAGGCCATGGTTCGACTCCTTGAAGCATTCAGAATACAGCAGTATAAGTCTTATTGTCCAATTTTCGTTTCATGAAACCCTAAATCGGCACATAAACCCTAATCATGGTGAAAGCGATTCGGCCATAGAAATCCAATTGGCTTGCCCAGAAAGTTTGTAAACTCGATTCTAAACACAAACAAACAATCAAAACAAGTTAATAATGCATGAATATTGATAATCGAATTTTGAAAAATAATAACAAACCGAAACTGGGATTGCTTGATTCTTGATGGTTTTGAGCGATGTAAAAGTCGGATCGACTCTAAAGACCTCAAGGAATGTAATGGACGGCTTGGAATGAGTTGAATCGAAGCAAAACTAGGGTTGCCAGTTGCTTCAAACACACGGATTTTTGAACTTTGGAATAGGGTTTGTAGAGCAATTTTTCCGTTTTTGCAATTGAGATGCATCAGTATATATCTTTGGATGGATTTGGGATTGGTTGGAAAGAATTAATCAATATTCAATGGAAATCAAATTTGATATTCTCATGAAATCAAATTTTCAAATTTTGTCAATTTCAATCCAATCTTGCCAAATTTGATCTAATTTCAAATTCTGGCATTTATGGGTTGATTGGATCACAAGAAAGCAATAAAAATCAATCTTCCAATTAATTTTGATTTTATAATTTATTTTAAGATTTAATTTGCATTTAAATGAATAAATTACAAATTAAATAGAAAAATAAATCAAAAATTCGTGGCATTGGGCTTGGACATTCCTAATTGCATGAGGAACAAGTTAGGATGAAGAAAAAGTAGGCCCATTTGTAAAAGATTTGATTTTTTGAAGTATCTCTCTTTGTGCATTCTTCCAAAATTGCCCAACTTGTGAATGGTGTAACTTTCTCAATTTTCCACATTTTTGAATGTTCTTGGACTTTTTGGAAAGCTCTAAGAGTCCTCTAAACAATGTCTTTGGTCTCATCTCAATTGGAGTTACCATGCTCAATATATCTTCAAATCAAAAAGTTGACTTTTTGTTGACTTTGAAAATGACACATAATGTTTTGAGCTATACCTCTCAAATGAAGCATTTTTGGATATTCTTGTGAGACATGAAGTTGTAGAATTGAATTTCCTTCAAAATGAGCTTTGGTGGGAAAATTTCGAGAAAGTATGAGAAAGTTATGATCGGTCAAAGTTCGATTGACTTTTACCTAGAAACCCTAATTTAGAAAGTTTGACTTTTGAGCAAATCTTGAGTTTTCTTGATGAATCATGATCAACCCTTGATCAAATGATGAATGTAACTTCAAAATGAGGATGTTGACCAAAAATTATGAAGTTTGGTGTATGTTGACCACAGTTGACTTTTGTCCAATACAGATTTTCAACCATCGAGCAATTATGAGGAAACTTGACTTGTGAGGCTTGAAACTTGACATGGAGAATCTTTGAAGCATATGAGGAGGCATGAAGGACATTGGAGATGTTGGAAGTCCATCTTTGAGAATTGCCAAACCCTAGTTTGGGTTGATTGTCTAGGAGAGTTTGTCGATCGACTCTTGAGAATCCTTGAGCATAGATGTATGAAATCTTTTGAATAGATGGAGGGCAAATTTTGGGGTATGACACCTTCCTCCAAGATACTCTTTCTGATCTCAGCAACATCCGGAACACACTCTATCACCAAATTTCATAACACCATTCTCGTCGATTGGAACTCACCTCCTTGACCTTGGTTAATCAATGTCGACTTGTCCACTAAACCAACATCGGACTTACGCCCATTTGAATCTCTTCCAAAATACCACTAGTCGGTTTCAACATTCCCAACTTTACACTATTCGGATAGTCTCACATACCAAACTCAAATCTACGCTCCACTAAATCCAATTCGAACCATCAACATCGACATATGCAAGGATTTCCTACTCAGCGCATACGCTTTCGACGTTTGCCTTACCGGGATGGTAGTTCAAACAAAAATCGTAATCCTTGAGAAATTCCAACCATCTCCTCGCCTCATATTCAACTCCTACGATCAAAGAGATACTTGCTCTTATGATCGTTGAAAACTTCAAACCGTGAACCATAGATAATGCCTCCATAGTTTCAACACAAACACAACGGCCAACTCTAAATCATGAGTCGGGTAATTCCTTTCATGAGTCTTTAAGCGTCTCGAAGCATAAGCCACAACCTGCTTATCGCATCAAACACCTCCCAAACCCATCAAGGCGCATCACAATATACCACAAAGATTCTTCGGGTTGGCAAAATCAAAATCGACACTAGTCAACCTCCTCTTCAATTCTTGGAATCCTTTCTCACAATCGCATCCCAAATAAGCGCTTGACCTTTTCTCGTCAACTTAGTCAGCAGTAGCGCTAACTTAGAAAACCCTCAATGAACTTCACAGTAACCGCGGACCAAGAAAACTACGAATCTCGAAGCATTCTTGGCACTTCCCACGAGATACCGCTTCTACTTTTGTAGGATCAACAACAATACCATTCTTGGATATCACATGACCCGAAAACTCACTTGCAACCAAAACTCACACTTTGACAATTTTGCATAAAGTTTCTTTTCCTTGACACTTCAATACAATTACGAGATGCTTTGCATGCTCCTCATCATCCTTTGAGTAGATCGAATGTCGTCAATAAACACCACCACAAACTTGTCAAGATACGGATGAAATATCCTGTTCATATACTCCATAAACACACGGTGCATTAGTAACTCCGAATGGCATAACGAATATTCATAATGCCCGTACCTCGTTCTAAGCGGTCTTACGAATATCTTCCGCCTTAACACGAATCGATGATATCCGGACCTCGGATCAATCTTGCTAAACACTGAGCTCCACCAGTGATCCATCAGTCATCAATCCTCGGCGGTGGATCGATTCTTGATCGTCACTTTATTCAGTGTCGTAGTCAACCACGGTCTCATCGTACCTTCCTTCTTTTTAACCAACAACCTGGCGCACCCGGCGAAACACTAGGCCGAATAAATTTCTTTTCAATAACTCTTCCAGCTGTTTCTTGATTCGGACAACTCGAGATGCCGACATACGATAAGGCGCCATCGACACCGGACTAGTTCCGAGAATCAAATCTATAGTAAACTCCACTTCTCGTTCGGTGGTAACTCGTTAACATCCTCTGGAAACACCTCGGAAATTCATTCACAACGGTAACTCACCTCTTAGCCTTCCCTTTCACTTCCGTCAAAGAATATAACATGAACACTCTGACACCATCTCCGGTGAGTTCACTAAGCGACATGATCGCATCTTCAACTTTAGCTACTTGGAAATATAAGCTGTTTCTCAAAACAATTGATATGAACACGGTTGAAGACCAATTCATTCAAGGATAATATCAAGTTGTTCTAACGGTGGCACACTAAATCCATACAACCCTCTATCGAAAATAACAATAGGACAATTTCTACACACATAGTAGTCCTTGAACCCGCCGAGTGTCAATAACCATACTTCCATCAAATTAGAAATTTCTAGATTCAATCTCTTAGCACGGTCAAAGAAATAAAAGTGTGTCGCTCGGTGTCAATAATTGCAATTAAATGTATGCCATTAATAAAACATGTACCTTTAATCAACGGTCATCGGGCTTAACATCGATCGACCGGCGAACACCTTTCCACCGACTTGCTCTTTCTTTGGCTTAGTACCACGGACGTGTGTCCTTCTTCACCACAGTTGTAACAAGTTATCCTTGGGATCTACACTCGTGACTAAATGACCGACTCTCCCACAATTGTTGCACTTTCTCGCATCATCCTTGCATTCAAGAGCTCGGTGACCCAATTCACCACATCTATAGCACTTTATGGAAGAACCAGAAGAACCAGAGTCTCCCCCACTAGGCTTCTTCCAACCTCCAGATCTATGATTATTCCTATCATAAGGCTTACCGCGATCCATCTGTCTCTTACCCTTACGGTCAGCATAACTCTGAGTATTTGCCTTAGTACTAGTAAGATCTTCCTCCAGAATCCTACTACAATCAACCAAATCAGAGAACCTTCTAATACGCTGATACCTGATACCCTGCTTGATCTCATCACGTAGTCCATTCTCAAACTTGATACATTTGGAAAACTCTCCATCTGCATCGTTAGGATAATTAGCATAATACTTTGCTAACTTTCGATAAACTTGGTCGTACTCACTCACGGACTTGTTGCCTTGCTTGAGCTCCGAAATTCTATCTCTTTCTTACCCGAATATCTTGGAAAATACCTTCTCGGAAAAGCTCTCTGACACAAGTCAATGCAACCCGTCTTCTTCAATTCGATCTGGTAGCAACCCACGGTCGTCGACTTCTCTGCCAACATGTGAGTACCATACCTCCTTCGGCACAATCAATAACTCGAAGATCCTCTCGATCTCCTTGACCACTTGAGCACCCTCGGGATCATGTGCACCTTTGAACAACGGAGGATTATTCCTCTGAAAATTCCCCAATTGTCTATCAGCACCAATAGAAGCTCCCTGCTGATTCCCTCCGAGCACTCCAGCTAACATTCCCAAAGCCTCAGCAATAGCATCATCATTCCTTCCGTTACCTCTTCCAGCCATTGTTACGTAACATTACAAAACAATCTACATCGACACAATATCGGCGGTGTTACTTACACTAGTCGCATACTAAAGGGATAACGACACTAAGACAAGACCGACTATGCTCTGATACCACTATTGTAACACCCCTTCTAAATACCCGCGTTTTATAGAATTATATAATCAGAGTTTATCCACAATTAAGAGGCGTCACAATTTATTTCATAAAATTTGACCAAACATCATGCTTTCTTGAAGAATATTCATCAATTAACTCATATTCAAAATTATGTTTATCGTGGAAAATGAAACATAATTAAATCCGAATATCAATCAATAATCATTCCGGGATAACAAATCAACATAACTCAAAGTTATTTAAAATATCCATTAAAGGATTCCAAACAATCGTTTCCCGGTGTTACATCTACGAGCACGACAACGACAGCGGACTAATGGTGACTCGAATCTAGAGAGCTATCCTCACCAACTCAAGCGGCTAATCACCGGATCGAAATGGTTAAAGTAAGGGTGAGATTTCAATTCAATATAATATGTATTATCGTTCTTAGATCCAGCAGTTAATTGAATATATTAGTTCACCAACACACGGATCATAAACAATACGAAACAATTCACTGCGATCATGTATAAATATCAAACAATGGCAATTGTAACACGGAAACCATCCTAACATGTTACAATTCCATATGCAATCAGAACTCTATGCATGTGGTACCAATCGTGAACCGCGTTCACCCACTGCTCCGTTTACTCGTGGAAAGACAGTGTAATCCATGATTCGCCCACCCATTGGGTCAAGAATCTAGCCTCACCACCTCTAACCAGGTCAGTCTATTGGCTCTGCAAGCTCACTTCCGCACAATGGGAATGAACCAATTAACAAATGTATATGCATGCAATCATAAAAGCATGCCACATTATTCCACTGATCATAATAAATCAACATAATCACACGATGTCATTTCACCAATACATCACATTCAAATCACAATGGACATCAAAATATAACATGGTATGCATTAGTTCTCATCCGGTACTCAGACCATTCGCATTAATTACCATCTTCCGTATTTAAATCCACATTTTCAAAATCGGGGACTCGGCTCTTTTTAAAATAATTTTCAACAAAATAATATTTTTCTTTTCCAGGAGGTAGAATTTTAAATTTAAGAAATAACGCCGAAAATGGCACTCGAATCGGAGTTACGGTTTAGAAAATATGCATTTTGAAAATTTAGAAGTTTTGGAAAAATACACAGTGGTAACCGGTCCTCACTGGGAGAACTCGGTTCCCACAATTTGAAAATACGCGCTTCCTGGAAAAATGTATGGGGAACCCGGTTCCTCCCCACAGGGAACCGGTTCCCAGGTTTTCAAAATAGAGTCCCCCTGGATTTTTGTATGGGGAACCCAGTTCCTCCCCGCAGGGAACCGGTTCCCAGGTACAAAAATTCCCAGAATTTGAAATTTTACGCTGGAACCCGGTTCCTCCCCACAGGGAACCGGTTTCCACGACCTGTAACAGCAAAATTTATCATTTTTGACAGCTTTATGCATCCATAACCATTTCCAACCTTTCCAATACGAATTATAATATCATGAACACCATTCTAACACCATTTTACACCATTTTGACATCAAATAACATAATTTACCCGTTCCTAATTATCATCTGACACACTAGTGATCAATTTTCCATCCACTGACACAATTAGGGTTTCATACTATAATCTACCATTCCAATTCCTAACATACCCAATCATCCCATTGGTTCCCAAAACCCATAAGACATATTAACCGAATAAAATCACCCCTTACCTCGCGATGATTCTCCGGTTTCTCTCGGCGTCGGCTTTTCCTCTCTTCTCTTCTTTCTCCAACTCTACGTGAAATGATTTCTCCAAAAAAACTTCTCTTTTCTTTTCTTTTCCTTTTATATTTCCTTTTAATATTCCAATTAAAATAATTAATTAATACATAGTAATTAGTAGAGTGTTTTACTATCACACCCACCGTTTACTCTGCACACTTCCAAACCTTTCCTCATTAAATAATCCAATTAATCCAGATGAATTAAATATTTAAGACTTTAAATCAATTAAATAATTAATTCTCACTTATTTAATATTGAATTAAATCGGGGTGTCACAGAGGCCACAATTCTTGTTTTAACTAGTTTTATTATGCTCAATCTTTTGTTTTGTGTTGATTGTATGAATGCATGAAAATGATCAAGGCATTTTTGTTTGATTTTGAGCACAACTACCTTGGCCAAATATTCAATTCACCTTGTGCGTGTGTGAACCTTTGTTAACCCCTTTGAACTTTTATCAATATCCATGTTTATTTGAACTTGATGCTTGTCTATGAGTGTTGAATTCACCTTTTTTTTAAGGATGTTGATTTCTTTGTTTCTTGAACCCTCAACTATTTGTTGTTGTATGAATTTTTACCTTGCCTTAGAAAGTAGGGAGAATTCACACATTAATGTTGGTTGATTTCAAGTTAGAGAGAGGAATGTTTATGTACTTATACTGTGGTTGGTATGATGTTACGAGAAAAAGAAAAGAAAAAAATAAAATGTGAAAAAGGAAAAGATTGGAAAAAGAAAGAAAAAAGAGAAAAAGATTGGAAAAAGAAAAAAAAAAGAGTATGAATAATGTTGTGTTAATAAGTGAAGTGTTTTGGTTTTACAATTTGTGATGAAGAATAATTTTGATTGAGATTTTGTGCTTGAGTCTGTGAGTTGATCACTCCCTTAGGTTTCAGCAAGCTTTTGTCTCGATTAGCTTTAGGAGTTATCACTTGTTTGTTAACCAAGCCACATTACAACCTTGAAAAACCATTGTTTTTCTTGCATTTGTATTTTCAATACGTTTTTGAATGAATGCACAATTTAGTCTTTTATTTGCAAGATTGTGGATGAGTGTTTTTCGTCCCTCACTTTTGTGTGTTCTTCATCTACCGATGAATTGTTGCTAGGTGTGATTCATGATTGAGTTTGTTTTGTATTAGAATGTTTTACATGGTTTTTGTACTTAGGATTTGTTTCGTTTATATGTTGTCGTTGTAGGATAGTGGTAAGTATGTATTTGTCGTGTACATTTTTGTTTGAACCATACATTTGTTTTCCGTTTTAAAACTTGTTGATTTGTGATTCCTTGATTATCATTCTTTGTTTCTTTGGGTTACTTGACTTTGTTTGAGGACAAACAATGTGTCAAGTTGGGGAGAGTTGATAAGTTCTAAATAGTTATTTTTTACATATGTTTTGTGGCACTTATCTACTCTTTTGTTTTGAATATCGTTGAATAACCCCGCTTTTTATTGTAAATATGTTTTATTGTGTTTTGTGTATATATTGTACCGATTGATTAATTTTGTGTATATTTTGTACGTATTTTTGCATTATTGGAGCAACAGAAATAAAAGCTCCAAGATGCATTGTTGATCAATAATGGAATAAGGCAAAAAGAGAAGTCATTCCAAGTTGTGCAGAGAAAGCAACAAAAGTTTCTTTTCTGGTGTCCACCGCTGGGCGGTGAGGTGGTGATGATAGGGCGCTGTGAGCACCAGAAGCTTCGTCGGGCGGTGCAACTTTGTCAAAATCCAATAGCTTCTGACTTTGGCTCGCCAACAACTCACTGGGCGAGGAAGGCTAGCTTCGCCAGGCGGTGATATTGGACGCCAGGCGGTGTGAAGATATTTTTCCCAGATGTTGCCGTGGAGTATCGTGGGCTAAGTAATAAAGGACCAGCGCCCGGCGGTGCAATTGGAGCGCCAGGTTTTGGTTGCGCGACAAAATTTGTATATAGTTTCATTTCATTTCATTTTGTGTTTTATGGTTTTTGGGGTGGATTCTTGCTCCCAAATTCCACCATCTTATAGTTTTTGATAGATTAGCTTAGAAAACAACACTAGGGTCTTGCTTATGCATGATTGGAGGTGGATTGCTCTTCGATAGGCGTTGAAAAACCGGTGTAAATGAGTGGTTTATCTTTTCTCTTCTCTATGTATTTCTCTATTATTAGTTATGTTTGTATATTTACTCTGAACTCATGTATATTTGTCGCCCTTGGCGTTGTATAAAGTATGCTTTACGAATCTGTGTTGGTAATTGTCTTAGGTTTTTACTCTATGTTAGGGATTTGAGTTTTGCTAGACATAGACTGCTTAGATTGTTACCTAGGATGATTATCTGTTAGTTTTTGAATGCTAGAAATGAGTTTAGAGCTGACATTTACTTAGAGTATCTGATCTTAATGCCTATGTGTTGGTTGTTTTGATCTAGAGATAGTCTTTACGAGTGGCTCGATTGACTTCTGTGTTGTTGAGATATGCCAGACATGGATACCGAGGTGATGCGGTAGAATTCTCAATTTGAGTTATAAATAGCTTAGATTGTGTGAGGTATATGATGACATGAAGGAGTATCGTAGGCTGAGTATGAAATGGATGATAGATTTAAGTCTGTCACGAGTATTATGCATTCGTTCCGGACAAGCTGTCTATCCTTTATACTTTTTGTCCATTTACTTTTTGTCTTTTATTTTCAACTCATTTAATCCCAAACTCATTAACGATAGAATTGTCGAACGACGAATCAATACACTACAATATATAACCTAACCGGTATATATCACCCGGTAAAAATAAATACCTAACTCTTTACTTGCCGCTAAATACCGCAACAACATACTAGGCGAGTGATCTTCCTCACATGATTAATTATCGTAAGTGGGTCACGTTCCTGCATGCATGGATAAATAAAATTGTGTTAACCTAACAAAACTTAACAATAAAATAAACATAAAACTTAACAATAATTAAATGCAACATTTACCACTCTGTCCCATAAATATCAAGCAACACGGTCCGGATATAGAGGCAGCAATGACAAATCAAAAGGCCCTCCTCCAAAACTATGAGGCACCTCAGGTGCCGCCTCAGCTACCTTAGGTGCAGGTTGTGGATGGGCCTCAAGTGCCACCTAAGCTACATGGGATTCAAGATGTGGATGGGTCCTATGGGTCGGTTGTGTGAGCTTCAGGGTAGGTCAGGAACCAGATGTGTACCCTGTCTCAAATTTCATCGAGCGTCTACCAAACGACGAAGGCGGGGATGAATGAACTAGAGGGAATGAAGTCAACGAGGAAGTGCGTCTGCAGGAGGAAGGAGGCGGGAAAAGATGAATTAGAGATCCACGCCTGCTCCAGGAGATCGATGGTGTAAATGTAGAAACACCAGAGGCTGGGGGTGCATTCGACACAACTTGTCCAGAGGCAATAGGAGCCTAGGATGCCTGACTCTTTTCCCTATGTACAGAGGCATGATGTGAAACTCTAACGAGCCTAAACCTAGATTGTCTTTCAGCCATTACTCTTGTAGAAGAACGAAACAAACGTTAACAATAATGCTTAGGTTCAAAAAAATTTGAAAAATGCAGACTGACTAAAACCGGACATGCAGTTCATGTTTTAGAACGTTGAAAAAAACTAGAAATGCATATTCGGTTTGGCATGCAACAGTTATGCTTCGTCAATGGCGAAGCTCAGCCTCGATGACCTCAAATAAATGGTCATTGATCGTCAAAAATACGTACCTAACAGGTTTGTTATGACTCCTAACATTGCAAACACTATACAAAGTTGAATTTTCGATCCTAAAATATAATTTGTAGGGAAAATGACATAAACTCTAAAAAGCTAAAAAAACAACTTACACGTGATGATTTTTTTTGCTTGAATCTGCTTGAACAATGAAATTTGTCGGATGCTTGATAATTCTTAATGAACTTTTTTCAAAATGGGACGAATTTGACACAATGGGGTTTGAGAGAGTTTGCTTTGTTTTTTAAATGGTTTCTGAAATAAGGAAGGAAAAGAGGCAGTGCACGGTTAAGTGGCAACACAAACCGAAAATACACATATGATTGTAACCGTAAATGAATTTTCGATTCTTATCTGTATTATATCTTGTTTTTCTCAGTGTTAAACATTGTGTGTATTTAGGGTTCAACCGGAAATACAAATACGGTTTAGACCATACACATTGCATGTATTTGAGGTACAACCGAAAATATAAATACGGTTTAGATCGTAATTGCATTTCTGATTCGTGTTCCACCTTTTCATATGGTCTAGACAACAATATATTTGTTCAGAGTGCATACCAAAAATATATTTCCGATTCTTAAAAATATTTACGTCTTTTCGGGTGATGAACTAGAAATATATAGAGTGCTTTAAGAAATCCTCTAAATAAAACTCCCAAATAAAGCTTCACCCTGCTGCGCTGTAGCAGAAACTGCTAAGTCCATGGGCTAGAGAATGTATCCAAAGTCCAATATGATACTTAAAAATTAAAATAGTACTTTATTTTCCACAGGATTAATAACTAAACTAACATTAGTTTTCATCAGAAGAAAATAAAATAAAATCAATACTGAGACTAAGGTTTGACCTGATTATTCTAATTTGTCATGTCCAAAATTCATAAGAAAAAGGTTAACCAGAAATCTCCTATCCAATGAAATACCATAAAAGCCATATCTTTGAGCCAAGTCAGCCCATACACTATCCAGATGAAACTAAATGAGTGGTGTGGCAGCAGAAGGATCTCCATTTCAAGCTTAACATGTCATGACAAAATTGTAACATAAACTATATTGGTGACCTCAAATCAAAGAGGTTCATCACTAAAACTAGTTATGGCTTCTTCAACCTCATCCTCCACTCTTTCAATATCCTCTTCTTCTACCCTTATTGATGCCAAACCTCCTTGCAGACAATCTACATCTCCACAATGTGTGAGTCTTCCAACTCTTCCTCCTCCACCTGTGCAGTCTCAAACTCGTCCATGGAAAGCCCCAGCATTCTGTAAGATGCAGGTTTTGCTGTTATATATATCTAGCTAGCTAGGAATACAAGAGAGGATAATTGAATTTGTGGTTTAACATATTCAGGTCGAAAGATTGCTCGCAACGTTATGTCGAAGGTTTCCAGTACCACCACAGAAACAGCCACAGCACCAGCTGATCCAGTTGCAGCCTCAGCCGAGGAGCTCAGTGTTGATTCTCCAGAATTTCTCAAGACTATTCAAGAAACAGTAAGTTTTTTCTCAGTGATATAACTGTATCTATAACTTTGCTGTGTTTGTTGCTAATAATCTATAAACTTGCTGCATATGTGTGTATATATAGTGGGAGAAAGTTGAAGACAAATATGCAGTGAGTACAATAGCTGTAGCTGGTGCAGTTGCATTATGGGGCTCAGCTGGTGTCATCTCGGTACGTTATTTCCATTTGCTTAATTTCTTTCATTGTTAGTTTTTGGCCTCCGTAGCTGAAACACCTCGGAACACATGTTTCTTTCTGAAACCAAGTGTCATGTCTCTGGTGTCCGTGCTTTGTGAAAGTTTATGTCCTAAGGAGAGACCATCACTTAATTAATTTCTATAACAGGCAATTGATAGGCTTCCTTTAGTACCTGGAGTTCTTGAAGTTGTAGGCATTGGTTACACTGGGGTGAGTATACTTTATTTCAATTCAAATGTTTTAGTACTTATGACATAATAGAAAATAATTAACATGTTTTTTTATTCTCAGTGGTTTGCATACAAGAACATAGTTTTCAAACCAGACAGGTAGATTTAATTTCTCTTCAATAATCTATTACTATATTATTAATTTGGTGCAATTAATAATTCCAGTTATTATTTCATAATTGCAGGGATGTTTTGGTACAGAAAATAAAAGGAACTGTTAAAGAAATTACTGGGATCGATATCTAAATGATTCTGACTATACTTTGTACCCTGTAATGTAATCTAGTCAGAAAATGAATGTAACTTTTCATGCATATATTTTAATGGATTTCAATAAAATGCCATATTCAACACTTATCCCATTTGCGATAAACAATTGAGATTATGGAACAACATAATATCACTGTATTTGTTATATTTTTTGTTGGAGAAATTTCTAAAATATTGAATTGATTAATAATAATGCATCTAGCCGGATTCGAAGAGGCAAAATGTACATGTTTGGCGCGCTAGACTCAAATGGTGTGGCACTAGACCATTGTGTCTTTTGGGTATATACCTGAACACAAAAAGATATATTTGTTATAAATAATCATTAATTTAAAGATCGTATACATTCATTAAGTGACACCGATTTCTCTATAAATAGAGATGTTATGAAAACTAAAAAGGACACAAAAATAACATGTTTCAAGTGCCAAATATTATATCTAAATCATTTCTTTATTTTTCTAGTGCACGAGAATAAATGAGGAAACTTTATTCGGTAAAATATCATTGATCGATATGCTTAATGTGAATGTGCGATTCATATTAAGGTTTCCAAAGTATCTTGAAGGGGATTCGCCAGTTAACCCATTTGCAACCAATTTGCTTAAATTGGTGGGAGTGAATCAAACCTAAAGCTTAGTGTAAACACATGCTTTATAATTTATTTTGTGCAATTTTCATCGTACCGTTTTCATCTTCTTCTTGTTTATATTTTGCAGCAGACCCCCTGTAACACGGTGGGAGAACTGACTTGTTTGTTTTGCGTTTCATCGCAAATGTTGCGGATAGCAAGAGTCGCCACCGACTTTTCTTTTATCCAATTAAGGGAAGGCGAAAAGAACAGGAAAAGACCTTCGTTAGATTCTGAGTAAGGGAGGTGGTTATGAAAAGGGAAGGTGTTAGCACCCTTTCCATCCCGTAGTTATCTACGGGCTCTTAATTAATTAGCTCATTTTAATTGTTTTTGTGTGTGTGTGTGATTGAAAGGATTTTTTAAAAGACATTTCACTTTGACTTCGTAATGATTCACGCTGGAATGTATACGAAGTGTTTGGAAATGTTTTGTTCTGGAAAAGACTTTGTAAGGATTCACGCTGGAATGTATACAAAGCGCTTTGAAAATGTTTTCTTGAAAGTGTGAGGTGTAAAAAGAGAGCTTTGATTGAGCAAGCAAAAGAGACTTAATACCTACTCAGAACGGTCGTTTCCGTGTTATTTTGCTTTCCTTTAGAATAAGACTATCCATACCATTGATTGATAGATAATCTTATTCGTTGGATTTAAAGGGACATCGGAAGGTCATACAAGGCAACTTGTAGGGATATCCTAGCATATTCGTAGAGACGATCATCACTTTTCGTAGACAACAACGAGGGACTAGATCATGTATTCGTAAGCAACATCGAGGGACTATGATCTTTTAATTCGAAGGGACTATGATGACATATTGTAGGCAACTATGCTAAGATATCCCCACGTTTGAGGGACTTGACCATTATTCGTAAGGCAACGAGAGAGGATACCCTAAGGTGGGTGCATGTGTGAAGATGTGTTGTATTCAGATATTTTATCTTATGATTAGAAGTGATCTACGTTGTTTTTTATCTTGTCATACACGCCTAATTACTAGCAGTTAATAGGTGCGGAAAATAAATTGCGGAAATATAAAGGTCCTACGCTATTACATGACTTTTGGCAAATACATAATAGGGGGTGCAGAAAGTAAAAGCAGAAATATAAATTTACGCTATTACATGAAAACGAACTTGCAACCTATACATCCTTTCTAGAATTTAAATGCAAAAGAAATAAAAGGAATGAAACTAAATCCTAATATTTTGGTGTTTTGAAAATTAGTGTTAATGTGAGAAAAAAACCCTAATTCGAATTGATTTTAGTTAAAAAAGATTTAATGAATATTAACCTAAATTAAGCTAATTAAATTAATTAATTAAAAAAAGCATGGAGGAAATTAATTGTGAAATTATCTAATTAACCTAATTATTTAACCTAATTACTAATTAAATTAATTTAGCAGAAAATAAATAAAACCAAAAAAATCAGAGCTTCTGACAGAAGCTGCCTCAGAAGTCAGGCCTTCTGTGAGTGGCGCGCCGTGGGCATCCAGAAATTGGAGTTTCTGGTGGAAATCCTGATAAGCGTGTCCAGAAGCTGTGGCTTCTGCGTCTGAAAGGGTCTAGAAGCTGGAGATTCTGCTGCTGGGGACATCCAGAAGCTGGAGCTTCTAAGGGATCTGGCGCTAGAAACATCCAGAAGCTGGAGCTTCTGGAAGATCTGGTGCTGGAAGGGTCCAGAAGTTTGAGCTTCTAGAGATTCTGAATCTGGGACGTCCAGAAGCTGGAGCTTCTGGAGACTCTACATCTGGAAGAGTCCAGAAGCTGGGGCTTCTGGAGATTCTAGCATTGGGGAAGTCCGAAAGCTAGAGCTTTTGGTGCTGGGGATATCCAGAAGCTGGAGCTTCTGGAGGTGTTCCTTCTAGAGATTCTGAAACCTGTGTTAAATAACAATAAAAACAAACAGCAAAAGGTGGGGTTTGAACCCACGACCTGAGGGATAGAGAGAGACATAGCGCGCGCAAGGTAGACCGTTGGGCGGTGATACATCCATTCATATTGCTGGATTCATAAGTATGTATGTGTTGTTTGATACCTGAATCAGAAGCGTCGGAGCAAAGCTCCGATTGTCTTCTCCGACCGTCTGGAAATCAGATCCTGCAAAAATAAACAACATGAATGCAAATAGAGGATCCTACCCCCTAATTCGAACCCCAGGAATCCAATGGTGGTGTTTTTATAGCCTGAAAATCCCTGTATCAGTGGGTTCGAAACTCATAACTTCCTATGCCCTAACAATGACATCATATGATTTAAGCCCTAAAGCTCACATGTAACACATTGTACCTGTTCTAAATAACATCCTTCGATCATAAAATCTTAGGCCCATTTGAAAAATATTTGCTTTTGCTAAGTATTTTTCTTCATGCACCTCCTAAAAAATGCTCCACTTGCACAATTTGTATCTTGCTCAATTTTCCACATTTTTGGGTGTTCTTGGACTTTTCAGAAATCTCAAGATGTCTTCTAAACAGCCCTTTTGGTTTCATCTTCATTGAAGTTTCCATACTCATGAACACTTCTTTTCAAAAAGATGACTTTTTGTTGACTTTTTAAGAGGACCTGTAATGTTTTGATCTATAACTTCCAAATGAAGCATTTCCAGCCCAAGCTTGTGAGACATGAAGTTGTAGAGAATTGAATTCCCTTTAATATGAGCTTTGGTGGAGAAATTTATGATAAAGTATGTGAAAGTTATGCTTGGTCAAAGTTTTGTTGACTTTTGTCTGAAAAGCCCTAATTTAGAAACTTTGACTTTTGATCAAATCTTGACTTTTCTTGAGGAATCATGGTCAACCCTTGATCAAATGATGAATATTACTTTAAAATATTGATGTTGACCAAAAATTATGAAGTTTGACTGTATGTTGACCATAGTTGACTTTTTGTCCAATGTAGTTGATTGTCAGCTATCTGAGCCATTGGATGAGAAATTTTGACTTGTAAAGGCTTGATATTTGACATGATGGTCCCTTGAGGTATATAAGGAGGCATGATGACCACTTGAATCATTGGAAATTCATCTTGGCTTGAGAAGAGCAAAACCCTAGTTTGGATTAATTGCTTAGATGAGGGTTTGTCTGATCAACCCTTGTGGAATCTTTGAGTATGGGGTGATGGATTATCTTGAAGAGTAGGTGGGAAAATTTTGGGGTATAACACCCCCAACACAAGATCTAACATTTTTTCATTCCATTTTGTTTGGGAACTGAGCTATTAAGAAGGTCACTAAAGTATATAACATGTTATCCCATTTTTAAGACATCATAAGAAATAAATTATTCTTTCGATTAACATTCCTACTCAAGTTAAATGTATCAATTTGTTAACAAGAAATTAATGGAGTGGGCGAGATCTAACTTTAGTAAAAATATTCACAACTTACAGTTGGTTGTTGATATGAGATAGAGAGATAACATGATCATTATGGGCCTTCCGAGTAGAATGATAATTCAATTTGTGTGCTCATGAAAAAGAGAACTTAAAACATTTTTAATAACACTTGTATTGTAAGTGTTGGTGGTATTTTAGAGGTGATATGTGATGCTGTAGAATTTAGAGAGAGAAAATATTTTTCTGTCATGTTTTGCACTAAACTTTCATGGCAATAGCTCTATGTTAATGTGTCTTGTCCGACTATGAAAAACATGATTCTTTGCCATGGAAGTAGCTAATTTGTTTTCACAATGAAGCTGCAGACTTCCCTATTGCTTCTCTTCTGTATCAGTTAATATTCTTGTTAACCAAAGTGATTGTTGTGTAGCCAAATCACCTGCTAGCTTCAGCGAAAGATTGTGCACAGTATTTTGCTTCTTTGAGCACCAAGAGATCACACCTGAATTAATTTTGAATACATAACCTGAAGTGCTCTTCATATCATCAACACTTTCGGCCTAATCACTATCACAATATCTCTTAGCTTCAAGTTTAGAATTATTTCCAAATCTGATTTCACGCTTGTTAGTGTTTTAGGTTGGCATTACTTTTTGGTAAAACTAGGTTATGACATGTCTTGATAAATGTCATGACATTCAGAGATTGAAGATAAATCCTACTTGACAAGGATGTTTGAAGGATAGCTCAGAACTGGAAGCTAAAAGCTGTGCTGGAAATTCTGCAGAAAATAGTCTGATGTCATAACAGATGTTATGACATTCAGTGTGACATTCTGTTCTGCAGAATCTGTTTTTCCTGAGACTTTTCAGGAAGTTTGTTGAGCTGCTAAATTATGTTTTTCTGTTATTAGAATGCATGCTCACGTGGCTACTAGGTTAATCTTAGTTAAACCTAAATTGGTTGTTGAAAAGACCAAGTTTTTAAGATTAAATTAAGTGAACCCTAGCTATCTTTATGGAAGCCCAAAACTGAAGTTTCAGGACTGCTTCTACAAAAGGAATTCAACCCTTATACTGCTGCTGCGCCTTTTGTACTGTTAGGAGAGTTAACAGTTGTATTTTGTGTAATTCTAGTATCTCTTGTGAGCCAAGCAATTATCAATTGATAAGTGCCTTGGACTAGGATTTGTTTGTAAGGGTAGTTTATCACTCAAAGCTTTGAAGCACAAGTGTTTGTCTCTTGATTGAAGCTTTGAAGCAAGATCAAGATAGTTTAGTGTGTCTTCACAATTCAATTATTCAATAGGTTGATATCACTGCTGTGATTGAGGGGGAGTGAGTAGGAACTCAGGTCTAAGTAGGACTTAGATTGAAGTTGCATTGGGTAGGTTTTAAGTGAAGGAGATAAACTGGTTGGTTTATTCCTGAATTAATTCTACTAATAGTGAATTTCCTCCCTGGCTTGGTAGCCCCCAGATGTAAGTGTAGTTAGACACTGAACTGGGTAAACAACTTATTGTGTTCTTTACTGCTGTTTAAATTTATTGTGTGAATTGTTAACAGAGTGTCAGATAGTGTGTCATAACATTCTCTGTGACATCACGTATCTGCTGCCAGGAATTTCAATTGGCATCAGAGCAGGCACCCTGCCTGTTATTTCTGGGTGAGATCTAGGGATAATAGTTTCTGGCATAATGGATAAGGAAGGAGGATTTGGAGGTAGACCACCTATTCTGGATGGGTCTAATTATGAGTACTGGAAACCTCGTATGATTGCCTTTTTAAGATCAATGGATATTAAAGCTTGGAGAGCTGCTGACAAAGGATGGATACTGTCATACCCCAAAATTTGCCCTCCATCTATTTAAGAGATTTCATACATCTATGCTCAAGGATTCCTCAAGAGTTGATCAGACAAACTCTCTCCTAGACAATCAACCCAAACTAGGGTTTGGCAATTCTCAGCTTCAGATGGACTTCCAACATCTCCAATGTCCTTCATGCCTCCTCATATGCTTTAAAGATTCTCCATGTCAAGTTTCAAGCCTCACAAGTCAAGTTTCCTCAGACAATTGCTCAGATGGTTGAAAATCGGGTGTATTGGACAAAAAGTCAACTGTGGTCAACATACAGTCAAACTTCATAATTTTTGGTCAACATCCTCATTTTGAAGTTACATTCATCATTTGATCAAGGGTTGATCATGATTCATCAAGAAAACTCAAGATTTGCTCAAAAGTCAAACTTTCTAAATTAGGGTTTCTAGGTGAAAAGTCAATGAACTTTGTTGATCATAACTTTCTCATACTTTCTCGAAATTTTCCACCACCTCTTGTTTTTAAGGAAATTCAATTCTCTACAACTTCATGTCTCACAAGAATGTCCAAAAAATGCTTCATTTGAGAGGTATAGCTCAAAACATTACAGGTCATTTTCAAAGTCAACAAAAAGTCAACTTTTTGTTTTGAAGATATATTGAGCATGGTAACTACAATTGAGATGAGACCAAAGACATTGTTTAGAGGACTCTTAGAGCTTTCCAAAAAGTCCAAGAACACTCAAAAATGTGCAAAATTGAGCAAGTTACACAATTCACAAGTTGGGCAATTTTGGAAGAATGCACAAAGAGAGATACTTCAAAAAATCAAATCTTTTGCAAATGGGCCTACTTTTTCTTCATCCTAACTTGTTCCTCATGCAATTAGGAATGTCCAAGCCCAATGCCACGAATTTTTGATTTATTTTTCTATTTAATTTGTAATTTATTCATTTAAATGCAAATTAAATCTTAAAATAAATTATAAAATCAAAATTAATTGGAAGATTGATTTTTATTGCTTTCTTGTGATCCAATCAACCCATAAATGCCAGCAATTTCGAAATTAGATCAAATTTGGCAAGATTGGATTGAAATTGGACAAAATTTGAAAATTTGATTTCATGAGAATATCAAATTTGATTTCCATTGAATGTTGATCAATTCTTTCCAAATTCAATCCCAAATCCATCCAGTATAAATATATGATGCATACCTATCAAGAAAAGAGGAAAAAATTGCTCTACAAACCCTATTCCAAAGCTCAAAAAACCGTGGTGCACAAGCAAGTGGTAACCCTACTTCCAGCCGTTTTCAATCGTTTTTGAGGTGTCCAACACATTGCTTGACATCTGCTGAGTCGATTCAGACCTTCACTTTGCCAAAAAACATCAAGAATCAAGCAATCCGGTTTTGGTTCGTTCTTATATTTTTCAAAATCGAATTCTGTTTATCACGCATTTTTAACATGTTTTGATGTTTGATTTGTGTTTAGTTTGAAGTTTGCAAGCTATCTGGACAATCAAATTGCATTCTTGTGGCGTAAATCGAAATCTGCCATGTTTAGGGTTCCCTGGTTCGAATTAGGGCTTCCTTAAAACGGAAAAATTGGACAAAACAATCACCACCATCGCGTTTAGAATGAAATTTCGAATCGAACCATGCTTTTAGATTTCATTTATATTGCGTGTGCTGGCTTTTTGATGTTTGCAGGGGCCTTAGCGTCGAGTTTGGCCGACGCAAACTTCCCAGAAATTCAAACGAAGAAGATGATGTTCTTCGCGCGTGAATTTGAATTCCCAGGAAGCAGTTTCGTTTAAAAGTAATTCGTTCAGTTTCTCAAACACGTGGACGCTCTAGCTCAGTTGGTTAAGGTGTGGGATGATGGAGATTCTCTCAAAGGGTACCGGTTCGATCCAGCCAGGGACCATCATCTTTTTCTCCTTTTTACAAACTTCAATTTTTTCCATTATTTTCATATTTTTCATTATTTTTAATATTTCCATATTATTTTAATTGTTTTCATGATTTTTATTCTGCATTTAAAAATTACCAAAAACATTTTTTCTTTTTACATTATTTTCATAAAAATCTTTATTTAATTTAATAAATTAAAAAAAAATATAATTTTTGCATGCATATTCATTTTATTTTTATTTTAGCATTTAAATCATTATTAATTGCATTTTAATTATTAAATCTTTTCCAAAAAATCCCAAAAAATTATTTTAACTTATTTATCTTATTTCCAGCATATATTAATTTTCTCATATTAAAATTTGCATTTTCTAACATTTTTTCTCTTGTTCGATTCATATTGCATTTTCCGATTTTCTTATTCTTTCACAGGTTGCACCGATTCGGACGTTTTTTCTGTTATCGTTTTATTTTTTCCAATAATGTAATTGCTCATGGGTTGTAATAGTTTAATCTAGGCTTTTATTTTCCGCAAGTTTAAATTATGTATACGCCCCAAAGCCATGTAATAGCGTAGGTTTATCTTTCGCATCTTTACATTCCGCATTTTAATTTCCGCACCCTATAATTAGTAACTAGGCGTGCATGGCAAGATAATAATTGGACATAGCTCACACTAAATTTCGAGATAACATATTCGAATTCAACACACTTCTCTCACGCCCTTAGGGTAATTCTCTCGATGCCTTCGATTTCAAAATGGTCATGTCCTCGAGCGTGAGGTATTCTAGCACCGTTGCCTTCCAAACAAATCATCATAGTCCTTCGATACAAAGATCATAGACCCACGATGTCGCCTCCGAATACATGATCTTGACCCTCGATTGTCGCCTCGAAAATGATGATAGTCCCCGAATGTGCTAGGATACTTCCTACAAGTTGCCTTCTATGACCATCCGATGTCCTTCGAATGTCCGCTTACATCCAACGAATGGAGCTACCTACTAACTAATGGTATGGCTAGCGCTATTCTAAAGAACGAAAAAACAAACGACCAAATTCGAGTAGGTAATAAGACTTTTAGTTGCTTGCTCTATCAAAATACTTTTCACACTCACACTTTTTTAAAAAGTTCAAATTCTTTTCAAAACAAAACATTTCCGAACACTTTGTATACACTCCTACATGAGTCATTACAAAGTCAAGCGAAATGCCCTTTTCAAAACATCTTTGTCAAACACACGAAAGCAATTTTAAAAAGTGATCTAGAGCAACTAAGAGCCGTAGATAACTACGGATGGAAAGGGTGCTAATACCTTCCCTTTTCATAACCATTCTCCCGAACTCGAGAATCTAACGAAGGTCTTTTTCTGTTACTTTTACCTTCCCTTAATTGGATAAAAATAAAAGTCGGTGGCGACTCTTGCTATCCGCATATTTGGATACAAAAATCCTACAAAGTCAGTTCACCGTATCATAGATACATCCCACCAAGCTTGAGAAAGATGGGACTACTGTCTTGAAACCTGAGGAAGAATGGAGTAAAGAGGAAGAGGAGCTAGCTCTAGGGACCTCTAAAGCATTGAATGCCCTATTCAATGGTATTGACAGAAATATCTTCAGACTAGTTCATCAATGTGAGCTGGCCAAGGATGTTTGGGACATTCTCAAAACTACTCATGAGGGGACATCCAAGGTAAAGATATCAAGACTTCAGATGCTCACTACCAAATTTGAGAATTTGAAGATGAAAGAAGATGAGACTATTCATGAGTTTCACATGAATATCTTGGAAATTGCCAACTCCTCAGGAGCACTTGGTGAAAAGATGTCAGAAGAGAAGCTGGTGAGAAAGATTCTCAGATCCTTGCCTAAAAGATTTGCAATGAAAGTGACTGCAATAGAGGAGGCTCAGAACATCAGCACCTTGAAGGTTGAAGAACTTATTGGATCCCTTATGACTTTTGAGATGGGAACCAGTGAAACTGTTGACAAGAAAAACAAGAGCATAGCACTTGTATCCAATACTGAAGAGGGAGGCAAGGTGGATGATGAAGAGAAGATATCTGAAGCTATAGCTATGCTTGGAAGGCAGTTCAACAGACTCATCAAGAGGGTTGATCCAAAGTCAAGGTCCAATGTCAAGGACATTTCATCTGACATTGGAAGATCTTATGACTCCAGCAGAAGATCCAAGTCAGAGGATAGAGGAAGTCAAAGCAGGGAAATCCAGTGTCATGGTTGTGAAGGATATGGTCATATTAGGGCTGAATGTCCTACCTTTCTTAAGAAACAAAAGAGAGGAATGACTGTTACTTGGTCTGATGGTGAATTAAGTAGTGACTCTGGAGAGGAATCAGCCAAACTTGTCACTGCACCTTCTGAAAGTGGCAATCCTGATATTGACTTTAGTGATGAGGAAGTGACTTTTGAAGAACTTGTTGATACTTACAAGAAGCTGTGTATCAGAAGTGGTGAAGTATGTCAGCAAAATGATAAACAGAAAAAGCTGATTGAGAAGTTAGAGGCAGAAAATGTGAAGCTGGAAGCTGAGAAGAAGGAAAATACAATCACTATAAGTCATCTCAACGGTGAGATTATAGTGTTGAATTCAAGCTTGATCATATGACTAAGTCGTCAAGATCTTGACTCTGGGATGATAAGTTGGAAGAAATCCTTGACTTGGACAAAATCGGAAATAAGCATGGTCTAGGATATGTGGTGAAAAGGAACTTAGTGACAAAAAAGAAGAGGCATGGAAACCAAGGTCAAAGCAGATGTCACAACATAAAGCAGAAATGTTTCGGCTCGGGCATGTGGTGCAAAGAAATTTCGATAACAAGAAGAAGAAGACCTAATAAGACAATGTCAAAGCAGATGTCACAACATTGGGGTCAACATCGGGATCGAGAAACATGAATAAGAAGTTTCAAAGATGGAGATGTCACCATTGTGGAAGGTTTGGACACATAAAACCCTTCTGTTATAGGCTACATGGATACCCTAATCAGACTTCCTATGTTAAGCCTAAGAACATTAAGGTACCGTACACTCAAAAGTGGAAAAAGAAGACTGCAGCATTGATAGCTCACACTTCTCTTAGAGTGTCTGCCAAGGAAGATTGGTACTTTGACAGTGGGTGTTCCAAGCATATGACTGGAATAAAAAACCTACTGAATAATGTCAAACCTCATTCTACCAACTTTGTTACTTTTGGAGATGGAGCTAAAGGAGAAATCAAAGGTATTGGTAACTTGGACTGCTCTGGAGTTCCAAACCTAAATGGAGTGTTGCTGGTAAAAGGCTTGACTGCTAATCTCATAAGCATAAGTCAGCTATGTGATATAGGATTCAAAGTCAACTTCACTAGGTCTGAATGTCTTGTAATCAATGATAAACAAGAAGTAGTTATGAGAGGAGTTAGATCAAAAGACAACTGCTACATGTGGGAATCTGAGAACACCAACCTCTCTTCTGTGTTCCCTACAGACAAAGATGAAAAGGAGGTAAAGTTGTGGCATCAAAAACTTGGACATTTGCATCTCAGAGGAATGAAAAAGATCATCTCTATGGAGGCTGTCAGAGGGATACCAAGACTCCATATCGATGAAGGAAGGGTCTGTGGTGAGTGTCAGGTTGAAAAGCAAACCAGAATGTCACACCCAATGTCTAGACATCTGACCACTTCTAAAGTGCTGGAGCTGCTGCACATGGACTTGATGGGGCCTATGGCAGGTTGAAAGCCTTGGTGGAAAAAGATATGCCTATGTTGTTGTGGATGACTTCTCCAGATTTACCTGGATAAACTTCATCAAAGAAAAATCTGATGTGTTTGATGTCTTTAAAGAGTTATGCAAAAGACTTCAAAGAGAGAAGGAAAGTTGTATTGTCAGAATAAGACTTGATCATGGGAAGGAATTTGAGAACAGCAAGTTTGATGAATTCTGCTCCTCAGAGGGAATCAATCATGAGTTTTCTTCTCCTATAACACCTCAACAAAATGGGGTTGTGGAAAGAAAGAATAGGACTACACAGGAATCTGCCAGAGCAATGATTCATGCTAAGAAACTTCCTATTCATTTTTGGGCTGAAGCTATGAATACAGCTTGCTATGTTCACAACAGGGTCACCTTAAGAAAGGGAACATCTTCCACCTTGTATGAACTATGGAAGGGAAGAAAACCAACTGTGAAATACTTCCATGTGTTTGGGAGCAAATGTTATATTCTGACAGATCGTGATCAAAGGAGAAAGATGGACTCTAAAAGTGATGAAGGCATTTTTCTGGGATACTCCACTAACAGCAGAGCATATAGGGTATTCAACTTCAGAACCCAAGTTATGATGGAATATATTAATGTCATTGTTGATGATCATCATCAGGAACACAATGTCCCATATGATGTTGAGACATGGTTTCGGACATCACCACAAGTACCTGATAAGGATGATGTACCTGCTCCTACTTCACCAAAATCTGAACCAGAGGAAGTCAACAAAGATCCTTCCATCAGAATTCAGAAAGATCATCCAAAGGAACTCATCATTGGGGATCCAAACAAGGGTGTCATTACAAGGTCCAGAGAAACTGTCTCAAACTCTTGTTTTGTGTCAAAAATAGAGCCAAAAAATGTCAAAGAAGCTCTAAGTGATGAATTCTGGATTGGAGCAATGCAAGATGAATTGAACCAGTTCAAGCAACATGAAGTCTGGGAACTAGTTCCTAGACCAGAAGGAACAAACGTCATTGGCACAAAGTGGATCTACAAGAACAAGTCTGATGCAGAAGGGGGTTGTCACCAGAAATAAAGCAAGACTTGTTGCTCAGGGTTACACTCAGGTTGAGGGGATTGACTTTGATGAGACTTTTGCTCCAGTGGCTAGAATGGAATCAATCAGGCTACTACTAGGGGTTGCTTGCATTCTGAAATTCAAATTATTTCAGATGGATGTGAAAAGTGCCTTCCTAAATGGCTACTTAAATGAGGAAGTATATGAAACGCCTAAAGGATTTGTGGATCCAAGTTTTCCAGATCATGTCTACAAATTAAGGAAAGCCCTATATGGACTAAAGCAAGCTCCTAGGGCCTGGTATGAAAGGCTAACCAAGTTCCTTACAGACAAAGGATACAGGAAAGGAGCCTTGGATAAAACTCTCTTTGTCAGGAATGAAGGAGGAAAGATAATGGTGGCTCAAATTTATGTGGATGACATAGTATTTGGAGGAATGTCAGAGACAATGGTGAAGCACTTTGCCAATCAAATGCAAGCAGAGTTTGAAATGAGTCTCATGGGAGAGTTGACTTACTTTCTTGGACTGCAAGTTACACAGATGGAAGACTCGACATTTCTTTCACAGAGCAAGTATGCAAGGAATATTGTCAAGAAGTTTGGAATGGAGAATGCCAGCCATAAAAGGACTCCTGCTCTCCCACACATTTGAAGCTGTCCAAGGACACAAGTGGTGAAAAGGTTGATCAAAGTTTATATAGAAGCATGATAGGAGGCTTGTTGTACCTAACAGCCAGCAGACCTGACATTGCATTTGCTGTTGGGGTGTGTGCAAGATACCAAGCTGAACCTAAAGTAAGTCACATTAACCAGGTGAAAAGAATTCTGAAGTATGTGAGTGGAACTAGCAATTATGGTATCCTGTATTCCCATGGATGTGAACCAATTTTGTCTGGTTATTGTGATGCTGACTGGGCTGGTAGTGCTGATGACAAAAAAAGTACTTCTGGATGATGCTTCTTCTTGGGAAACAATCTTGTCTCTTGGTTCAGCAAGAAGCAAAACTGTGTGTCCTTGTCCACTACTGAAGCTGAATACATAGCAGCTGATAGCAGTTGTTCTCAAATGGTCTGGATGAAGCAGATGTTGTCTGAGTACAATGTCACACAGGATGTCATGACATTGTACTGTGACAATCTGAGTGCTATTAATATTTCAAAGAATCCTATACAACACAGTAGGACTAAGCACATTGACATTAGACATCACTTCATCAGAGACCTTGTGGAGGAGAAAGTGATTAAATTGGACCATGTAGTCGTTGAACTTCAACTGGCTGACATTTTTACTAAAGCTCTTGATGCTAGTCAATTTGAAAATTTAAGGAGCAAACTGGGTATTTGTCAATATGAGGAATTGTAGCAATTAAGATTGCTTACAAGGAGGGGAAGAGATTTTTTATTTCAATTAATTATAAGTGGGTCATTTAATTATTTCCCTCTTATTTTTAAAAGTTTCAAGAATATGAAGAGACTCCTCCATATAATAGCCTCTTCATTTGAAAGTATCATATCCTCTTCATCCAAAAGATACTCTCAAACTCTCTGTCATTCTTGGTTTCAGTTTCTCAACATATCTCAGAGAAATATGTCTTCTTCATCCTCTTCATCCCAAGACTCTGACTGTCCATCTCCTACCATGGCTGAGATTAGGGCGAGCGCTGCAGCTTTGAATGTTGAACCTGTGAAGATCTCTCCTCAGCGTTCCATGGCCACTGACTCTAAGAAGTCCCAAAATCAGCATGCACGGAATACTCAAAGGTCTTCAGTTTCGTCCTCTGGTAAGATCTCTGGATCATCCTCATCTGTTCCCTCTGAGATAGCAAATAGAGAAGGAACTATCTATGTGCAAGAAACCATTGATAGGATAGTCACCAGGATCCTAAACGAAAATCTCTCTGTACCTGGCATTTCTGTTCCCCTTAACCAAAATCCCGCTAGCCCTAGTTTAGCAGCTGATCCAGATGTCTCAGAGAAGGTCATGACATCTGATGATCATGTCAAGGAAACTCTTGTGGCTTCTGACATTGCTACCCCTGCTGATTCCCCTGTCAAAGCAAAGGGTGGTATCTCTGGTTCTCAAGTTGAGAAGATGACCAAAGCTGGAACTGTCTCAAAGAAGTATAAAGTTAAATCTGTTGGTAGCTCAAGGCCCAAGAGGACACAAATTGCCAAGAAGAGGAAGGCCCCTGAACCTGTAGAGTCTGATCAAGATTTTGATTTCAAGACTAAGGCTGAAGTGATAGTCAATAATGTTGCTGGTGGTAATGACAATGCTCCCAGTGCTTCATCAGGAAAGAAGTGCAACTGATCTGTTGCTGTGATGGTTCTTGTTTTGTTGATTTTTGCTTGTTGTTTTCATCTTCCGTGCTCTGTTTTATTTATTTGGATAATTGTAATGTTTGTTGACAGAATTGTAATCATTTAAAAATGCTTCTACTTCATTATATACTGTTTGCTTGGGGCATCTATCTTTGGCCCTTTGTGGCTAAAAAGGGGGAGAAGAACTACTGTGTGACAGTGGCTGAGGAATTTTGGGAAACTGTATGGCAATTTTAATTTGTATGTGGGCAATTGTGGGAATTGTGGGATTTCTGTATGGATAGAATTTATCTTATCTCTAGGTTCTAGTTTCTTTAAGCTTAGAACTAGTTTGTCTTCTGCTGCATAGGTACTCTGATGTGTTAAGTAGTTTTAGCCAAAAATGTGCCAAAGGGGGAGTTTGTTAGTGTTTTAGGTTGGCATTACTTTTTGGTAAAACTAGGTTATGACATGTCTTGATAAATGTCATGACATTCAGAGATTGAAGATAAATCCTACTTGACAAGGATGTTTGAAGGATAGCTCAGAACTGGAAGCTAAAAGCTGTGCTGGAAATTCTGCAGAAAATAGTCTGATGTCATAACAGATGTTATGACATTCAGTGTGACATTTTGTTCTGCAGAATCTGTTTTTCCTGAGACTTTTCAGGAAGTTTGTTGAGCTGCTAAATTATGTTTTTCTGTTATTAGAATGCATGCTCACGTGGCTACTAGGTTAATCTTAGTTAAACCTAAATTGGTTGTTGAAAAGACCAAGTTTTTAAGATTAAATTAAGTGAACCCTAGCTATCTTTATGGAAGCCCAAAACTGAAGTTTCAGGACTGCTTCTATAAAAGGAATTCAACCCTTATACTGCTGCTGCGCCTTTTGTACTGTTAGGAGAGTTAACAGTTGTATTTTGTGTAATTCTAGTATCTCTTGTGAGCCAAGCAATTATCAATTGATAAGTGCCTTGGACTAGGATTTGTTTGTAAGGGTAGTTTATCACTCAAAGCTTTGAAGCACGAGTGTTTGTCTCTTGATTGAAGCTTTGAAGCAAGATCAAGATAGTTTAGTGTGTCTTCACAATTCAATTATTCAATAGGTTGATATCACTGCTGTGATTGAGGGGGAGTGAGTAGGAACTCAGGTCTAAGTAGGACTTAGATTGAAGTTGCATTGGGTAGGTTTTAAGTGAAGGAGATAAACTGGTTGGTTTATTCCTGAATTAATTCTACTAATAGTGAATTTCCTCCCTGGCTTGGTAGCCCCCAAATGTAAGTGTAGTTAGACACTGAACTGGGTAAACAACTTATTGTGTTCTTTACTGCTGTTTAAATTTATTGTGTGAATTGTTAACAGAGTGTCAGATAGTGTGTCATAACATTCTCTGTGACATCACGTATCTGTTGCCAGGAATTTCAATGCTCATTGGTTTCCATGACATACCTTAGAACTATTTTTAATGCCCCAAGATGTAAATGAATTTCTTTACTCATGAACCTTGATATTAAACTAACAACAAACATTAAATCGAGCCTTGAAGCTATAAGAGAAAACAAGCTTCCAACCAAACTTCTATACATGCTTATATCTACGAATCTTCTACCATCTTCATTCTTTAATTTTTCATTCACCACTAAGGAATATCAACAGGTTTGCAGCCATACATGCCAAACTTTTTCAAAATATTTTCAGCATATCTCTTTTGAAAAATAAAAACTCCATAATCATCTTGGTAAACCTCAATACCAAGAAAATGATGCAGCAAACTAAGATCACCCCTCTCATGTTTTTTCATCATTTCGATTTTAAATTTTCCAACCACTTTCTTATTGTTACCCGTATACACCGAATCATCAACATAAAGGGCAAAAAAAAGAATGTCATATTTACCTTGATGCTTCACATACAAGGTAGACTCACTTTGACTTCTTTGAAATCCTTGTTAAATGAAATAGCTGTCAATTTCACTATACCATGCTCTAGGGTCTTCTTTCAACCCATAGAGAGATTTCTTCAACTTTTAAACTTTTTTGTCTTGGCCTTTATTCATAAAGCCTTGAGGTTGCTACACATATACCTTTTCTTTTAATTCTCCGTTCAAGAAAGCTTACTTCACATCAAGTTGATAAAAATTTCAACCTTTTTAAGCTTCTAAGAAAATGATTGTTCTTACGGTGTCCAAATGTGCAATTGGAGCAACAGTCTCACTATAGTGAATTCCATGTTGTTGTGCATAACCTTTGACTACTAATCTAGCTTTGGCTCTTTGGATTGAACCATCAGGACTATGTTTCAATTTTTACACCCACTTTACTCCAATAACTTATTTGTGATTTGACTTTTCAACTAGCTTCCATATATTGTTCTTCTCCATTCCATTTATTTCTTCTTGGACCACATTCCTCCAAACATCTTCTTTGATTGCTTCATCAAAATTTTCTAGTTCCACAACACAATAGTCACATCTTGCATAAATATCACTCAATTCCTTCAATTTTATTGGAGTTGAGCTGGGAGATGATGAACTTGAAATTGCTGAACTTGGAGAGGATGAAGAACCTGGTGTACATGGAGCAGGTTGCTCATTTTCAGCTGCTGAATTTTTTTATAATAAAATTGCAAGGATTGTTTTCTCCTTCATTTTATCTTCTTCCCAATTTCAAGAAGTCTTCGCATCAAATACAACATTCTAACTAATGATCACCTTGTTTGTCTTCAATTTGTAAAGTCTACAGCCCTTTGACATGGAACTATAGCCAATAAAGACACTAATTCACTTGTTCCTTCGAACTTTGTCCTCTTTTGTTTAGTAATTTGAGCATCACAAACGCCCCCAAAAACTTTAAGGTGGTTAACTGAAGGTGTTCTTCCACTCCAAGCCTCAAATAGAGTCTTATTCGATACAACATTTGTTGGACATCTATTAAGTTTATAAACTACAGTATTAACAACCTCGGGCTAAAAGGTTTTAGTCAAACCTTTCTCAAGTAGCATAGACTTCACCATCTCAATTACTGTTTGTTTTTTTTTTTCAAATACACAATTTTGTTTAAGTGTATATCCTACAATGAGTTGTCTTTCAACACCTTTATCTTCACAAAATTTGTGAAATTCATTTGAGATGTACTTATCCCCCTGTCACTTCCCAACATTTTTATAAGCCTACCACTTTGTTTCTCAACAAAAGCTTTAAACTTCTTAGAAATTACAAAAACTTCATATTTTTGTCTCATAAAATATAACTATGCCATGCGGGTAAAATCATCAATAAGCAGGACAAAGTATCTGTTTTTTCCATGAGACAAGTATTCATAGGGCCACACACATATGTGTGTACAAGTTCCAACACTTGTTTGGCTCTCCATGCTCCTTTCTGGAAATGGTTGGCGGTGGGGTTTGCCACGCATACATCCTTCACACACACAAGATTTTTCTTCAATTATTGGCAACCCATACACCATCTTATTTTGATAAAGCAATTTGAGACTATTGTAGTTCAAGTGCCCATGTCTTTTATGCCTAAACAAGGGTCGCTATCTTCTCTAGCCATCATGTTGAATTTATTTTCTTAATTAAGAGAAATTGGAAAGCTTATATTGTTTGTCATTTATACAATAACACTTCTTCTCTTTGAATAAAAAATTATGCACTCTCTATTCTCAAAATTTAGAGAATAGCCATGTCCAAAAATTGTCCAATGTTTAGCAAGTTCTCATCTAACTCGGACACATAAAGAGTGTCATGAATGAATTTGCTTCCTTGCTTTGTTGTAACTCCAATGCTTCCTTTCCCTTTTACTTCAACATGTTCTCCATTTCCCAATTTGACTTTTGAGCCAAATGAAGAATCAATATTGATAAAAGCTTCTTTGTTTTCGGTCATATTATTGCTACAACCGCTATCCAAATACCACACATTTATATCTTCTTGAAACGCTTTTTGACAAGCAAAGAACAAATTACCTTCATAATTTTCTCCTTCTGCAAAGGAAGCATGTTGTTGATTGGAAAAACGATAATCTTTTTGAATATGCGTGAATCTCTTGAAATTGTGACATTGTAGTTTTCCCTTTTCCTAGCAATCCTTCTCATTGTGACTGTACTCTTTTAAATGTTGTACCATTTATTTGATGCTCCTTCATGCCATCTTCCGTCATTCACACATTTTCCTCTTCCTCGTGAGTTTCTTCCTCTGCCTCTGCCTCTGCCTCTTCTAAATCTGCCACCTCTATAAGACTCACCTTTATTTTGTGTTGAGGGCTTATTTTTACCAATGTTGGACTAAATGTTTTTCTCAGATTGAAAAACACTCTCAATTGACTTTTAAGAGTGTCGTAAAAACCTTTGCACATAAGATATCAAAGACCCCATCAACCCTTAAACAAACATAGTTGATAGTTCTTTAGTTTATTCTATAACAACTGTAACGGCAAAAACTACGAGCATAAGTCATTGAATTAACTTACCTCAAAAAAAAACAAAAGAGTCGTCACCGCACTGTTATTTTATCCAAAGGACTAGGAAAAAGAGCGAACAAAATCCTAACAAAAGAATCAAAGATCTGGGACCAGGGGGTTAGTTATGCAAAGGGAAGGTGTTAGGCACCAAAAGCATCTACGGTATTCTGCAGGAACCTTTTTGAAAATTTGTATATATGTGCTAAAAAAGAATATATGTACAAAATGGATGGTAGGGGGAGAAAAAAAGTATTTTTTATGATTTTTGGTTTGATAGAACTCCAATGAGTTTCAGACCTACATACCAACAATGTGCAATATTGAAATCAAAACCAAGTAGTTCGGCTAAAAAAGACCAAAGTTGTGTGTTGGTTGATTTTAAAAAAAATTAGTTTTAGAAAAGCTACAAAAAGCTCAAGAAGGTTTGAATGAGGTTCGTGTTTTTTAGTCTTAACAAAAGAAAAGTCAAAGTATTATTAAATGAATTGAAAGTTTATTAAGAAAAAAGTTTCAAAATGCATGGACCTAAGTCCAAGTTTTTTTATGAAAGCGGTTCAAGTTTTGATAAACAAGAATCCTTTGAAAAAGAGGGAAGATTTTGAAAATTAAAGAATGGGATAGGAGATGGAGAGGCTAACCTAAGTGCATAAAGTAAAAGGTAATGGTAAAGAAAGATATAATCGGGTGAGAAAACTAGTACTTTACATCAAGAGCCAATACCATATTCCATCCTTTAGATTACCATACAAGCAACAAATAAACACACACAAAAAAACCAAGCTTCAGATAATTCAATGCCTCAGACGAATTCTTGTCTCTAGAAAAATGGGCAGAGTAACGGCTGTATTTTGAGGAAATCCACTTATCATTTGAGTATAACAGAATAACCTGCATACAAAGATAATAACCAAGCAAGACAGAATAACACCAAGAGCACAAAAATCTCCAAGCTGAGGTAGGGATCCTAATCCTAAGTCAAAAGATCAAGCTCCAAGCAAAGGGATAGTAACCAAGTCCAATTAGAAGTTTTTTATGTTTAAGTTGAATTATAAGGTATTTTGGAAAAGGAAAATAAAGGTCAAGTGAGAAAATTCAAAATAAAAAGAAAATAAAATGCTCAAGTGAGCAAAAACAAATGACATAAAAATAAAATGCTCAAATCAGCAAAGAAAAAATGACATGAAATGTAAATGCTAAAAGTAAAGTGCATAAAAATAAAGAGCATAAAAGTAAAGAGCGAAAAGTAAAGAGCAATAAAATAAAAGCAATTAATAAAGGTTAGCAAGATGACCATCTTGAAACTTGGCAAGTATATCATCGAATTGTTAATTTTTAGTCGTCAGCAAGGTGACCATCTTGAAACTTACGCATGAAGACTTTCCAGAAGCTTGATAGAATCGACGCGACCACACGACAAGTTTCAATTGTTTTTTGTCAAGTATATCACCGGTTTTAGAATTATCCCATCACTTGATCAAAGATGATTGAGAATTTCAAATGGACAAGGTTATTGGAAACTTGCCAGAAGCTTGATTAAAAATCAACGTGACCACACAACAAGCGCCACAAGTTTTGAACCAAGATCAAAGCTCAAGTCATCCTTTGGGGCTTATGTTATAACATTAAAGTTCATGCCATCAATTGATAAATTTCTCCGAGTCAGGATCCTTATTTTCAGAGCCCTCAGTGTTGGAAACACGCTCCTAAACATCAGGATCCTTATTTTCGGAGATGCTTTCCTTGCCCTTTAGGTAACTCTACTCTAGTGAACTTTTGTGCCAACGAGAATGTTGGCTTCTAGGCGAGGGACTCGTTGAAGTGTCCTACCTTAAGTCTATTTTGTAATGCCCCCTCAAACATTTCTTAGTTTGGTGGGACGACCCAGATGGTGGCTTTATTAAAGCGGACAAGATAGTCCCTCTATGATTCATACAGACCCTGGCTGATGTTAAATAGGATGGTGGTGGACATCGTCCTATGACGATTAATGTACTATTATTCTTACTAGTTCTTGATAGTAGTTGATGGAGGCACGAGGTAAACCCATATACCATCTGAGAGTGGTGTCTATGAAAGTACTAGATAATAGTTTTCACTTCAGGGAGTTTGGTGCTCCTATGATGGCTATATGTGTATGGATGAAGGTGATGTGCTCGTTGGGATCTTTGTGCCCATCAAACTTGGCCAAAGAGGGGATTTAACACCCTCAAGGACAGAAACCATCCATATTTCATTTGAGAGTAGTTAGGCATTCGAAAATTCTATCACCTCTGGGGGATTCAAGTATTATTAACATTGTCTAATGTTATGGATGGCATTTTCTAGTGTTTGATTATGACGACATAACTCGTCCATGGCGATATGTATCTCTTCCAGTGCATCAACATCATCAGTACCATTGTTACCTTATGGCGAAGAGGATGGAGCTCTTATATTTGCCATGACTAAAGATGGTTAGGTGTAGGAGTGAAGGATTCAGCGAGCAGAATGATGATGATTAAAAAGATGTTGTCCAAGTTAGTTTTACTGGGGCTCGTGGTGGGCTTCACTGTTCTGAAAAAAAGTATAGGTGTGTGTGTGTTCTCCCTTTAAGGGCGGGGAAAATCAAAGGCCTTTATAGGTATATTACGTTGTATGGTGGTTAGGGCTTGCCCATGGCAGCGAGAAGTCCTATAAAATAATGTTTTATATAGTGGTTGCTCACGAGACGTGAAAGGCTTTGTGGATGGTCAATGTGCTTAGGAACAAATGCGTGGAGTATGGTCAGTGGTGTGTTATGACCTTGTTAAGCATTATCCTTTAGGATATAATAATTTGTTCTCTTTCCCTTGAGATGAGAGTATTTATAAAGGCCTCAAGAATCTAGGGTTTTCTTGGAAATGGTCATTGTCCACTCAATCAATGGTGGATCGTTAAATTCTGATTTTCAAAAGAGACGTGAGTCAGCAAATGACCCTAGCTTCTCTCTGTCTAAGAAACATCTTATTTCACATTTATCACTACAGAGAGATAGGAAAGTTCTAGGGGAAGGCGATACCTCCCTTTAGGCGAAATTGCTCCGTTATCTTCTTTTAGACGGTAAAATATCGATCTAGACATAGTCCTTTACGAATATAACAGTACATCTTTATTTATTTATTTATTCTATTATATATCTCTTAATTCGGTAGTTCAAACCCCAAAATATTATGTTTAATACTATTTTGAAATAGTTAACTCATAATTTAGGGACATTATTACATGTAGAATATTCTACATGGTCTGTGAGTTATGCGAGTTTGGAGTGAAACTTAGATGACTAATTTTAATTTTAGTTTGATTATGTATAAATAAGTGTGAATCTTTTTGAATTATTCAAAGCTATTTTGTTAATCATTGATATTTCTGTATCCACCATATATTTAGAGAAGTACACTTTTATGCGAATATCTTGTTCATGTTACTGTTATATTGTATCTCTTGTAATGATGTACGAGAAGATATGTCTTATCTCTAATTATTGCTAATTTGACTAAGGTATCATATTGTAGAAGTGTCTTTTTATCAAAATATACCTTTTTTTTACTTTTCTTTCTTTCTCTCCATTAATAATAGAACAAGGTGGCCTAACTCTTTTAATTTGGATTGGTTTGAATATATAATATGAATGCTTGCACGACTAAAGAGAAAATCGGGCAGGGTGGGTGGAAAAAGTGGTGGATTGTACTCAGTATGTCTGCTTGACTTAAGTGGAAGCATCCAATACAATTTTTAAATGATATATTTTTAAGGTTTAATGAACATTGTATCGAAAATATAAAATAGTTTAAAATAATTTTATTTGGTCATTTAATAAAAAATAACCAGTTTGTTATGTCATTAAGAAAATTTTAAAATAAAATCATGATGTAGCGGAATACATGATCATTATTAACTAACAGTGTAATTAAAATTGAGTTATATGTTCATACATTAATTATTTTCTCATATTTTTAATCCATTTCATACCTAAATGCAACGTACATGTCAATTTTATAGTGAAAAGTAGAGATTGAATCGAATCATGCAAATAGTTGGTCGTGATTGCATGTTGATTTAACCAGCATATGTATATTTGTCAAAAGTGTTGTAGTGGGTGGAAAATGGAGTGGAAAGGTAGCACCCCGATTAATCATATCTCCCAATTGGCTCATGGTATCAAACAAAATGAATATAGAATAAATATTGACTAAAATAATAGTATTGCTTTACCCTAATTTGTTACATGAAGAAATTTGGAGACACCATAGTGGAAACAAGCCAATGTTAAAAACTTTAAAGTTTTAGAATAATCTTGAAGCATAACATAGATTTGATTTCAAATAGATTATGATTCTTTTTTTAAAGTCTGATATAACATCTTAACATATCTTAAATTTTATTACATATAACAATTAGATCAATATTTAAATTGATTAAAAAACTAATAAATACCAATGAAATTAATTCTTTTTTAATATTTAACTAGAAATTTTAGATAAAGAAATTTTTTAGTTAAAATAATAAAAATAAATAAACACACTTTTAGATACAGAAAAATTTAGTCAACAAACTTATAAAGCAAGATGCTAAAACACCACCTTCACCACCCCATATTTAGTGGTTGAGTTTTTCACCATATTTTATGTAAATACTAATGAAAGTATAATTTCTTGTGTATAAGTAGTTTGTTCGGCAGAGACAAGAAAATATTGAATCACCTAGTGTGTGTCGAATTAGTCTAGAGATTGTATTGAGTAGTATCGAAGTAATGTGAGCAGATTGTGTTGAGAAGAAAATTTGATGAAAACGAGTTAAATGATTCTAGTTGGATATCATTAGATAGGAGACGTGGTCATAGATGAGCTTATAGAATGGAATTAGACTAAAATATCAAGAAAGATTCAATGAGAATATTACTTGAAGAACCAGAAACTCAAGTCAAAAGAGAAGTTCGACAAGAGGAAGTAAGAGATCAACCAAGTACAAGCAGACCTCAGAGCAAGACACATGTCAGCAAGATTGTAAGATTATGTGATTACATCAGATGATGTGATTGATAATGAAAGTGAGCTAGTAAATTATATTTTATATGTAAATGTCTAACTGATATATGCAGCTGAAGCATCGAAGAATTCAAAGTGGGTGAAAGCATTGAACGAAGAAGTGGAGTTCATCAAAGACAACAACACCTGGTCACTTATCAAATTGCCTCAAGGAAAAAAGGCAATCGATGTGGATTGGATATACAAGGTGAAGTTGAATCCCAAAGGGGAAGTAACTCGACACAAAGCAAGACTCGTGGCGAAAGAATTTCTCCAGAAAGAATGAATAGACTTTGATGAAGTATTTGCACCTGTGGCTATAATCAAAACAATCAGGTTGGTTGTTGGTATAGAAGAAATGAACAGTTGGCAGATATGTCAGATGGACGTGTAGTGTGCATTCCTGAATGGATCTTTAGACGAAGAAGTTTATGTTGCACAATCAGTTGGATTTGTGAAGCATGGCGAAGAGAGAAATGTGTGCAGGATGCATAAAGTCCTGTATGGATTAAAATAATCTCAAAGAGCTTGGAATAAGAAGATTGATGGTTTATTAAGGGAGAAGAAATTTTTGAAGTGCACAACTGAACATGGAGTATACGTAAGAAGAAGTAATAGTGAATTTCTTATACCATGTATCCATGCCTTTGACTTGTTAATAATAGGTAGCTGCAAGAAGGAGATCGAAGACTTCAAAGGTGGTCACAACAAGAAATTCAAAATATCTGATCTGGGTGATATTTCATATTTCCTTGGCATTGAATTCTACAAGCGTAGTAGAGGCTTGATGATGCATTAAAGGAGATATGCAGTAGAAATTCTCAAGATATTTGAGATAGAAGAATGCAACTCGACTTCGACACCTGCAAAACCAAGAATGTAATTGTCTAAAGATTCATAAGAAGATGATGTCAATCCAACCCAATACATAAGACTTATTGGGTCTCTAAGGTACCTTTGTCACAAATGTCCTGACTTAGCATATAATGTAGATATGTTAAGTATATTCATGAAGAAGCCAAATGTATCACATCTAGCAACGACGAAGAGGATACTGAGGTATCTGAAAGAAACTCTCGATTATGGCATTTTATTGCATGCAACTGATAAAGGAAAAGAATGCAAGTTAGTGAGATACACTAATTTGAGGTTGATTAGTGATGTTGAGGATCAAAATTCCACAACAAGATATGTGTTTATGTTAGGTGGTGCACCGGTTTCTTGGAGTTCGAGAAAGGAACCGGTAATGACATTATCATCTTGTGAAGTATAGTACATAGTTGTTTCTATATGTGCATGTCAAGCAACATGGATGGTAAACTTGGTCGAATAAATCACAGGGAAAGATCATGGAGAAATTACCATGAAGATCGACAACATGTCAGCTATCAATTTGGCAAAGAACCCGATAGCACATGATCGAAGCAAGCACATCGAGATGAGGTTCCATTACCTTCGAGAGCAGGTAGCAGATGGAAAGATGAACTTGGAACATTGTCGAACTGAGAATCAGATTGCAGATATCATGACGAAGGGTGTGCAAGTCGAAGTATTCAAAAGACTAAGAGCTATGTTGAATATAGATAGCTTAGACACAATGAATTTTGTGGTTATTGAAAGTATAATTCCTCGCGTCAAAGCAGCTTGTTCGACATAGACAAGGAAGTGTTGAATCACCTAGTCCGTGTGTGTGTCAAATTAGTCTAAATATTGTGTTGAGTTGTATCAAAGTGATGTAAGCATATTGCTACACACATATTTGATTTAGGCCTAAAGTAGATAGATTTGATTTAGGTTTAAAATAGATATTTTGAGCTTTTATAGTTGCGGGCTTTTTAGTTTAGGGAGAAAGCAAGCTAAATTATAAATAGAATGAGTAACCTCTATTTTTGTAATCAGTATTCATAGAATTTTGCAGTTGCAAAATGAATAAAGTTTTTGCTACAGTTTGTGGGTAGAGAAAAACTCTGCAGAAATCTTAATCTCCTTTTCTTCTTTAAACTTTCTTTTCTTTTCATCGTCGTTGTGTAATATTAATAACAATTTTGTTCATTAAAATTGATAAAAATTCATCATAAATTTTAGTAGATTTCTATGATAAAATTAATCATTTTAAAATTTATATTAATTTGTTCTAAAATATACAATATTGTTATACTTAAATTTCTGTACTCTATATAAAAGATTTACTGATAAATAAAAAATATATCAAAGGCAAATGAATAGCTTTAGTGACTATCTCCCTTCTCTTGTTTTCATTAAAAAGATTATCTTCCTTACTAACATTTGATTGAGAGATAAAATAATAAACACATTAAACACAAATAGTATACTCTTTTCGTAACAAATTTTAAATAAGTTTAATTTTTTTTTATATATTTAATAATAATATATTTAATTTATATATGAATTATATATATAATGGTCAAATATATAAAAATAAAATAAAATTTAATTATAATTTATTATGAAGAGAGTATTTATAGATCTTTTGTATAAATGAGATTATGTCAGCTTTATCGGTGAAACAAATCAATATCTAAAGCCAAAACTATTCTAGCTTTAATATATAAATTTCAACTATGATCGTACATGCATGCACCTCTCTAATACCTTAGAATTTCCACACACAAAAAACAAACAAAAATTCTGCAAATAGTTGTTGAGACATACTCTCTATTTATAGAACTCCATAACCACTAACCCAGACACAGAACACACGTGTTTCACACCACTAAATCCAGATCCTTTTGCCAATTCCATAAATTCATTCTCATTTCTCTCTTTTCCTCCTGGATTTTGAGTCAACATTAGAACATCAGAAATGTAACCACTCTTAGCAACTGCACTTGTCTCTGGCAAAATAGGAAGAACTCCTTCCACCACAATAACCTTTCCATCTTCAGGAATTGCTTTGTAACAATTTTTCAACAACTTCAAACAATGTTCATCACTCCAATCATGAATTATCCACTGAAATATATCAATTTTAATTAATACTTATAGCAACTGGATAATAATTGAAGAAAAAATAAAGTTCATAAAGTAAAATCCACCTTCATAAAAATTGCATCACCAGAAGGAACACTCTCAAACATATCTCCTCCCACATGTTCCACACCTGTGTCAATAAAATAAAACAGATACATCAGTTATTCAATAAATTTAAAATATGATGTATAAATGTATGAGCGATAAATACCTGGGTAGGAAGGTGCATGTTCTATTACATGAGGCAAATCGAAATTAATTCCTTTAATATGAGAATATTTTGATGTAATCAATTTGAGATTAATTCCAAGACCACCACCAACATCAACTAGCTTATTTATATTCTCAAAACCATTGTAACAATTAAGAACCATCTTCATATTTATTGTAGTTGTGCAAACCATAGCTTTGTTGAAAACATCATTGAACTTTGGATCCACACGTGGATACTCAAATGCATGCATTCCATGAACCCTATCGAACGGTACACCGCCTTCCATAATCGCTCCTTTCAATTCTGTCCTAAATCAACAGCAACATATATAATCATTATTATAACTCATGTATGCATATATATTTGATTCATAATAAATTAGATGCGTCAGTTATTCAAAGAATCTGAAAAGTAAATTTTTGTTTATGAGGATAGCTCTTGACTAACCAGCTTTGGTAGAAGACGTTGTCGAGAAGCAATGCTAATGTTGGTCCCAACGAGACGCCATCGGAATCGGGGACAAAAAACCTCGACCGATTAGAGAGGCTATAGAATCTTTGAAGGCTTTGAGGATATTGAGGAACAGTTGAATTTAGAACAGAATGACTTGACAAGAAGCAAAGAACACGGTCCAACATTGTTGGCCCTTCTGGATTTTTGGTTCCAATCTTAATAGCAATGTCTTGTGCAGATAGGTGTGCACCATCACCAGCTTTGGCTAGGATTTCAAAGACACCAAGATCAATGGCTGTTCGTAAAGCCAATGGAAAAACAATTGAACCTGTTACTTGTGTGGCAAACTCGAGGGCATCATTGCCATTTCCGTTGGAATGTTGGTTATTAGGAGCCATGTTTTGTTGAGTTTTTCTTGCTCATGTGATATTATGATCTTACTTATATAGAGAGGAGAAGAGGGAGAGGCGTAACACAAGTTGTTTCGAAAATAAATACTAAAATAAAACATGCGACACTGCTACGTTATATTTTAAGGTAAGTGATTTGTGGGTAAAAATCACTAACTTGAGATATGTATTTTTATAAATATTAATATGTTACGATAAGTATAAAGATTTTGATTGATTGTATTGTATGTGTACTAATTCTAAACTCAAGTAAATAATTAATTCAATTCACATTTTTAGCATTATAAAAGTTAATTAATCATACATTTTTAACATTAGTTGAATTTATAATAAATTAACCATATAGTTTTTTCACGTAATCAACTAAGAATGTACCCAAAAAAAAAGTGAACAAACATTTGTCCTACATTTTTTCCACCGAATAATCATGATGTGTGTTTACTTATACCGAATAGAGAGTACGAGACATCATGAATGAGGCATGCATTGTATGAATTTTTTAATCCATCCTAAAGTATGGAAGGCACCACACATCAAAATTCTAAAATGCTCTTTATAAAATCAAAAATTTATTTTTGGTTCGCATTATTTTTTAAATTTTTTGAGTGAAATCGAAAATATATTTCCGGTATACACTATATTTTAAATTTATTTTAAATTTGATCTCGTTCGGCCTCACATACATACTTTATTTAAAAATTTGAGTAAAATCGAAAATATACTTCCGGTATGCACCATATTTTAAAATATTTTAGTGGAAACCTAAAATATATTTCTGATTCCATATAAATAATGTAATATTAAGAATTTATTTCAAATTTGGACTCACATACACGCTTTATTCTATCTGTAAAATAAACAATTTGATTTATCAAGATAAAATCAATCATTAAAATTTAATTTAGACAAAATAAAATCAAACATTAAGATTTAATTTAAACAGATAAAAAATTTACTTTGGTCTTAAAATCAGACATCAATACTTACAGTCTTAAAAATATTGAAAAATTATTTAAGACCGTAATTATTGATCATGATTTTGTCTGATTTTTAGACTAAAACATACCGTAAATTTTTTATTTGATTAAATTAAATTTTAATGTTTGATTTTATTTTGTTAAATCAAATTGTTTTATTTTACCAATAGAATCAATAGAATAAAACGTGTATATGAGACTGATTGAGAATAATTTTTTAATATTTGATGAACAATTACAGTTTTAAAAATTACACATAAATCAAAAATATACTTCTAGTTAACACTCAACATTTTTCAATATAACTTTTATGATACAATGTACTAACCGAAAATTTATTTCCCACTCCGTAGCGAAAATGAAATTTGTTAACGATGGAAAAGATGCGGTGGGTTAAGAGACCCAGTGCATTATATTGTATTGTTCCATAACTTTTAATTATTTTTTCTTTTACTTTGTCAATTGTGCTGACATATCACATCACTTACCTACCCTCATTTTGTTTTCTATCTTTGTCTTCTCTTTCGATAGTACTTTGGTTTGGTTAGTTAATGTTAAATGATTAAAAATATTAGAAACCAAACATGCATTGTGTGTGATCCATAAATCATAATTGTCATTGAACAAAATTAGTAGCTACTAGGAGAGTTTGGTCTCACTAAAACTCTTAAATTAATTTTATATCAAATAAAGTAAAATTTGTTTAAAAGATGATGATTTGTTGAACAAGAGAAAGATGAGCATTTTTTTATTTATTAATTTTAAATGAATTTTTGAGATTTTTCTAAGATTAATAAACAAGATGAGCAAGACGAAGAACTCTAACATTTGTCATTTGGATTTGGATTTTTAACAAAATATAATTTAAAAAGTATTTATATTGGATAAGTACAATCAAATAAATGAGAGTGATATTATATATTTATTGGAAAAAAAATTCTTTTGCACTCTAGTCCTTAAAGAAATTGGGTCTTAATAATCTAGAGTTCTTTCCGAAAGGTATGGATATTAGTCAAGTATTGTTTCGATCTAGGAATTGAATCTGATATTCTTTAAATTGCTTCATTAGTAAGAGCTCATTTACCATCATTGACATCCTTACCAAGTCATAAGCACTTACATGAGATATGATGTTTAACAACCACCTTATTAAAAAGATTTTCGATACAATGAGCCATACCCTAACTCTAACCATTGACGTTGTTACCACCGATGAGAGAGAGAGAGGAGAGAGAGAGAGAGAGAGAGAGAGAGTATCCACACTTGATCAAAGAGAACTCACACAAGTGTGAGAGAAACCATTAATTCACCCAATATTTTAATGCATTGGGTATATGAGTTCTCCATCAACCAGAAACTCTTTCATCCATATACTCTTGTACCTCCATTGACACAAGCACGTACATGAGATACAATGCCTATCCACTGCCTTATTATGAAGACTTTCGATACAAGGAGACAGACCCTGACTCGAACCATCGTTGTTGATACCGCATATGGGTCAAGAGAGAGAGCATCCATTTTTAATCAAAGAGAAACTACACAAGTGAGACAAAAACCACATATTCACCCAAAACCTCAAGGTATTAGGTATAACAGTTGTTTTATATATCAAAATAATATGTGACTTATAACTCACACTTGTGTCACAATAATCTCCCCCTCAAGTATGAGTTCAGCTACTATTCTCCTCCACATACAGAAGCACTTTCATCCACATATATTTATATCGTTGTTGACACTCTTACCACATCACGTGTACTTATACAAAATATGTCGCTTGACCATCACCTTGTCAATAATACTTTTGATACAATGAGTCGGTCTTTTATTTAAACCACCAACTCTAATGTTAATGGGAAACCACACAAGTGAGAGAGACACCACATATTCACCCAAAACCTTAAGACATTGGGTATATGGGTGATTTCAATTATAAAGTTTCCAACCTCCATTGTTCCAAGAAAATTACGACTTCCAATTATCGCTTTGTTGGGTAAGAATATGGTGTAAGAAAATAGTCTAGAGAGGGGTGAATAGACTTTTCAATATCAAACCAACTTATTTTTCGTTAAAAAAAATATCGAAGGTTTTTTAGAGTATGTGTGCGGAAGTTTTAAAGCAAAATATAGTGAATTATACTTGAATAGAAATCTGAATGTGAGAAAAACACAAGAATGAGGGTTGAATTGTGTTAACTTTTCTCCTTTTTCTGTTGCAAATCTCTTATCAGATTATGGTCACAATGATAGAATCAAAGTCAGACTCTGATGATGATAGCAGTGGATAAAATAGTTAAGATATATAGAGAATAGTGAAAGAGAAATACAAGCAATTATCCTAGTTCCTCCCACAACTCACAAGTAGTCCAGTCCCCTAGCCCTTCCAAGGGATTTTCACTATAACCAAATATGATTACAAATGCTCAAGCACACAAGCAAGAGACTTTCAGTTGCTCAAACACACAAGTAAGAGACTTCAATGCTCAAGCACACAAGAGAGTTCCTTATCTCAAACACACAAGTAAGGGACTTCAATGTTCAAGCACACAAGCAAGAGTCATTTGACTCTAAAACAAATAGTTCATAGAAATCCTAGTAGCTACTAGGATTTATAGAATATGCAAGAGTTAAGAAATCCTAATTTAAGCTAGTGCTCTTTGTTTTGACATAGTAACTTCTATTTTTAATTCAAGGTGAAATGTTGTGTATTTTTCTCCAAGTCTTCAGCTCCATTTATAGAGAACGAAAAGAGTATTTGGAGAGCTTGCACGAGATAGTCTATGAGAAAATAATCATAGAGGCATTAGAGATCTTCTTGATATGGTTAATGTTGTTGCAATGCCATTTGAAACTCCTTTGCTAAAAAATGAATTATCAGTTGCAGTCCTTCATGCTTCTACAGAATTCTGCTAAGTCTTCACGTGACCAGAATAAAAAATTGACCTCAGAGTCTGATAGTGACTTGTCATAGAATCCATGGTTCTTGAGTTTTGAATGGCTTCAAGTTCTGATCCTTCAGAGTCTGAGTCTTAGCTTGTGATCCTTTAGACTTTGACCTTTAGAAGTTTACCTGATCAGAGTCTGGAACCTTCAGGTTGTGGTCATCAGAAGATGGTTTCATCCGAAGCTGGTTATTTAGAGTTTGATCTTCATAATCTACATCTTTGGAGATTCTCTTTAGATGTTCAGTGTAGTATCAGAACTTACTTTCAATCATAATATTAATCTTTGTACTTGCACACTTGAACATACAATAGTCTACCAAATTGTTATTTAAATACTTTGTTATCATCAAAACCTAAGGAATATGGTATAAACCAATTTTGCTCCAACAAAACTAATACATGAAAACATGTATTCAATGTACAACAATCACAACTGGAATTAATGATGATACATTATGTTTTAAATCTATACCATAATATAATTCACAATTGATGATTATACAATGATTCAATTCGTGAATTATAAACTCAACAATTTTATCAGATTTTAATTGGCACTAAAGCTCGATTAGGTCCTAATTCCAACAAAACATAATCTTTAAGCAATAAATTTCTAAAATTATGGCACTGCGATACAAAGGTCAAGATTGATGTCTTAACAGAGAAACACGATGCCAGGACACACGTTATGACATTTGTTGACAGAAAACGTGTTAAAACTATTGATTGTCCAGAAAGATGTTATGACATGATGTTATGACTTTTGGTCAACCTAAATGCATGAATGACCTACTAATGATGCAAATGCGATGAATGAATGACCCTAAGAAAAAATTGGGGTATGACATTATGCCAAGTCAATTGCTCTTCATGAAGAGACATAATACATTTTATGTTTTTCTCTTTAAGATCATAAACTCTAATCTTATAGGTGTTGTTTTTCCTCTTGCCATTGAAAATCATTGATTTATCCTTCTAACTAACAACTTTACAAGAATTTTGATTAAATATTATATCATAACTATTCTTAATTGGCTTATAGAGAATAAATTATGCATTAATCCATCAACGACAAAAACATTAGTATAGAAGGGATATAACAATTACCAATTGTTTCAGATCCTATGATCCTTGCTTTCTGATCAGCTTTAAAACACACGAAGCCTTGATAACAAGAAATAGTATCATATATTTGCTATGAAATTAGCCTGTTTTAATATCGCATTGATCCACTTAACTCCCGAATATTCTGAGTTTTCATGTCTTTTTGCAGGTACTACATATCTCAAGTCAAATTAACAGAAAAGATCATGTAAACGAAGTCAACATGCAAGATCAGAAGGAAAAGAACAAATCTGCAAAAGTCTTCAGAGCTGCTGTGATGCTCGTCACACACCTGTCACAGCCGTAACACCTTGCTAAGCCATGTTACGCTTGTCACCCCCTTGTAACGACCGTAACACGCTACTACTAAAAGAACAACCGTCACACACCACTGGCGACCGTAACGCGCTAAAAGGCAGTTTATAAAGAACGTGGAGACGTGAAAGCATAAAGGAAGGAGTCTTAGATACTCCTAAAAACTCTCAAGCAGATATTACCCACTACCCCTGAGTTTTCTCACAAGTCAGATGCAAGGCCCACGATGAAAAGTTTCCAACTGCCATTTCCTTCCTCTATAAATACCAGAAGGTTGAATGAAGAAGGGACAGAGTTTTTATTTCAAATTTTCTTGCGGAAGCTCTGCCAAAATTATAACCTAATTTCCAGTTTTTCACTTTGCTCTTGTTTTTATTTCCTTTATTTCTGTACCCGTTCAATAGCTATTTCCAACATTAGGAAATTGCTATTTTTAGTTAGGATTTATTTTAGCCACAGACTTTGATTTAAATTCAAATTCTGAAGGTTCCGATTTTCCAATTTGTGTAAGAAGGACGTGAGGAGAAGTATTGTATTTCAGGTTTTTAATTGCATTTAATTTCAAGTACAATTTATTTATGATAAGTTTCCATTATTTATTCAATATGCATACTTTACTGTTTTCCAATTATGTTTCCTGTGTGTTTGCTTTAATAACCATGGCTAGCTTGATTTTCCTGAGTCGGTGTGTAGTAGTAGTAACAGTAGGAATTAAATCATTCCCAAGCTAAAATCTCAATTAACTTAAATTCTGGTTATGACTTTTTGTAATTAAAAATAAACCTTTTTGTTACGAAAATAAGAAAAGTAGAATAGGTTAGGATCGAGACCACGGAAGTGTGAGGTTTTAACCGGATAGCTAAAGTTAGGCTTTCGATTTAAATACAGCGAGAGCGCTTTAAAACGAATTAGATTTTATTAAGTTTTCAAAGAATATTTTCTAAACACTTATGGGCTAGCGAGAGCAGGCATAGGGCTTTAGGAGTATAATCCGAGATAAGACCACGAGAGTGTGAGTTGAGGGTTTTTAAACTGATAATCTCTACAGAACAATTAAGTTAACCATCTTTATATGCTTTGGTTCGATTTAATCCGCTTAGGTTCACTATATTACATACCGACCGCTTTAATATTATTTCTTTAATCCGATTAGTTTTTCTCTACCTTAACTTCCAAAAACCAAACGTGACATTATCTGCCATAGCTAAATTAGCAAACTTTTATAGCACTAGAGTGATTACGAAGTCCCTGTGGGTTCGACATCTTTTTATTACTACCGGGATAGACTGTGGACTTGCAGTTAAGATACCGTTAGACACATTAGGTCGATCGCACATCAAGTTTTTGGCGTCGTTGTCGGGGACTTTGATCTAGTCACTAGTGCACTCATAAAGTAGCACTGTCTAGACTAAGGAAACTTTTTATTTTTCCCTCTATTGTATGCCAAATACTCGCTCCCGAAGCGGGCCTTTGCATATATAAATCAATGATATCGAGCGTTATCTCAGATTAAGACGCCGAATTCAAGAATACTATGAACTCAACAATCTTCCTCCGACTAAGCTTCCTGATATTCCTGAGTTAGTTGAAGAATTGAAGATGGCTGACGCACCACCTCCACCTCGTCCTCTTAAAGATTACGCAGTTCCTTCTCAAGCGGAGCCTCACAATAGTATTGTTGCTCCTACTATCGCTCGAAACGATTTCGAGCTGAAACCTTCGCTTCTTTCCGCCGTTCAGCAGAACCAATTTTCTGGATCTCCTACTGACGACCCGAACTTGCATCTGTCAGTGTTTATGCAGTACGCAGACATTGTAAAAGCGAATGGTGTAAACCCCGAAGGGACACGATTGCGCCTATTTCCTTTTTCTTTAAGAGACAGAGCTCGCACATGGCTCCAGTCTCTTCCTTCAAACTCAATTACCACATGGGATGAGTTGAAGAAGGTCTTCTTGGCTACATATTTCCCACCAAGCAAAACTGATATGCTCAGAGTCAACATCAATGGTTTCAGACAAAAAAATAACGAATCACTATTCGAAGCATGGGAACGCTATAAGGACATGCTTAGACTTTGTCCTCATCATGGTTTAGAAGAATGGCTGATCATTCATACGTTTTATAACGGTCTCTTGTACAACACAAGATTGACTATAGACGCTGCTGCTGGTGGCGCACTGATGGATAAACCATATGTCGATGCAAACCAACTTATCGAAAGCATGGCTCAGAACCATTATCAATGGGAAGCGAGAGAGCTAATGTAGAAAAAACTCAAACAAAAGGTGGCATGGTTGAAGTGAATAGTTTGGATCAAGTCAACGCTAAAGTGGAAGCTCTCACCCAAAAGCTAGAGAATCTTACCACCGCTCCCGCAGCTACCGTAGCTGTAGTAGCTCAAACTTGTGATCTATGTGGTCTTCAATCACATCCTGCTCCAGAATGCCCACTTCTAACAGGAGTTCTAGCTGAACAAGCGAATTACGTACAGGGAAACCCTTACAGTAATACCTTTAACCCTGGTTGGAAGAATCATCCGAACTTTTCGTACAAAAGCAACAATGCGTTATACGCACCTGGACAAGCTCCCGCCACACCACCTAGTTATCCAAAAGCTATCCCAAATCACCATAATAATGGACCTAATACATCCAACATTCCTAGGAAATCTAATCTGGAAATCATGATAGAACACTTCATTGCTTCTCAATCTCAGACTAATAAAGATGTTCTAAACCGGAATTTGCATACTAATGAGCAGATTAAGCAATTATCTAGTAAGGTTGACGCTCTAGCTACCCATAATAAGATGCTTGAAACTCAAATTTCACAGGTAGCTCAACAACAAGCACCTATTGCTGCCCCAGCTGGAATTTTCCCTAGTCAACCACAACCTAACCCAAAAGGACACGTTAATGTTGTGATACTGAGAAGTGGAACAGAACTTGACTGTGGATCCAAGACTCAAAAATCCAGCAATGTACCAAAAGCAGAATAAGCCAATTGAAAATAAGAATGAACCAAAAGAAAAGGAAAACGAGAACCAAGAGGCAGTGGAAAAAGAGAAGCCTTATGTGCCTCCACCACCTTATAAACCACTGATTTCGTACCCTCAGAGATTAACCAATTCCAAAACGATGGGCCAGTTCAAGAAATTCGTTGAACTTCTGAAACAACTGAATATCACAATACCGTTTACAGAAGCTATCACCCAGATGCCCTCGTACGCTAAATTTCTTAAGGAAATCCTATCTAACAAGAAAAAGATAGAAGATAGCGGAACAGTTACACTTACCGCTGAGTGTAGCGCTCTAATTCAAAACGATATGCCTCCTAAGTTAAAAGATCCAGGTAGTTTCTCTATACCTTGTAACATTGGAAAGTTCGTCATAGACAAAGCTCTGTGCAACTTGGGAGCAAGTATCAGTGTCATGCCCTTATCTATTTGCAAAAAGTTGTAGATGGGAGAACTTAGACCTACGAAAATGTCCATTCAACTAGCTGACCGATCAGTTAAATACCCTGTAGGTATACTGGAAAACATTCCAATTAGAATAGGAAGACCCTTCCTAGCCACAGCTGGAGCTATAATTGACATAAAGAAGGGCAGACTAACATTCGAAGTTGGAGAGGAAAAATTGGAATTCATCCTTACTCAATTCTTACAAGCACCACCCATGAACGAAACATGTTATAATCGACGTTATAGACGAGTGCGTAAGAGAGATGGAAGCGGAACAAACCACATACTCCGAAATAATGAAAATCCAAACTCCTCTGATATTCGAAGCGAAAGTCTAGCACTTACACCTGATCATATGCCATGTCCGAAGAAACCTGGTTTAGAACTAAAAACTTTACCTAGAAACCTACGATACAAATTCCTAGATACTGAACGTACTCGACCTGTGATAGGCAATTCCAGTTTAGGAATGCTCAAAACTCAGAAACTATTAGACGTCCTAAGGAAATACCCGACTGCATTAGGTTATAACATATCGGATTTAAAAGGAATATGTCCTTTAATTTGTATGCACCGTATTATGCTAGAAGAAGATTGCAAGACCTCTAGAGAACCTCAAAGAAGAATTAATCCAATCCTTAGCACTGTAGTCAGAGATGAAATTAAGAAGCTATTGGAAGCTGGAATCATATATCCAATCTCCGGCAGTAAATGGGTTAGCCCAGTACACGTCATACCGAAGAAAGGAGGTGTCACTGTTGTGAATAACGCAAAAGGAGAATCGATAACACAAAGAGTGGTTAATGGGCATAAAGTGTGCATTGATTACAGAAAACTAAACAAAGCTACTCGGAAAGACCATTTTCCTTTACCCTTCATAGATCAAATGTTAGAACGATTAGCCAAACATTCCTACTTCTGCTATCTAGACGGTTATTCCGGATTTTTCCAAATTCCTATTCACCCTGATGATCAAGAGAAGACTACATTCACGTGTCCCTATGGAACATTTGCGTACAGACGAATGCCCTTCGGATTTTGTAATGCCCCCAACAACCTTTCAACGATGCATGATGTCAATCTTCGCAGATTTCATCGATAACATCATGGAAGTGTTCATGGATGACTTCTCTGTGTGCGGGCAAAGTTTTGAAGGATGCCTATCAAACCTAGAAAGGGTTTTAGAAAGATGTGTGAAAGTAAACCTCGTGCTTAATTGGGAAAAATGTCATTTCATGGTCAGAGAAGGAACCTACTAGGACATGTCATCTCTAATAAAGGAATTGAAGTTGATAAAGCTAAGATAGAGGTAATAAAAGAACTCCAACCACCTAAGACCGTTCGAGAAATACGAGGTTTTTTAGGACACGCCGGTTTTTACCGACGATTTATCAAAGATTTCTCAAAGATTACAAAACCACTTACCGGTCTATTAATGAAGGATGCTGAGTTCATATTCGATTGCGATTATCTTGAAGCTTTTGAAACTCTTAAATTAGCCCTTATCTCCGCACCAATCATGCAACCGCCCGATTGGAGGTTACCTTTTGAAATCATGTGCGATGCAAGTGACTACGCCGTAGGCGCAGTTCTTGGACAAAGGAAGGACAAGAAACTTCACGCTATCTACTACGCCAGTAGAACGCTAGACTCAGCTCAGATGAACTACGCCACAACTGAGAAAGAGCTATTAGAAGTAGTCTTTGCGCTTGACATATTTCGTTCTTACCTAGTAGGAGCGAAGATAATCATTTATACAGACCACGCTGCTATCAGATATCTACTAACCAAGAAGGACGCAAAACCTAGACTCCTTAGATGGATCTTACTTTTGCAAGAGTTCGATCTAGAGATTAAGGATAAGAAAGGAACCGAAAACGTCGTAGCAGACCACTTGTCAAGATTAGAAGGTATAAAACCTGAACGAGTGCCAATTAACGACGATTTTCCATATGAACATCTGATAGCGCAAATAAGAAGCGATCTAACTCAACTGGACTTAAACAAACCAGAAACCAAGGAAGTCGTGGAAGCGATCCGTACGACCATGGGACTGCCATGGTATGTTGACATAGTCAACTATTTAGCGGCAGGCGCGCTCCCACCGGACTTAACCTACCAACAGAAAAAGAAATTCTTCCACGATCTCAAGTATTATTATTGGGATGAACCACTATTATTTAAAAGAGGACCAGACGGAATTTTCCGCCGATGCATACCTGAAGAAGAGATAGAAGATGTTATTTCTCACTGTCATTCATCTCCTTATAGCGGACATGCTAGTGTAACGCCCTGTTTTAATTAATATTATATTATATTAATATTTTTGAGTTACCGTTTGACGATCGTTTTGGCGACGAGAATATTTATATTAATCGATATATTTATTAATATATTTGGCGACGTTTCGTTCGGTCCGGTTTTTAATCCGTTCGGTTCGGTAAAATATTATTCGGACCGATATTTAATTCCCCGGAATTATTTTAATTAATTGAGTTAATAATATTATTAGATATTATTAAGGTGTTAATTAATAAAATAAATTAGGGGTGTGAGGACTAATTTCTTAGGATTGGATTTACACCCTTGGCTAGTAAGAAAACAACATAAATACATTATTTTCCTCATTCTTCCCATTTTCCACACAAAGCCAACTTAGCAACATAGAGAGAAAGAGAGGGTTTTGGGAGAAGAAGAAGAGCAAGAGCAAGAGCAAGGTTTGGATTTGTTGAATCATCAAGAATCATCCAAGCATTTGAGGTAAGGGGTTTGATTCTCCATCTCATATAGTTAGGGTTTTGGTTGAAATATTTGGATTTAAGACAAATTGATAGTAGGGTTTATGAGTTGTGTGTGTGATTGTTGGAATGGATTAGGAGGGTTGAGTTAGGAGTATTGATATAGGTGTTTTAATACCATGGCTAGTAGGATTAAGTTGTGAAAATGGAAATGAAGGAAACTGTAAAAAGAAAAACCAGAAAAATAACACAGACAGGGAAAAATGATGAAACGAGGAAGATGGACTTGGGAGGCGCCCACCCCAGCTCAAGGGAGACCGTCCCAAGCCCTTAAGGCGCAAGCCCCCTTACTTAATTCACCATGGAACATTCGTCCCTGTAGGAGTAGGAAGCAGCAATGGAAAATGGGTTTTCTGTGTTTTTACGTTCTGTTGTTTTTTGCTGTTTCTGCATAATTCTATTTTACCTGCATAATTTCATAATATGCTTCTGTTTCTTTTATTTTGCCTAATTCCATACACTACTAGTTAGTACTAAAAAAATATAATTAGGGCATAAGTTAGCCAATTAAATTTGGAACCCGATTATGTTCCGATTTTCCGATTTCGGTAATTTCGGCGACAGAGCAAGTTGCTTCGAATTCAACGAAAATTGACGTCCTAGCTAAGTTCGACGTGTAGAACGTAGTGGTGAGGTTAGTTTTTCGAAATTACGAGTTTTTACGAAATGACCCGAAATAGGCCAAATTACGGTTAAATTGAATCGGATTGCGTTTTAGTCGATTTAAGACACGTATGGACAACCCGATTGCGATGTTGACGATTATGATTAATGTCGGTTATTAGGATTGGCTTTTGCGACGATTATTGATGTTCGATTATTTCTCCATGTTTAGAATTGAGTGATTATTTGATGACGATGCTACATGATTATACATGACTTTTGCGACGATTTGTTCATGATTAAATGACTTTGTTGATAATGATGATATATGTCTTTGTACATGATGATGTGATGATTATATTGATGTTGTTAATAAGTGCTTCTGATTCGTGAATGCATGACTTTTGACGATGATGAATTATTGGTGACGTTTTGCATAATGCAATTATGATGCGATGATATATTTATCTTGATGCGGATAAATTATGGCGATGTGGGCTTTATGCCAATTTTGATGAGCGATGATGATGTTTCTGTTATGTTCTTTTTTTATTGTCGAGTCACATACATTGCATTGGCGACGAGGGCTTTTATGCCAAGCGACGAGGGCTTTTACGCCAAGCGACGATGAGATTTATGCCAAATGTTCCTAAGTATGGACAAAGCGACGGGTACCACATGCATAACATAGTCGTGTCTCATGGAGTCGGTTATGTTTATGATTGAGTTGTTTGGCGTTGGGTTTTAATTGATGGATTATGTGGAATTGCGATGATATATGATGTTTTGTTTGGTGATGATCTTTATGATGAACATGAAATGAATATGACGTGATAATTTCATGATAACTATGCGATCAATATAAATGATAAATTTTGTGATGATTTGACTTTGATGAAATGCTTAATGCAAATATGATGTGATGATGTCTGTGACGATGGGCTTTAGCTAATTTGTGATGATGTTGCTTATGTTATTAGCATTGTTTGATGTTGTTGTTTATGATGGTCGTGTTGATTAGTGACGTATTGACTTGTGATGAGTTCGCAGTGATGAAAGTTTATGTGTTGTTGTGATGATTTATGTCGATGAGGTTATGGTGATAAAGTGTTGATTATACACATTAGAATGACGACTAGAGTGAGTGAGTTTTGGATATGTGTTGGAATGCACTTATTAATCTATATCTTTTATGATTCCAAAACTATTTATATATGTTATCATGCCTTTAATTATATGTTTTGGAGTATCTCACCCTTTACTTATTTTGTCGTTACCTTTATACTGGTAATGTGCAGGTTATGAAGACGGAGACTATAGCTGCTGTCATACCCCAATTTTTGAACTAATATACCACCTTACATTTGCATCATTGCATAACTAACAGTTCAAACAGCATTAATCGGGTGTAGCATTCACAGGTCAAAATTAGGGTTTCATCAGACTTTCATCTGATTCAAGAGGCAACCAATTAGGGTTTGAGTTTTACTCACCTCATTTGATCTATCTTGATCAAATCATTAACCTCTGATCATCAGATATCCAATTTTTCTCATTGATCAATCAAGGATCGACCAATTAGGGTTTTGATCGGGCATGAGTATTCTCTGACTTTTTGAGCAAGGAATGACTTTTTTGGATAAGAGATTGGTCATTGTATCTTAGATACAACATCTTGACCTAATTTCTGGATTCAAAACATCACAAAAGTTCACAGACTTCATCAGTCAATTTTAGAAACATTTGATGAATTTTCATCTGCACAGAAAAGTCAAACTTTGACTTTTGGTCAACTTTTTCAAAACAAAACTTTTTCCATCATCAAAATACTTCAAATGACCCATCATGATCATAAAAAATCAAAGAATTTGGAAAAGTCAACAAAAAGTCAAAAGTTCCAACACTTCGAAAAATTTCTAAGTGTCAAAATTTCTTATTTTTTCCAAACTTTATGCCATTTTTTCACATAATTCCATTTTGAATTGGAAAAAACTCAAAACATGAAAGTTGTAGCCCTTGGAACAAGCTTTCCAAAATGTCCAAGAACTCTCAAATCCATGGAGTCTAGCTATACTTTTGAAATTGAAACATAAGGCTCCATGAACATGGTTTTTCAAGGTCAAAACTTCAAATTATAGGTCATTTCTTGATTTCTTCATCTAGAAGCAATGACACCTTGCCATTTGAAGATTAGAACTGATAAATATCAGCTAGAGGTAATAATTGAAGGATTGGATCAAGTTGGAAAAATAACACATGGTAAAAAGAGGAAGCTTCCTTTTTCCTTTTACAAAAGTCATTCTTGCCCTTTAAGGCAACTTCAAATTACAATGCCATGTACTTGTGCCTAATTGTTCAGAGCTATTGGCCTATAAATAGAGCATCATTTCAAGTCCAAATCACACCAAAGCAATGCAAATCCATGCTTTCCTTCCACTTACTCAAAAATCCATAAATCATAGTTTCATTTGTCAAAACTTGCAATTTTAAAATCTTGAGAAAACTATGATAAACTTTGGTGTCAAACATGCTCTAATATCAATATCAAACTTGTTTAGAACTTAAAATCAACACAAGAACAAGTAAAAATCAGAATTGAACTTCATGCTTTCAAAATTGCCCAAACTGCCTTATCATTCGAATTTGAACATTGACTTGAGCTAGCTGTGTTTTGATCATCCAAACATCATCAGTATACCTCATAGGAATGATCCAAATCATTAACATCAAACTGTAACTCCATTAACCACGATTTCAAGTTTCATTTTGAGTTGACTGTAGGTGGACTTGGGTAGCACGATTCAGGCAAGCTCGAAGCAAGCAGACCATTCCTATAGCTTCCACATAGGCCGATGATGCTACAGCAATCATAAAACAAGCTCTGGAAACACTCAATCACCTTCTTCGATCTCAACTTGAACAGGTTAGAACTCAAACTCTAATATCATGATTCTTTGCACTTAAATGAAAAAATGCTTGGCCAATCTTTTTCTGCACCTAACACGATCATAAGCCCTCAAACAAATTGAAAAATCATCAACTACACATCATTTAATTTAGAATTCTCAGTTCTAGGGTTCTTCATGATTTCAAGAAATTCAAACGTGTTAGACAAAAAATAAATGCAATTAACATCCACCATCGTATTCCTTGTGAAAAATCAAGCAACTTTCATGTTTACTTCATCTAATTTCATTGAGAAACGAAGATTCTAGCATGGATTGAAGAATCTGAGAATAAAAAACGAAGAACATGGCTTCGCGCGTGTTCTTGAGTTTTTTTAAATTCAAACTTTCCAATATTTTATCAACACGTGTTTTGATTCGTGTGATACGGTGAACTGACTTTGTAGGATTTTTGTATCCAAATGTGCGGATAGCAAGAGTCGCCACCGACTTTTATTTTTATCCAATTAAGGGAAGGTAAAAGTAATAGAAAAAGACCTTCGTTAGATTCTCGAGTTCGGGAGAATGGTTATGAAAAGGGAAGGTATTAGCACCCCTTTCCATCCGTAGTTATCTACGGGCTCTTAGTTGCTCTAGATCACTTTTTAAAATTGCTTTATGTGTGTTTGACAAAAATGTTTTGAAAAGGCATTTCGCTTTGACTTTGTAATGACTCATGTAGGAGTGTATACAAAGTGTTCGAAATGTTTGTTTGAAAAGAAATTGAACTTTGAAAAGAGTGTGTGGTGTGAAAAGCATTTGTTTAGAGCAAGCAACTAAGAGACTTATTTACCCACTCGTAATTGGTCGTTTTGTTGTACTTCTACATTCCTTTAGAATAGCGCTAGCCATACCATTAGTTAGTAGGTAGCTCCATTCGTTGGATGTAATCGGACATTCAAGGACATCGGATGATCATAGAAGGCAACTTGTAGGAAGTATCCTAGCATATTCAAGGACTATCATCATTTTCGAGGCGACAATCGAGGGTCAAGATCATGTATTCGGAGGCGACGTGGGCCTATGATCTTTGTATCGAAGGGACTATGATGATTTGTTTGAAAGCAACGGTGCTAGGATACCTCTACGCTCGAGGGACATGACCATTTTGAATCGAAGGCATCGAGAGAATTACCCTAAGGGGTGCGTGTGAGAGAAGTGTGTTGATTTCAGATATTTTGTCTTGAAATTAGTGTGAGCTATGTCCAATTGTTATCTTGCCATACACGCCTAATTACTAGCAATTGATAAGGGTGCGGAAAGTAAAATGCGGAATGTAAAGATGCGAAAATAAACCTACGCTATTACATGGCTTTGGGGCGTATACATAATTAGAGTGCGGAAAGTAAAAGTCCTAAATTAAACTATTACAACCCATGAGCAATTACATTATTGAAAAGTAAAATAAAACTAAGAATCGTCTAATCGGATCAACCTGAAAGAATAAGAAAATCGGGAAATATGATGAAATTGAAATAAGAGAAAATGTTAGAAAAAATGCAATTTTTAATATGAGAAAATTTATGCATGCTGGAAATAAGGTAAATAAGCTATAATAATTTTTTGGGATTTTTTGGAAAAGATTTAATAATAAAAATGCAATTAATAATGGTTTAAATGCTAAAATAAAAATAAAATAAATATGCATGCAAAAATTATATTTTTTAATTTATTAAATTAAATAAAGGTTTTTATGAAAATAATGTAAAAAGAAAAATATTTTTTGATAATTTTTTAATGCAGGAATAAAATATAGAAAAGAATTAAAATATGATGAAAATATTAAAAATAATGAAAATATGGAAAATATTTGAGTTTGGAAAAGTGCAAAAAACCAAATGGTCCTGGGGGGATTCGAACTGAGGACATGAAGTGAAACCTGAGGTCCAACATGTCGACCACTACGCCATGTGTACATCACCGTTGAAGTCCGGTGAGCGTTATAACAGTGTCGCTTCCCACTTCGTCTCCGCGCCAACGATCGTCTTCTCCGATTTGAATATTTGAAAATCCAGCGTCGGCTTTTGTTCGACGCTATGTCCCTGGCTAATACACAAAATGCAATACACATAATATAAATTATATTTGAAACCATGGTCCGATTCCGTATGTCGTCCGAATGCAATGGTATAAGTCTCATGGTCCAATTTTTCCGTATAAAGAAAACCCTAAATCGAGGCCGAAAACCCTAACTATGGTGATTCTCGTTCTAAGCCATGGAAATGCAATTAACTCCGCCTAAAGCTTGTAACCTTCATTCTAATCACAAAACAACAACGAATCATGTTAAAATGCATGAATAACGAAAATCGATTTTGAGAAAAACATGAACAAACCAAATTCGGATTATGTGTTTCTTGATGCTTTTGGATGATGTAAAGGTCTGGACTGCTTCAGAACAACCCGAGGAATGCAATGGAATCCTCAAATGCGATTGAAAGTGGCTGGAACTAGGTCTACACTTTGCTTGAGAGGCACGGATTTTTGAGTTTGAAACTAGGGTTCTGGAGCAATTCTTCTGTTCTCTCTTGATTGATATGCATTGTGTATATATACTGGAAGGATTTGAGATTGAATTTGGAAAGATTTGATCAATAATCAATGATAATCAAATTTGATTTTTTTCATGAAAATCAAATTTTCAAATTTGTCCAATTTCAATCCAATCTTGCCAAATTTGATCCAATTTCGAAATTGCTGGCATTTGTGAGTTAATTGGACCTTAAGGAAAGAATAAAATCAATCTTTGCCATTAATTTCAATTTTATAATTTATTTTAAGATTTAATTTGCATTTAAATGAATAAATTACAAATTAAATAGAAAAATAAATCAAAAATTCGTGGCTTTGGGCTTGACACTCCTAATTGCTTGAGGAACAAGTTAGGATGAAGAAAAGTAGGCCCATTTGCAAAAGATTTGATTTTTGAAGTATCTCTTTGTGCATTCTTTCAAAATCGCCCAACTTGTGAATGGTGCAACTTGCTCAATTTTCCACATTTTTGAGAGTTCTTGGACTTTTTGAAAGCTCTAAGAGTCCTCTAACCAATGTCTTTGGTCTCATCTCAATTGAGTTACCATGCTCAAAATATCTTCAAAGCAAAAAGTTGACTTTTGTTGACTTTGAAAATGACCGTAATGTTTTGAGCTATACCTCTCAAATGAAGCATTTTTGGACATTCTTGTGAGACATGAAGTTGTAGAGAATTGAATTTCCTTCAAAACAAGAGGTGGTGGAAAATTTCGAGAAAGTATGAGAAAGTTATGATCATCAAAGTTCATTGACTTTTCATCTAAACCCTAATTTAGAAAGTTTGACTTTTGGGCAAATCTTGAGTTTTCTTGATGAATCATGATCAACCCTTGATCAAATGATGAATGTCACTTCAAAATGAGGATGTTGACCAAAAATCGAAGTTTTGACTGTATGTTGACCATAGTTGACTTTTGTCCAATACACCGATTTTCAACCATCTGAACAATTGCCTGAGGAAACTTGACTTGTGAGGCTTGAAACTTGACATGGAGAATCTTTGAAGCATATGAGGAGGCATGAAGGCCATTGGAGATGTTGGAAATCCATCTTGACTTGGGAGATACCAAACCCTAGTTTGGGTTGATTGTCTAGGAGAGAGTTTGTCTGATCAACTCTTGAGGAATCCTTGAGTATGGATGTATGAAATCTCTTGAGTAAATGGAGGGCAAATTTTGGGGTATGACAATTCGTAAACACAAACGCGCGCTTGTCCCAGCGGTTTCCAGCTTACTCGTAGTTCTCTCTGCCACGTAGCCACCCCAATGGTCATGGGTTCAACTCTCCACAAGACCAATTTTTTTCAAACATTTTCATTTTTTCTTCATTTTTCTTACAAACTTTCACATTTTTTTTAACCAATCAAAACTCCTCATTTTGAGGTGATTTTTTGTACACTTGTCAATAAATGTATCTATTTCATCTGATTATGTTTTAATCGAGCCGAAAACGACGTTTTTGACACTTTTCAAAACACCTCTAAAGGGTGAATTTTTCAAACTTTCGACTTCCGATTCTTTTCAAAACTTCTCATAAATGAACCTCACATTTCAAAACACTTTAAAAATCATTTCTTCAAAACTTTTTATCAAACTTACATCTTTTTTACCATGATCGATCCGATTTAAACGATAAAACCGAATTCGTTTTCTTTCGAATTTCTCAATCGATCATGGGCCTCCCTCACGGTGTAAGTCCCATAACATTCTTTTATGTACATAATATTTCTTTTTACATATCAAACTCTCTTCAGATACATACAATTTTTATCGTACATAACATGTATACTTTTATACTCAAGTATGCATAAACTTCGATCGCTTGTTTTCACTTCACTTGTGTATATACAAACCAAACATTCTTTTATGTACATGCATATTTTCCTTGTACATATCAAAAATTCATTTTATACCAATCTTTGTCTGTACATAATACAAATACTTTTCACAGATAAAATTCGATCGTTTGTTTTCCGTTTCATCTGTATATACACTGAATACCATTGGTATTGAAAGGAGCATTATTCTCGTGAAATCGCTCAAACCAATGGGCCTCCTTATGGTGTAAGTCCCAACCCTCCTATGTACATCCATCTTTGTCTGTACATAAATACTCGTTCGTGTACATATTTACTTCCTTGTACACATTCAAACTTGTAAATAATCAAGTTATGCTCGTTTTAAACGTTCATTTCATAAACACTTGTTTATATTTCAAATCATAAACTTTTGTAAATAAACATCATGCATTGTTTATATTTCCTTCATAAAATCATGTGAATACATATCATACACACACACTTGTTTATACAACTGTCTAATTATAACATAACAATTAGTCTAACCAATAGGTTCCCCACAGTTGTAGCCTCCGCTTGGACTTTATACAAGATAATTCATCCCCAGCATGAGTTTAGCCTCCGCTTGGGCTTTATACAAGATAACTCTCCCCACAGAGTTTAGCCTCCTCTTAGGCTTCATATAAGAAAACTCATTCATCTGAGTTTAGCCTCCGCTTAGGCTTCATATAAGACAACACTGCTGAGTCACCTCCTCTGGGCTTCGCTCAAAAGAACTCCTCATTGAGTTTAGCCTTTCTTGGGCATCATACAATGAAAGAGACTAGAAATCTCTTAACACCTCCTATTGGGCTTCCAATACAAAGAATCACCCGCTAAGATAGAACCCTAAGAGTATAATTTTTGAAATTGCTCTTAATTCCAAAAGGATGGTTTCCTGAAATCCTTTTAAGACAAAGCCACCATACCCTATAGCTTCCTCTTGAGCTTCATACAAGGACCTCGATGACCTCTAATGCCTCCTTGGGCTTACAATACAAGGACCCATGGGCTTCTTAAAAGCATCCCCATAATCCAATCAATTTCTCCTAGATTTAGACGCTTATCATCTCTATGGAAGAAGTATCTCATCTATCACATCACATACAACAAAAACTTTTCAAACTCTTTTCAAACAAAACATCTCTTAATTGTAAGTGGTAACGCTTGTACACTCAAGCAAAACACCCAATGCTTACAGTTAAAAGATTCAATCTTTTTCAAACATCTTTCTTAAACATGTAAGTGGTAACGCTTGTACACTCAAGCAAAACACCGATAGCTTACGATGAAAGATTTTTATCAACAAACTTTTCAAAATGTATGTGATGAAATAGATTAGATACATTTTCATTAAGATGACATTTGTCTCTCTTACTAACATCCCGCTGCTTTCCACTAGCATAAGTGGAACTACGATTGCTCGACTTTCTCAACATCCTTTGAGAATACGAGGCACAAGGTCTCATCCTTGCCGAGCAAAATTTCTTTCTTCCTCGACCAAACAAACCATAGATCCTCGTAGATCCGAGCTACAAATGCTCGATTCCCACTAGGGATATGTATGCAAGATCCATGATCTTTATGAGCACAATAATAACAAACACTAGGATCCCACATAATCTATCTTTCTTAAAATCCCAAAGGAGAAACTTTCCCAATCATAGAAATAGCAATTAAAACACACAAACATATCAAACATATTCATATATAAAGCTATAGATAACTATATATATTTAGGGTGCTCCATCTATTCCTTTATATAACAATCCCCTTACTCGAATCTCCCAATGCGCTATGCCTAGTTTGCGCTAGTCGTTACGCATATCAAAATCAATTGAGGGTATTAATGTTTTCCCTTTTCATAATCATTAAATCATTTTTCTTGTGTTGAAAATAATAAAGCTTGATGCTCGCAGCATCTTTATAAACAAATCAAAAGAGTAAATCGTTGAGCGTAGAATTCAATTCATATTCGAATCCTCTAGCCACCTTTAACGCGAAAAAAATGGCGACTACTGGGAGTATGAAACTTTGATTTTCAAAAAATGTGACTCGCTCAAGAGCACCAAGCTTTTTTGTTTTCAAAAAGAAAAAAAGGAGATAAGCTTTCATATTATGCATATGTCTGTTTTTCTTTATTGTGTGTTTTCGCGATTTCATCTGATGGAAAGAAATCCTAACCCGGATTTAAGAAACATTTTTAAGATCTAGGTGGGGGTATTAATACGTGAGAAGTCTCAATGCTTACGAAGTTAATATCCCTCTCTCAGTGGAGGTTGTCTTGGAGGTATTAGTGTTTAGCAAGTATTTGCGAAGATATTTTGCTGTCAAGGGAACTTGAGAAGCTGAGTTGGTTGTAGAACACATAACCCATCCTGGCCATTTAGGATGTAGTGCAGAGATTATTCGGGCGTAAGCCTAGAGTAATTGTCATGCGAGATTCTCTTGAAAAATATTATTGGACCATCGAGTATTCAACAAATCCGATAATATTTCAAAGAGGAGTGTTGAGCTTGTATTATCAGTAAACCCGTTTCACAGGTGAATAAGCCCTTAGAACTTAACCACGTTGATTCTTATCGTTGGCTTCATGCTCGTGACTTCGAACGCTTGCCCGTGTGTATAACTACTAACCATGTTTGCCACATTCATGCATTCATTCATTCAAACAAAAAAAACTTCATTTCTCTTCCCATTTCCAAAGAATTTAGAGATTTTTTCTTTGTAAAATATTTTAGGTTAGAGTGATGGACGTCAGAGGAAGATTCACCAAGAGATACAGCTTTAGAATTCGATGTAGGAAAGTTGAAAGAGTTAGCATCTTTGGTAGAAGATCCTCGATTTCGTAAAACGCTATGGAACTCTTTTAACTCTTCGAACACTAACGTTGATGAAGGACTTCTCAAAACTTTCGCTCGCTTTTATCCGGTCCATCGCTATTTCACTTTCCCGATTATCGTTGATGCCTACTTTGGAAGAGTACGCGATATCCTAGGTATCTCAAGACGTACAAAGTGCCTTTCAATGGTTTGAAGCCATTCCTAAGTCACCACCATTGCAACGATGACTCACTTAAAGAAATCGAGATAGACAAAACCTAACTACCAGAGGAAAACTCTTAGGACTAACTTCAAAGTTCCTAATGGAGAAGGCTCTTAAATTCTCGCACGGTAGTATGGTAGCCTTCAAGCTATTTTAGCTTTACTCCTCTATGGATTGGTGTTGTTTCCCAACGTCCCAAATTTCGTTGATATTAACGCCATAAGGATCTTTCTCGATTGGAAATCCTGCTCCCACTCTACTTGGTGACACGACGCTCCATTCATCATAGGAATCGCAAGGAGACGGAACTATCATGTGTTGTGTACTGCTTTTCAAATGGATTACCTCACACTTGCCTAAATCTCCTATCTTCCGCGAAAACAAAGACGAGTGGCATTGGTCAAGAAGACTCATGTCTCTTACAAACGATTTATATCCATTGGTATACCTTGGCGCACAATGAGATGGAAATCATTGAGAGTGGAGAATTTGCCAACGCATTCTCATCGGTACAAAAGGAGGAATCAACTACAACCCATTCCTGGCGAGACGTCAGCTCGGATACGCAAACTCTAGTAAACCTCTTGGTTTTACAGTAGAGAGTTATTTCTATCACGAAGGAGAAGATTCCCAAGGATTGAAGGCTAGGATGATCAGAGCTTGGCATCACATCCGAAAGAAAGAAAAAGGTAAGGCAAAGAATTGTGTAGCCATGGAAACCTACACTTCGGTAAAGAAAAGAGCAAAGGAATTTCGAATGCCTTATGCTTATGAAGAACCCATGTTCTCAACCTCTTCCAAATTAACGATTTTTCCCGTCGAAACTATGGGAGAATACAAAGAAGCTTTGGCCAAAATAAGGTTTGAAAAGGAGGCCTTGGAAAACAAGTTCCTTAAGACTAATCTTGAGAATGAAAAGCTCAAGAAGCAAGTCAAAGATCATGAAAAGACGCTTTATTTCCAAGATGAATGGCTCATGGAGAAGGATGAGAAGATTCGCGAAAGATAACGCAATCCGTAGATACGCCAAAGAAAGGAAAAGAAAGCTTGAGGAAATGACAACCAGCGATCCTGCTCCCGACAAGTGGAAGAAAGTCATTAGCAAGCTAAAAGCCGAGAAAGCTGAATTGAAAGCTCACTATGGGAAGGAAATCCTGAAGTTGAAGCTACATCAAACCTTTGGATCTTCATCCGATGAAGACATTTAATTAGTTCAATTTAGTTTGTAATCTTATCATTTATTTTATCATTTGTGTGAGCAATGCTCCAAAAAACAATATTGTTGTAATCTTCTTTCAATAATCAATAAATGTGTGTTTTCCATCCAAATATTTGCCAGAAATATCTCTTTTTAGCATAAATTCTTTGGAAATCTTTCTTTACAATCATAATCATGCATCATACTTTGCATTTAAGTCTGTTGTCTAGAGTCTGATCTTTGAACAGTTTGAACAGTTTCAACAGATAGGAAAAGATCGCCAAGCTGTCGCGTCTTAGAGTTTCTCGACCGCGTCCACAGCCAACTCGAACGTACGATACCAGATTAAAAAGAAGAAAAGTAATGGAGGGTTTCGAACAAGAGAATGTTGAACTTCGTAGTACAGTAACAACACTACAAGAAGAAGTGGAGAGACTCACATCTTTGGTCAACTCATTTGGCAAAAGAAAGTCAACAAGATCGAGCTCAAAACCAAGCAATGACTTCAGAGGATACTACTACTCCCAATTGTCAGCGGTGGTTCACCTTTCAATATGCCAGAAGGCTATCCATGGGGCATGCCTTTCAACTTTGGCATCGGATTTCGCCAACCGACTTCTCAAACAACCTCGCTTGAAATACCTACTTTGCAGCAAAACTCTACATTTACTCTGCAACATGGAGTAACCCTTCCACAAGTAACAATGCCGGTTTCTCAACCGATCATGACGAACTCAGCTTCCGTAGTGCACACTACCATAGACGAAGAAGTTCACCATACTCCAGGCAATAACACGAATTCTCGTGGCTCGATGGAGAATCTCCAGAACAACTCCTCAAAATGCATGAGATAAAAACAATTGTGGAAAGAATTGTTTGGGAAAAACGCCCAGGATCTTTGCTTAGTTCCTCGCGTAAGGATACCTGCAAAATTCAAAGTCCCTGACTTTGAAAAGTACAAAGGAAACTCCTGTCCACAAAGTCATCTCACAATGTATGCCAGGAAAATGTCTACATACAACAAAGATCATCAGTTGTTAATCCATTACTTCCAAGATAGTCTTACTGTGCATCAAGTGGTACATGGATTAGACAAAGACGAGTATCCAAACCTTCAATGACTTAGGTGAAGCCTTTGTACAGCAATATAAGTTCAACTTGGATATGGCTCCCGATCGGGATCAACTTCGCTCCATGTCTCAGAAAGAAAGAGAGACATTCAAAGAATATGCTCAACGATGGAGGGAAATTGCTGCCCAAGTCAACCCGCCCTTAGAAGAGAAAGAGATGACTAAGGTATTCTTAAACACTCTTGGCTCATTCTACTACGAGCGAATGATCGCTAGCGCTCCCGTAGATTTCACCGAGATGATAAGCATGGGAATGCGATTAGAAGAGGGGGTTCGAACCAGACGCCTAACCAAGGAAGCAGGATCTTCTAGTGGAACTAAAAAGATTGGAACCAGTTTTCCAAGAAAAAAAGAACATGACATACGAATGGTATTCCGAGGGAAACCACGTAAGAATGTCATTCAACAACGACAAGTAGCTGCCATAGCACCCGCCGTCAACACAAATCCAAACACAAGAATTGCTCCGCAATTCCAACAAATTCAACAAAATCAACAAACTCAATCGCCAACAAGCTCATAGTCAAAGAATCAAAACCAGACGCCGGTTACGCATTCGACCCAATTCCAATGACGCATACGTAACTTTACCCGCGCTAATAGAAAAGAATCTGATATAAGGTCACCACCGTTCCCAAAAATTACCATGGTGGTACAAAACAAACGATCTTGCCCTTTTCACCAAGGGCACCAGCCATGACCTTGAGCATTGCATAGCATCAAGGCGTACGTAGATTAGTGAGGTCTAATCTTCTTTCCTTCCCAAATACAAGTCCGAACGCAAGCCAATCCGCTTCCCACAAAGGACATTCAAGTGAGTTTGATATCGAAATACGCATGTATCTCGTGACGTAAACCCGATCAGAGGAAACTTGGTGCATCTCCATGAAGCATACAGTACAATGAGCACCTTCACTAAGCATGATTACGCAGCTTGCCATATCTGCTCCAAGGATATTCAAGGATGTCCCACCATAAAAGCATACATTCAGCGATTGTTAGATACCGGTGACCTACAGATCTACAGAAACAGAGATGACCATGACGTAAATACAGTAGGGCATTTTCCGCATGAGCTTTTAGTCTCAAATATCAACTCGGAAAACCCCGAAGTAAACGTTATCATCCCTTGTTTCAACATACACGAACATGTGGAGATTGAATGCAACAATTCCAGCACCCCAGAGTCTCCTTTGGTGATTTGCTTACCCGGTCCTGTTCCATACAGTTCTACCAAAGCAATTCCTTACCAATACAATGAAACCCTGATAGAGGATGGGAAGGAGAAACCCATGCCTACTCTTCCAGCTAATGTCAATATAATAGAAATCGGACGAGTAACACGAAGTGGACGAGTACACACTCCGTTGCCACCAAGACCGCCTGCAGTTCCTGTTGTCAGACAAAATCCAGTTAACATATCTTCCGAGAATCCTGCAATGATTCCAGTTGTTAACCCAAGCACAAATGTTGGTCCTCCTGATAGAGCCAACATCAACGCAGATTTTGATGAAATACTGAAATTAATCAAGAAAAGTGAATACCGAGTCATGGATCAACTGATGCGCATCTTCCAAGATTTCAATATTGTCTCGCTCCTTAACTCAAGCTCATTGAGAAGCTTTAATGAAGGTACTAGACCAAGCCTATGTAGACCATGATGTGACTACGCATCATTGAGGTATTGTCGCCAACATAACACTTGTAATAATCTAAGTTTCTGATGAGGAACTTCGTAAGAAGGAAAGATCACAACTTGGCCTTGCACATCTCGATGATTTGCCAATCGATTCCGTCCAATGTATTGGTAGATATCGGTTCATCTTTGAACGTAATGCCAAGACGACACGCTCTTGGCTTACAAAGGGACACCAATGAAGTTCAATGACATAGTAGTAAGAGCTTTGAGGGATCAAGAAAGTCGTTATGGGAAGTCGACCTCCGATGACAATTGGTCCGCACACTTTCCAAATTACTTTCCAAGTCATGGACGTCACCGCTAGCTTGTTCACTAGGAAGACCTTGGATCCACGAGGTGAGCAGAACTTCTACTTCCATCGAAATTAAAATTCACAAAATGGAAAGTTGGACCATCATGGTGAACAAGCTTTGCTTGTAAGTCATTTGTCCATTTTCATCACAGCCTAATGACATTGAAGGACACATCTCCCGAATACCGCTAGAAGATGAATCTACCAAGAAAACAGATCATCTATCTCTTCGTATAAAGAAGCGCACAGATGGTGAAAGATGGCAATGTCAAGGATGGGACATGTAATCAAACCCAAAAACAAAACAAAGCTTGACTCGGGTTCACACCGTATTCTCCAAAGACAAGCAAAAGGATGAAGCACTTCGTCCAATCAAAGAAGTATTCAGCAGTGGGGGTTTCTTAAACCCCGTTCTCCAAGAGGTTAGCATTGTCACCATTGAAGATGATGAAGAGGAACCTTCTGAATCTGAAGAGTGGAGCACTTATTTAAACAGCCCGAATATGTGTCTCAAGAGGAATTGTACCGATCGATCATTCAAAGACATGTCCTCAATGACATGAAAATCCACCGTCCCTTCAAGTTTGGGATACCTTGGGAGAACCAAGCGTGAATTTGACTACATGGTAAAGTATGCCGTAAAGCTCGAGAATCGAATTGAAGATATCCAACCCACGTGATGGGGTGATTCTTTTGATTATCCTAGTCAATCGAGGAGGTATACTCGCCTTCTCGCCTAATCACCAATTGATCGCGACTTTATCGCCTAATTTAATCGAGACCGCAAGTATACAGCCCTATCGCGTAGTTTTAAAAGATATCGAACCAAAGGGACTATAAATTGAACTAACGAATCTAAACTTACCGTAAAGCTATAGCTATCAAATAAATAAATTGGGAATTTTTGGGCAATAAAACTTAATTTTAATTAAAATAATGATAAGGCGAATATCGGTATGTATTTCGTTAATCCTAAAGAATCCGGTTTCCAACGGCTTATTTTCGTGAAATGATAATAATTTCTTTTTCAAAAAAAGTATTTATTTAAAACCTATTCTCAAACTGTCATTTATTGAAGTAGATTATAATTTTAAACTCTAATGTATGCCGCTATCCCATCGATTTTAAAATTACTTTTGAAAATAAATAAAATTTAATTGGTTTTAAATGTCATGTTTTTAAAAACAATACCTAGTATCTACTATCCGATTCTAAACCTCAAACTGTCATCGTTGGTTTCTAATCTTAGTCGTTTATTAACCTCAAACTTTCGTTGGTTTCTAAACCTTTTTTAACAAAACAAATTAGATAACTAAATCGAAAAAGTGTTTATTTTATAAAATATAATTAAGTTTTTATTGACACTTTCAAATTAACTCATTACATACCGATATTTAAATAATTTAGCCGTATATATTCATAAAAATGTACATGAATAAATTAAAGGATTTAACATTCATAAATAAATTCATGGCAAAATAAATATATCTCATGCAAACAATTATATAAATGAAAGCAATGTAAATAGAAACCTGAATTAAATAAATGCTGGAAAGAATTCTGGAAACTGGAAGTAACCCGTACAACGTCTCGGTACTTCAACAGGAATGTAAACAATGCGGGAAAAATAACTCTGAATTCTGAATTACAATGAAAAATAAATGCAGGAAAATAAACTTTGAAACTGGGAAAATAAAGCTGGGAATCGGTGTCTTGAATTATGATCTGGAGAGGTCCTTTTATAGTGGTAGGAAGTAAGCACTTGTTCCTAAAATATAGTAGCATTTTCTCCTCAAATCTCTCGCTTCAACTGCCTAGGTCGTCCGAAAAGGCCTCCTATTTTTCCTCCACGTGAGACGGGCGTCCCACGCAATCGCTAGTGACCAGCTGAGGCGACGCCTCCCACTAAGGAGAGAGACCGAGGCGGGCGCCTCACTTTTAGGAAGAGGGTTGAGACGTGCGTCTCACCCTAGAACGTGGCTTTTAGGTTTTTGCTTCGTTTGGGCCTTTGGTTGCTTTGGGCTTTTGCTTGCTTTGGGCTTTTGATCCATTGTTTTGCTTTGCACACCCCTTTTCTTCATTTCTTGCATAATTAATTAAATAATCCTCTTAATTTCTTCACTTTGCTCAATTTGTTTATTTAAAATAAAATACCTGAAACAATAAAAATACCAGCGTAATATGGAAATAAAATGAAATAATTAAATAAAAATACTAACATTATTTATGAAAATTAAATCAAATATACTATATAAAATCGTGTTATCAAACTCCCCTATACTTCAACCGTTGCTTGTCCTCAAGCAAAAAGTAAAAATGAAAATCTTTGAAGCACAATTAAACACAAATATAACAACACATATCACTTTGTATCAGGTTGCAAATTGATTTTTCATCAGAAAATTAAAGTTGAACTTAAACACCAAGGTTACCGTAGAAACACTAGACAACCCCATCTATGCAGACCAATTCAAGTCATGTTATTATAGCTTCAACCTAATACTATGTTTTATTTCACCTTTCATTCTAGTGCAATCACATTAAGCCCATTACCGCACGCACATAGTGGAGTAACCGGTTAGTGAATTTGATCTTAGTAAGCCACCTAGAGTTCGTAATAAAATATTTGGTACTCCTTTTTCCAATTAAAATTGCGGGGATCGAACTGCATTGCTTCTACCAAGTTCAGCACTGTGGACCATCGAACCAATTTATTAATGGATTATTTTGCATAAAATTCATATTTTCAAGAACTTTTGGATTAAACGATCCGTAAGGACCATCTAACTTAGTAAGTGCATCTTAAATAAAAGCAATTTTCTTAAAGATATTTGATCAATCACTTATATTCATCGGTTCTCCACGTAGTTTGTGTTTTATATGTGCCGATCGCTTAATAAACTACTTGGGGCTAATCTAAAACTAAGTTTTAAAGGTTTTTAGTATAATAGGTACTTAAATCGATCTAGCATATCGGGGGTTTTAAAGTGTTAGGACGATAACAATTTTGCTAAGTCGTACTTGAATCCTTATTTAGATTAAGCAACCTTAATACTAGTTGAATAATGTTTATAAATGTGTTTTAAATTTTTCGTTATGGCTCAAGAAATAGGAAGAATTCGAATAAACACTAAATTTTGCATATAAGATTAAAATTAACATAAACATGTATTTTATTGAATTGAAATTTGCGATATAAGAAAATAAATAAAAGGGAAATACTACAAAGAGAGCAAAGGCAATAAAAATAAACAAGGAAATGATCCGACTCCCCTATACTTAAATGGAGCAATGTCCTCAGTGCGTTAAATCAAAGGAGAATCGAAATGAAAGATGGGTGAGTAAATTCGTAGCAACAATAATAATGCAACTTAAGAAGAATAATGCAACAGTAATAATAATGTAGTATAGTAAAGGAAACATGAATTGCATTAGAATGGAGATCAAAGTTGCTTACAATGTAAGAAGCAAGTATTTTGAAAAAGAAACATAATAAAAATAACAAAACGAAAGCATTGCAAATCCTAATGGAATTAAACTAAACTACACTAAATAAACTAAATTAACTACTAAAGAACTCTAGCCACTACATGGTCCTGCCTTAGGAGCAGAGGGAGAATGAAGATAGGAGAAGACTTCTTGAAATTGCGCAGAAACTATATCCATAAAACCAAAGAAGTCAGCTCGCAGAGTAGTGAACTCGTCCCTCAAAGCCTGATGTTCCACCTGAAGAGCGTGGATAACAGTCGCATAATCAGTAGGAGGAGCCTCATGCATAACAGTGTCAGGAGCAACAGAGGGATCTGTGGGAGTGGGCGGAGCAGAGGGAACTTCCTGAGCATCCTCTAAAACATCAAAGCCTGGTGGAATCTCAGGAGAGCTTGGCGGAGAAGGATGCTGATCAAAACCATAAAGCCAATTGGCTTTGTTATGCACACTAGTAGCAGGGTTAGGCAAGGTAAACAGCTGCATAACTTGACCATTAATCAACAAGGTAAACTGAGTCGGGCCAAGATCACCAATCATACCAGTGTTGAAACAGAACTCGATGGTCATGGAAGTAACACCAGCAAAAGCATTCAGATGCTTAAAAGGTCGTCGAAGTCCAACAACATTTGTAATCATAGTAACGAGACCTCCCATCCGAATGGGTGCATGATCGATCAATGAGATTCACAAAGGTACGGAGCAGATAAGGGATCGTGATTAACTGACGCTCAAGCACAAAACATGATAAAAGCTCATCCTTAGAAACAAGAGTGACATTCGGGTTTTCCAAAACGGTATGGGCAAGAATCTTATGGAAATACCAAGGCCGGTTATGGATATTCTCCGATACAAAGTCCCCGGCTCGTGGTTAAGGATTCCAGAATAGATCCCCAAAATAGTCAAGATCTCTAAATCCAAGATACTCCTCCCGAGTTTCAAGATAAACTCCTAAACCACTAGGAAAACCAAGAAGATCACCAATTCCTTATGGGTAAACGTGAAGGTGAAGCCAAAAGTCCGAAAATAATAAGTCCACAGAAAGCTACCCCATTGGTAGGAAAGTAAGCTAAAGAACCGAGGAATTCCAAAGTGAGGTTCCGATAAGTGGCATAGCATGTCATCAGCGTGAATTATCCCACCCAACTGATTCAAGAAAAGCACACTATCACGGATGCCAAGAGCATTCATAGCACCATAATGAAGGTAGGTAGTAGGAAACATCTCACGCCGGATAAAACTCCATATTTGGTGCGCTGATTTCTTCCTCAAACCGACGGCATATCATCAAGACGAGACATAGTGGAAAGAGAAAGAAGTAGCAAGAAGAATCTCGAGGAGAAAGAATAAAAGAATATCAAGATTGGCCAAATGCCGATAAGAAGAGAGATATAGAATAGAATATAAGATGAGAATAGAAATAAAAGAAAATAGAAAAGAAATAGATATTTTTTGGTTGTTTTTGAATAGAATGAAGAAATAAAATAAAATAAGAAGAAAGAAATAAATACGTGGGTTGTCTCCCACAAAGCGCTTTGTTTTATGTCGAAGCTCGACAAATAAAACTAAAGATCATCGCCTAATCGAGCTTGTGGCTCGCCTAGATTTATCTTTTGAGAATATCCCCGATTTCGTAAGATGGTAATGTTTTAAACGCTGCCCGCTTACTACAAACGGTTCAATCAAGGTCCCTTAATTTCTATTGCACCACTTGGATAAACTCGAGTAATTTCAAAAGGTCCGCACCACCTAGATCGTAATTTCCGTGAAATAATTTTAATCGTGAGTTAAAAAGTAATACGAAGTCACCTATGTTAAAATTCTTCCTAGAAATACGCTTATCGTGCCATTTCTTTGTGCGCCTTTGTAAATCTTAGCCAGACGATCCTGCCTAAGTTCTTCTAATTCATTAATATCCGTGATGCTTCTCACGGCAAGATAACTTAAGTTTAGATTCTTGATGGCCCAATAAGCCTTGTGTTCTAACTCAACCGAGATGGCATGACTTACCATAAATAAGCTTGAAAGGAGTAGTACCGATGGGAGTTTTATAGGCGCTCTATAAGCCCATAAAGCTTCATGAAGTTTAAAGGACCAATCCTTTCTCGGATGTAGCGACGCTTTTTCAAGGATTTGTTTTATCCGCGATTTGAAACTTCAACCGTCCGCTAGTTCGAGGATAAGGTGTAGCTATGCGTGTCGAACTCCATATTTCCTTAATAATTTTTCAAAGATTTTGAAATGAAATGAGATCCACCGTCGCTTATAACGAGTCGGGTACACCGAACCTAGGAAAATTATGTTCTTGAATAGCTTAAGTACCACTCGGGTGTCATTTGTTGGAGAAGCTATAGCTTCTATCCACTTTGAAACATAATCCACAGCCACGAGTATATACTTATTACCGGATGAAGAAGGAAAGGGTCCCATAAAGTCTATCCCCCACACATCAAAGATTTCGACTTCTAAAATGCCTTTTTGTGGCATTTCGTCACGCCTAGATATATTACGGCGCTGACACCGTCGATTTTAAGATGGTGGCATGTACGCCCTTCCATAAATTAGGCCAATAGAGACCGGATTGTAAGATCTTTGCACATGTTTTGATGTACTAGCATGTCCTCCGTAAGTGCGTAATGACAGGTGTTATAATGTTTTCAATCTCTTCTTCCGCACACATCGGGAAAATTCCATCGACCTCTCTTGAAAAGTAAAGGTTCATCCCAGAATATTGTTTAAGATCATGGAAGAATTTCTTCTTCTGGTAGGTAAGTTCAGTGGTAGAACACCGCAGCGAGGTAATTCAAAGTCAAGATACCAAGGCACGAGGAAATAGCTAAAGTGGTTTCCATGAGTTTATCCGGTTCGTGTCTTCCAAGTGGGCAATCGCTTTATCGATCGAATTCATCATCAATCGGCACTTGTTCATGTTTAAGATTTTCTAGTCTAGAGAGATGATCCGCTACTACATTTTCGCCTTTCTTATCTTTGATTTCTAAATCAAATTCTTGCAGAAGAATATCCATCTCGTGAGTCTAGGTTTAGCCTTTTGGTTAAGAGATATCTAATAGCAGATGATCAAGTATATGATTATCTTGGATCCTACTAAGTAGGAACGAAACTTGTCTAAAGCGAAGATCACCGCTAAGAATTCTTTCTCGTTGTAGCATAATTCATCTCGCTTCGTCCGTAGTTTCGCTTGCATAATATATGACGTGAAGTCTTTTATCCTTTCGCTGTCCTAAAACAGCTCCTACGGCGTAGTCACTGCGCACACATTATTTCAAACGGTTCATTCCAACTGAGTTTGCATGATAGGCGCAGATTAATGCTTTTTAAGTGTTTGAAACGCTTCTAAACATTTTTCGTCAAGATGAACTCGCCTTTCATTAATAGCTCGTTAGGGTTTAGTTATCTTAGAGAAATCTTTAATGAAACGTCGATAAAACCGCGTGTCCCAAAAGCTTCGGATTTCTAACGGTTTTTGAGGTCAAGGTTTTCAATAACTTCGATTTTAGCGTAATCGACTTCAATTCCTCTTTGGATATAATGTGTCCTAAAACAATTCCTTCTTGTACCATAAAATGGCATTTCCAATTAAGCACTAGATTAACCTTCACACAACGCTCCAATACCCTTTCTAAATTTTCTAAACATTCTTCAAAGCTTTGTCCACGACGGAAAAATCGCCCATGAAGACTTCCATAATATTGTCCAAAATCAGCAAATATTGCCATCATACATCTCGAAAAGTTGCGTGAGCATTGCATAAACCAAATGGCATTCTTCTATAAGCAAAGGTTCCAAATGGGCATGTGAAAGTTGTTTTATCTTGGTCATCGTGATGAATAGGTATCCGAAAGAAACTCGAATAACCGCCTAAGAAATAAATGAGAGTGTCTAGCTAAGCGCCCAACATCCGATCAATAAATGGTAAAGGAAATGATCTTTTCGTGGCTTTGTTAAGTTTTCGATAATCGATGCACATTCTCCATCCGATTCGATTCTTTTAGTTATTATTTCTCCTTTCTCATTTTCGACCACGTGACACCTCCTTTCTTAGGTACAATATGCATGGCTAACCCATTTGCTATCGATATAGGATATATGATTCTCGCTTCTAACAACTTCATAACTTCTTTTTAACAACTTCGCCAAAATCGGGTTTAGTCTCTTCCGTGTTCTCTTGAAGTTTTGCAATCGTTTTCTAGCATAATGCGATGCATACAGATAGAGGGACTTATTCCTTTGAGATCGTGATATTATATCCTAAGGTCGTTGGATATTTCTAATCGTAAAAGTTTTTCGCCGATTCTCCAAGTTTTATGCTGACTATCATCGGACGCTCGAGTTCTAATCTAGGAATTCATACCTTAAATTTTCAGAAGTGTTTTGAGTTCTATGGAAGGTTTTTAAACTTTGAGTGGGATCCGTGCTATAGCTAAGCATTCACTTATATTATTATCGGACTTTCATCCAGATTATCCGTATTTTCAAGCTCACTTTTTCTACATTCGTCGATGATATCCATGAAATAACAAGTATCTTCTATTGCAGGTGCTTTCGTGAATTGAGAGAGGATAAATTGATTTTCTTCGCCTACTTCAAAAGTAAGTTTTCTCTTTTCACATCTATTATTGCACCTACTGTGGCTAAGAAAGGTCTTCCAAGAATGATTGAGTAACTTCGTCCTCCCTTATGTCCATGATAATGAAATTGGTATATAGAATTGGCCAATACGCATGTGAATATTCTCAAGTACTCGCAGGATATTTAACCGATCTATCCGCTAGTGAACGGACATTTTGGTTGGTCTCAGCCTCCCATATCAAGTTTCTTGCAGATGGATAACGGCATCACACTTATACCGCTCCTAGATCACATAAAGCTTTGTCTATGACAAATTTGCCAATTACACATGGAATAGAGAAACTTCCGTGATCTTTGAGTTTAGGAGGCATTGTGTCTTGAATAATTGCACTACATTCAAAAAGAAGCATGATGCTTCATTATCCTCAAGCTTTTTCTTATTGGATAGAATCTCTTTAAGGAATTTAGCATAAGAGGGCATTTGAGTTATAGCTTCGAAAAGGAATTGTAACATTAAGTTGCTTCGTAAGATCCACAAATTTCTTGAATTGTCCCACATTCTTAGTTTTAACTAACCTTCGAGGGTATGGAATAGAGGTTTATAAGGTGGTGGGGTATATAAGGTTCGCCCTTTGTGTGGTATCTTCATTATTATCTTTCTCAATTTCCTTTTCGTTTATCTTTAGTTTCGTATGGTTTGATGTAATTTTGTTGCATAGTCGGGCTATTGTTTCGGATCTAGTGTCCATCATACTGTCCGCTTCTTAAGATAACAAAGATTTGCATGTCCTTTGGGATTAGGTTGAGGTTGTCCAGAAATGAACTGCAGGAGCAGCAGGTCGCTTGTTGTTGAGCTACTTGAGAGATTTGTGTTTCTAACATTTTATTGTGTGTAGCTAAAGCATCAAGCTTGTTAGAAAACTGCTTCATTTGCTCATTAATGTGTATATTCTGATTTTGAACTTCCTTATTAGTCTGGGCTTGAGCACTATTGGTTTGGTTTTGAGTAGCAATGAAGTGCTCTATCATGATTTCCAAATTAGACTTCCTAGGAGCATTTGTTGTATTAGGACCATTGTTAGGGTGATTTGGAATAGCTTTAGGATAACCAGGTGGTGTAGCAGGAGCTTGTCCAGGTGCATATAACGCGTTGTTATTCTTGTAGGAAAAGTTAGGATGATTCTTCCAAATGGTTATATGTGTCATTGTAAGGATTATTCTGCACGTAATTTGCTTGTTCAACGAACTCCTAGAAGTGGGCATTCGAGCAAGATGTGATTGAATACCACATAAGTCGCAAGTTTGAGTAATTGCAGAACAAAGAGTCATGGAGCAAAGTGGTAAGTTTCTCGAGCTTTTGAGTGAGAGCTTCCACTTTAGCATTGACTTGATCCGCACTATTCACTTCAACCATGGCACCTTTAGTTTGAGATTTCTACATTAACTCTCTCCATACCCCATTGGTAATGGTTCGAGCCATGCTTTCGATAAGTTGCTTTGCTTCAAAGATATGGTTTATTCATCGCGCCACCACCGCAGCTGCCTATAGTCAATCTCAGATATACAAGAGACCAAAACGTGAATGATTAACCATTCTTCTAAACCATGATGAGGACAAAGTCTAAGCATGTCTTTATAACGCTCCCAAGCTTCAAAGAGTGATTCATTGTCCTTTGTCTCGAAACCATTGATATTGGCTCGAGCATAGCGCTGTTTGGGGAAAATATCTAGCCAAGAATACTTTCTTCAACTCATCCCATGTGGTGATTGAGTTGAAGGAAGAGATTGGAGCCATGCGCGAGCTCGCCTCTCGAGAGAAAAGGAAATAGGCGCAATCAGACGCTTCGGGTTTACACCATTCGCTTTCGTGTCTCGCATCGCATAAACACCGATGATGAAGATTAGGTCGCCGTAGGAGCTCCGTAAAACCGGTTCGCTGAACGCGGAAAGAAGCGAAGGTTTTAGCTCGAAATCGCTTTGAGCAATAGGAGCAGAATACTATTATGAGGCTCGCTGAGAAGGAAATGCAGTAATCCTTAAGAGGACGAGGAGCAGAGAGCTATATCACCATCTTCGAGTTCTTCAACGCCGAAGTTTGGTTGATCAAGATTGTTGTGTTCTAAATACTCTTGAATTCGCCTTCTTAATCTAAGATAACGCCGACGTCAGAATAGGTATATGCAAAGGCGCGCTGAGAGCGTATTTGGCATACACAGAGGAAAAGAAATAGTTGCTATAGTCTATACTGTAATAAAATTACGATATCAACTTGAATAGTCCCAAGAACGGCGCCAAAAACTTGATCGCGACTTTATCGCCTAATTTAATCGAGACCGCAAGTATACAATTTATCGCGTAGTTTTAAAAGATATCGAACCAAAGGGACTATAAATTGAACTAACGTAATCTAAACTTATCGTAAAGCTATAGCTATCAAATAAATAAATTGGGGAATTTTTGGGCAATAAAACTTAATTTTAATTAAAATAATGATAAGGCTAATATCGGTATGTATTTCGTTAATCCTAAAGAATCCTTTTCCACCGCTTATTTTCGTGAAATGATAATAATTTCTTTTTCAAAGAAAAGTATTTATTTAAAACCTATTCTCAAACTGTCATTTATTGAAGTAGATTATAATTTTAAACTCTAATGTATGCTTTCGCTATCCCATCGATTTTAAAATTACTTTTGAAAATAAATAAAATTTAATTGGTTTTAAATGTCGTCATGTTTTTAAAAACAATACCTAGTATCTACTATCTCGATTCTAAACCTCAAACTGTCCTCGTTGGTTTCTAATCTTAGTCATTTATTAACCTCAAACTTTCGCCTGTTGGTTTCTAAACCTTTTTAACAAAACAAATTAGATAACTAAATCGTAAAAGTGTTTATTTTATAAAATATAATTAAGCCATTTATTGACACTTTCAAATTAACTCATTACATACCGATATTTAAATAATTTAGCCGTATATATTCATAAAAAAACATGAATAAATTAAAGGATTTAACATTCATAAATAAATTCATGGCAAAATAAATATATCTCATGCAAACAATTATATAAATGAAAGCAATGTAAATAGAAACTCGAATTAAATAAATGCCGAAAGAATTTCGAAATCGAAGTAACCCGCATAACGCCCTGTATTTCAACAGAATGTAAACAATGCGGAAAAATAACTCAATTCAATTACAATGAAAAATAAATGCAGAAAATAAACTTTGAAACCTGGAAAATAAAGTCGAATCGTGTCTTGAATTATGATCCGAGAGGTCCTTTATAGTGGTAGGAAGTAAGCACTTGTTCCTAAAATATAGTAGCATTTTCTCCTCAAATCTCTCGCTTCAACTGCCTAGGTCGTCCGAAAAGGCCTCCTATTTTTCCTCCACGTGAGACGGGCGTCCCACGCAACTGCTAGGGCTGACCTGGCTTTGGAGGCGGACGTCTCCCACTAAGGAGAGAGACCGAGGCGGGCGCCTCACTTTTAGGAAGAGGGTTGAGACGTGCGTCTCACCCTAGAACGTGGCTTTTAGGGTTTTGCTTCGTTTGGGCCTTTGGTTGCTTTGGGCTTTTGCTTGCTTTGGGCTTTTGATCCATTGTTTTGCTTTGCACACCCCTTTTCTTCATTTCTTGCATAATTAATTAAATAATCCTCTTAATTTCTTCACTTTGCTCAATTTGTTTATTTTAAAATAAAATACCTGAAACAATAAAAATACCAGCGTAATATGGAAATAAAATGAAATAATTAAATAAAAATACTAACATTATTTATGAAAATTAAATCAAATATACTATATAAAATCGTGTTATCACCAATCTAGGTCCCGAATGAAGATCTCTGCTTTAACACGCCTGTGGAATTCACTAAACCGTCCGATTATCACTACATCAACATGATCATCAAGATCAAGAGTACGACTCGATAATGGCGGAAAGTGTCGCCAACAACGAGTCTCTTCACTCTGAAGATTGGAGGGTACATCCTCAGAATTCAACACAAAGATCAACAGGAAGCACATATGTTGTATCCCATACTTCCCGATCTATTCATCAAGTCAAGAAGACGCTTAGAAGACGAAGGCAAAGTCCGTATCTAGAGTCTTCAAAACTCGTCAAACAAATACCAAAGTCTACTCAAGGGTTAAACCAAAAGGAAAATTACCGTAATACCTCGACTCCAAGGAGTTCGCTACCACTGAAACCCGTTGAAGTTCTGACTAACGCTCCTAGTTCTAAGTAATTTATCTTTGCTTTTGTTTTGAACTCACTACTTCAAAGTGAAGAGATGTTTTATAAGGGTTTAGCTTTTAAATAATCTCTTTGTCTTGCCCAAGATGAATGAGTTTGTATTTTAGGCCCTGCTTTCATAGTGTGAATTATAAATAAAACGTTGTTTTGTTTCTACACTTTGTGTTTATTTTCCTTTACCCTTTCCTGAAATGATAATCCTAAAAACACAATAAAACAAAAATCTTCAAAAAATGATATACACAATCAGACACACTTTCACATTAACTTTTTCAAAAAAAATGATGAAAAATTAATTAATCGATATAAATCAAATATGCATTAAACAGATGGACAAATCCATTGAAAGCAATAACTCTATGCTCTCTCCCAACTTTGAAATCGTGAAGTCGCCGAGGAAGAAGTTGAAGAAGAGATCCCATGAGATTTCTAGACTGCAAAGCACGAGGAAAGGATCATTCACCTCACCAAGAGCCATTGAAGCAATCAACTTAGGTTCCGAGGAAGACAAAAAGAAGTAAACATCTGAGCTCGCCGACAAAGAACGCCAAGAGCGATCGATAGATCTTCTCAAAAATATGTCAATGTGTTCGCTGGTCCTATCAGACATGCCAGGTTAGATACCAAAGATTGTGGAGCATCACTGCCATTAAAACCGAGTGTCCACCAGCTTAAGCATAAGCCGAGAAGCTGCTCACCCCGATATGGCGATAAAATCAAAAGGAAGTTCAAAACAAGACGCAGTATCCTCGCCACTCGAATATCCTCAATGGCTAGCCAACATAGTACCTGCCTCCAAGAAAGACGGAAAGGTCGAATGTGTGTTGACTACCGAGATCCGAATAAGGCAAGTCCGAAGACGATTCGCTCGCATATCGACATGCTAGTGGATAGCATCGCGAATTTAACGCCTTTTCCGCATGGACGTTTCTCTAGTTATAATCGATCGTAATGGCTCCCAAGACATGGAGAAAACATCCTTCATCACGCCATGGGGCACTTTTGCTACAAAGTAATGCCGCTTGGATTAAAGAACGCAGGTGCAACTTACCAAAGGGCAATGACTACTCTCTTTCATGACATGATGCACAAAGAGATCGAAGTCTATGTGAACGACATGATAGCAAAGTCTGACACTGAAGATGAGCATATAGAATATCTCTTAAAGTTGTTTCAACGACTAAGGAAATTTCAGCTCCGCCTGAATCCTAACAAATGCGCCTTTGGGGTAAGGTCTGGAAAACTCCTAGGTTTCATCGTCACCAAAGAGGTATCAAGTGGACTCGACAAAGTCAAGGCTATTCAAGAAATGCCTACGCCACATACAGAGAAGCAAGTAAGAGGATTTCTGGACATTGAATTACATCTCCGATTTATCTCTCAAATGATCACACCGTAACGATATTCAAACTTCTCCGCAAGAATCAAGAAGTTGTATGGATGTAAGATTGCCAAAAGGCTTTGACAAGATCAAGGAATACCGCCGTAACCACCAATATTGATTCCTCCAATTGAAGGAAGACCGTTAATCCTATACTCACCGTGCTAGAAGAATCCATGGGATGTACTTGGACAACAAGATGACACCCGGTAAGAAGGAGCATGCCATCTACTACCTAAGTAAAAAGTTCACAGATCGTGAAACTCGTTACTCCATGCTCGAAAAACATGTCGTGTGGGCTTCAAACGCCTCCGCCAAGATATGATCAATCACACGACTTGGTTAATCTCCGTAATGGATCCAATCAAGTACGCCTTTGAAAAGCCCGCCTTAACGGAAAGAATTGCTCGATGGCAATGTCGTTATCCGAGTATGACATCCAATACCGCTACCAAAAGCGGTCAAAGGAAGCATTCTCACCGATTGGCTTATCACCGCCAACGAATACCAATCTCTCAAATTTGACTTCCCATACGAGGATGTTATGTACTTGAGGATGAAACATCGACGAACCGCACCCAAGAGGGACCAGATCCGAATCCGATGGAGCCTAATCTTTGATGGAGCGCTAACATTTTGGCAATGGAATGGGCGCCATCATCACTCCCGAGGGTTCTCATATCCCGTTTGTTGACTTTCTTCAACAAAGTTGAACTGCATCATATCCCTCGAGATCAAAATCGAATGGCAGACACCTTGGCCACTCTATCTTCCATGTTCAAAGTCAACGATTGGAATGATATGCCCGTAATCCGTCGACGCCTTGAAAGACCGCATATGTGTTCGCAATCGGCGCTTTGACGATAAACCGTGGTTTCACGACATCAAACGTTTTCTTCAAACACGAGAGTACCCACTCGGGGCATCGTACAAGGATAAGAAAACTCTAAGGAGGCTTTCAAGAAACTTCTTCCTCAATGAAGATGTGCTATACAAAAGAAACTTCGACATGGTTCTCGCTTCGATGCGGCGATGCACAAGAAGTAGACACGATCATCCATGAAGTGCATGAAGGGTCCTTTCGAACCCATTCAAATGGGCATGCAATGTCCGTAAATTTTTGAGAGCAGATACTATTGGATAAAATGGAATCGATTGTCAGAACACGCCAAGAGATGTCACAAGTGCGATCTACGCAGATAAGATCCATGTGCCACCGACTCAACTCAATGTTCTCTCTTCTCCGTGGCTTTCTCCATGTGGGGCATCGACATGATGGGATGATTGAACCAAAAGCGTCCAACGGACATCGCTCATTCTAGTGGCTATTGATTACTTCACCAAATGGGTCGGGCGTTTCACGCCAACGTTATAAGACAAGTGGTTGTGAGGTTCATCAAGAACAACCTCATTTGCCGTTATGGAGTTCCAAGCAAGATCATTACGCATAATGGATCAAACTTGAACAACAAAATGATGAAAGAACTGTGAGGAATTCAAGATCGAGCATCATAACTCATCTCCTTACCGCCAAAGATGAACGGCGCTGAAGTCGCCAACAAGAACATCAAAAGATCGTCCGAAAATGGTCATCACTTACAAAGACGGCACGAATGCCATTTGCTCGCATGGGTATCTTTAGACGCACTTCAACAGAGCAACTCCTTTCTCTAGTATACGGATGGAAGCAGTTCCCGTAGAGGTGAGATTCCGCCAATGAGAGTTCTCATGGAAACGAAACTATCCGAGGTCGAATGGTGTCAAAGCGATATGACCAAATGAACTTAATCAAGAAAAGCTACCGACCGCCTCGTGTCATGGACAATTGTATCAAAGAAGAATGAAGAAAGCTTTGACAAAAAGGTCCGACCGTGAATTTTAGAAGGCGAACTGCTTAAAAAGATTCTCTTTTTCAACCGCATTCTAGGGGCAAATGGACTCCTAACTACGAAGGCCCATACATCGTCAAAGGAGCTTTTCTAGCGGTGCTATGACTCTCACAACCATGGACGGTGATGAACTCCGTGATCCCGTAAATGCCGATGCAACAAGAAATACTTTGTCTAATAAAACAAAAGAACAATGTAAGTCGAAAACCGAAAAGGCGGCTTAGGCAAAATGAGCGCCTCGTGGATTGAAACCTAAAAGGCGATCCAGCAAAAATTAGAGACAATAAATGAAAATATCCCGATAGATTGAAAACTTGAAAAGGCAATCTAGGCAAAAATAAGGATACAAAAAGACAAAGTAATCAAATCATCAGATTATCAATCAAGAATCTTCCATCAACGATCTTCAATCAAATCTTCAAGCAACAAGCACATTTGAATTCAAAGTTGTTAGGATAATAGTGGTTATTTGCTTTCAATGTAGCCTTTTTCCAATAAATTATCATTTCCAACCTTTGTAATAGCTCATGGAATCACGCCTTTGGTCGATTACCATTCTATCAATAAAATTTGAGCCTTGTGTCTTTTGTTTGCAATTCTTACTTTATTCTGTTTTGCAAAATAACGCTTTTTATTGTGAAAATCACTTTTTGAAACTAAAACGGTTTTAAACGAATTTTTACTTCAAAATTTTGAAACAAAAGCAAAAATTTTCCTTTGAACTATGAACACGGAAAGAACTTCGACAGTTTCTCCATAAGTGTTTCAATCTCCGAAGGATGGAACAACTACTGCAGAAGTCTTCTCCTCAGCAGAAATCATCAAAGGACGGTATTCTTATCCAAAAAAGAATTCCCAACAAAGTTGCCAATGAAACGCCTTTCTCCAAAACTTTAAAGCATGCAACTCAGATCCTTCATCAGCAACGTCTAACACCATTGCTGCGGATATTGCTAAGTATTTGTTCGAACTGTGACGTGGTCCTTTTCCCAAATGCCTCTTTAGTGTCTTTGTCAAGTATTGTTAGCATGCATATAACATTCATGACATTCATACATAATAGCATCATTCATGCATTTTGGCATTCCTCAAAATGTTTGCTTTCATATCACTGGTGTAAATCACACTTACTCATGTAAGTACAATTCTATCCCCAGTAGATTATCCCCAAGCAGAGAAATACATCTTTTCTCTCTCCTGTTCCCCCAGCTGAGATCATTCCTCATCAGGAACAAAGTTTTGATTGACCCTTTCTTTCCAGTTCATTCCTGGATAGAACCCCGTCTATAATCAACAAAGCAGTAAGCAATAGCCTCATCATTTGAGCCGCTTATTTCTTTTTCATTCTTAAAACTTGTCATGAAAGTTTGTTCTTCTCAACAAAGTCAAATCACGACTGTACGAGAAATTCCCCAGCGGTTGTCTTTCTTTCTAAAAGAAAACCTGTGTCTTCCAAACAAAATGCCCGCGTCTTCTCAAAAGAGAGATCCTTGGCAAGATTGCATCCCTGAAAATAGAAACTCATTTGAGTTCTGTTTCTTTCACTATCTGTTATTCACAAAGCTGAATACCCAATGATATATCTCAAAGATTTACCTTGTTATAGTTATCACTTTGCTGATAATTGGTAATATCTTCAAAACTCCTTTAAGATCCTTTTCCATCATTTGTCTGATATTCACAAAGCTGAATACTCAACAAATTTTTTCAAAGATCTACCTTGTTATAGTTATCACTTTACTGATAATTGGTAATATCTTCAGAACTCCTTACCACAACTATCACAAGGCTGATAAATTGGTAATATCATTTTCACTTATCTTGAACATTGTCACAAGGCTGACAGAAGGTAATTTCTCTATTTCCCGAAACGAAACAGATGTTCACATGTTTTGTGAATCTCTTTTTCCCCAGCGAGACATATTGTGTGTTTCCCAACAAACAGGGTCCTCTTTTCTCAAACAGATTGAGTCATCCTCACAAGTTTTTCCCCACCATGTCATCTGGTTAAAACTTTTACAATCATTTTGCATTACTCGCATTTTGGTATCTTAGGTCCAAAATTTATGATTCGATATTTGTCTCTTTACACCTATCAAAACGAAGATATTCATCTTCATCTCTCGTGAAAGAAACTTAAATAGCATCTGTCATACCCCATTTTTGACCTAATATACCACCTTACATTTGCATCATTGCATAACTAATAGCTCAAACAAAGATTAATCGGTGTAGCATTCACAGTCAAAATTAGGGTTTCATCGACTTTCATCCGATTCAAGAGGCAACCAATTAGGGTTTGAGTTTTACTCACCTCATTTGATCTATCTTGATCAAATCATTAACCTCGATCATCGATATCCAATTTTTCTCATTGATCAATCAAGGATCGACCAATTAGGTTTTGATCGGCATGAGTATTCTCTCGACTTTTGAGCAAGGAATGACTTTTTGGATAAGAGATTGGTCATTATATCTTAGATACAACATCTTGACCTAATTTCTGATTCAAAACATCACAAAGTTCATGCACTTCATCACCAATTTTAGAAACATCTGATGAATTTTCATCTGCACAGAAAAGTCAAACTTTGACTTTTGGTCAACTTTTTCAAAACAAAAATTTTTCCATCATCAAAATACTTCAAATGATCCATCATGATCATAAAAAATCAAAGAATTTGGAAAAGCCAACAAAAAGTCAAAAGTTCCAACACTTCGAAAAATTTCTAAGTGTCAAAATTTCTTATTTTTTCCAAACTCCATGCCATTTTTTCACATAGTTCCATTTTGAATTGGAAAAAACTCAAAACATGAAAGTTGTAGCCCTTGGAACAAGCTTTCCAAAATGTCCAAGAAATCTCAAATCCATGGAGTCTAGCTATACTTTGAAATTGAAACATAAGGCTCCATGAACATGGTTTTCAAGGTCAAAACTTCAAATTATAGGTCATTTCTTGATTTCTTCATCTAGAAGCAATGACACCTTGCCATTTGAAGATTAGAACTGATAAATATCAGCTAGAGGTAATAATTGAAGGATTGGATCAAGTTGGAAAAATAACACATGGTAAAAAGAGGAAGCTTCCTTTTTCCTTTTACAAAAGTCATTCTTGCCCTTTAAGGCAACTTCAAATTACAATGCCATGTACTTGTGCCTAATTGTTCAGAGCTATTGGCCTATAAATAGAGCATCATTTCAAGTCCAAATCACACCAAAGAAATGCAAATCCATGCTTTCCTTCCACTTACTCAAAAATCCATAAATCATAGTTTCATTTGTCAAAACTTGCAATTTTAAAATCTTGAGAAAACTATGATAAACTTTGGTGTCAAACATGCTCTAATATCAATATCAAACTTGTTTAGAACTTAAAATCAACACAAGAACAAGTAAAAATCAGAATTGAACTTCATGCTTTCAAAATTGCCCAAACTGCCTTATCATTCGAATTTGAACATTGACTTGAGCTAGCTGTGTTTTGCTCATCCAAACATCATCAGTATACCTCATAGGAATGATCCAAATCATTAACATCAAACTGTAACTCCATTAACCACGATTTCAAGTTTCATTTTGAGTTGACTGTAGGTGGACTTGGGTAGCACGATTCAGGCAAGCTCGAAGCAAGCAGACCATTCCTATAGCTTCCACATAGGCCGATGATGCTACAGCAATCATAAAACAAGCTCTGGAAACACTCAATCACCTTCTTCGATCTCAACTTGAACAGGTTAGAACTCAAACTCTAATATCATGATTCTTTGCACTTAAATGAAAAAATGCTTGGCCAATCTTTTTCTGCACCTAACACGATCATAAGCCCTCAAACAAATTGAAAAATCATCAACTACACATCATTTAATTTAGAATTCTCAGTTCTAGGGTTCTTCATGATTTCAAGAAATTCAAACGTGTTAGACAAAAAATAAATGCAATTAACATCCACCATCGTATTCCTTGTGAAAAATCGAGCAACTTTCATGTTTACTTCATCTAATTTCATTGAGAAACGAAGATTCTAGCATGGATTGAAGAATCTGAGAATCAAAAACGAAGAACATGGCTTCGCGCGTGTTCTTGAGTTTTTTTAAATTCAAACTTTCCAATATTTTATCAACACGTGTTTTGATTCGTAAACACAAACGCGCGCTTGTCCCAGCGGTTTCCAGCTTACCCGTAGTTCTCTCTGCCACGTAGCCACCCCAATGGTCATGGGTTCAACTCTCCACAAGACCAATTTTTTTCAAACATTTTCATTTTTTCTTCATTTTTCTTACAAACTTTCACTTTTTTTTAACCAATCAAAACTCCTCATTTTGAGGTGATTTTTTGTACACTTGTCAATAAATGTATCTATTTCATCTGATTATGTTTTAATCGAGTCGAAAACGACGTTTTTGACACTTTTCAAAACACCTCTAAAGGGTGAATTTTTCAAACTTTCGACTTCCGATTCTTTTCAAAACTTCTCATAAATGAACCTCACATTTCAAAACACTTTAAAAATCATTTCTTCAAAACTTTTTATCAAACTTACATCTTTTTTACCATGATCGATCCGATTTAAACGATAAAACCGAATTCGTTTTCTTTCGAATTTCTCAATCGATCATGGGCCTCCCTCACGGTGTAAGTCCCATAACATTCTTTTATGTACATAATATTTCTTTTTACATATCAAACTCTATTCAGATACATACAATTTTTATCTGTACATAACACATATACTTTTATACTCAAGTACAGACAAACTTCGATCGTTTGTTTTCACTTCACTTGTGTATATACAAACCAAACATTCTTTTATGTACATGCATATTTTCCTTGTACATATCAAAAATTCATTTTATACCAATCTTTGTCTGTACATAATATGATATTTTCATGTATAAAATTCGATCGTTTGTTTTCCGCTTCATCAGATATACATCAATACCATTGGTATTGAAAGGAGCATTATTCTCTGTGAAATCTTTCAAACCAATGGGCCCCTTATGGTGTAAGTCCTAACCTCCTATGTACATCCATCTTTGTCTGACATAAATACTGCTCGTACATATTTACTTCCTTGTACACATTCAAACTTGTAAATAATCAAGTTATGCTCGTTTTAAACGCTCATTTCACAAACACTTGTTTATATTTCAAATCATAAACTTTGTAAATAAACATCATGCATTGTTTATATTTCCTTCATAAACTCATGTGAATACATATCATACATACACACTTGTTTATACAACTGCCTAATTATAACATAACAATTAGTCTAACCAATAGGTTCCCCATGTAGCCTCCGCTTGGGCTTTATACAAGATAATTCATCCTCAAAGATGAGTTTAGCCTCCGCTGGGCTTTATACAAGATAACTCTCCCACAGAGTTTAGCCTCCTCTTAGGCTTCATATAAGAAAACTCATTCATCCGAGTTTAGCCTCCGCTTAGGCTTCATATAAGACAACACTCGTTGAGTCGCCTCCTCTTGCTTCGCTCAAAAGAACTCCTCATTGAGTTTAGCCTCTTGGGCATCATACAATGAAAGAGACTAGGAAATCTCTTAACAACCTCCTATTGGGCTTCCAATACAAAGAATCACCCGCACTAAGATAGAACCCTGAGAGTATAATTTCCCGGTGAAATTGCTCTTAATTCCAAAAGGATGGTTTCCCGGTGAAATCCCTTTTAAGACAAAGCCAACCATACCCTATAGCTTCCTCTTGAGCTTCACAAGGACCTCGATGACCCTCGATGACCGAAATGCCTCCTCTTGGGCTTACAATACAAGGACCCATGGGCTTCTTAAAAGCATCCCCATAATCCAATCAATTTCTCCTCGAGATTTAGACGTTTATCATCTCTATGGAAGAAGTATCTCATCTATCACATCACATACAGTCAAAAACTTTTCAAACTCTTTTCAAACAAAAACATCTCTTAATTGTAAGTGGTAACGCTTGTACACTCAAGCAAAACACCCAATGCTTACAGTTAAAAGATTCAATCTTTTTCAAACATCTTTCTTAAACATGTAAGTGGTAACGCTTGTACACTCAAGCAAAACACCGATAGCTTACGATGAAAGATTTTTATCAGACAAACTTTTCAAAAATGTATGTGATGAAATAGATTAGATACATTTTTCATTAAGATGACATTTGTCTGTCTCTTACTAACATCCCGTTGCTTTCCACTAGCATAAGTGGGAACTACGATTGCTCTGACTTTCTCAACATCCTTTTGAGAATACGTAGGCACAAAGTCTCATCCTTGCCGAGCAAAATTTCTTTCTTCCTCAGACCAAACAAACCATAGATCCGTAGATCCGAGCTACAAATGCTCGATTCCCACTAGATATGTATGCGTAAGATCCACAGATCTTTGTGAGCACAATAATAACAAACACTAGGATCCCACATAATCTATCTTTCTTAAAATCCCAAAGGAGAAACTTTCCCAATCATAGAAATAGCAATTAAAACACACAAACATATCAAACATATTCATATATAAAGCTATAGATAACTATATATATTTAGGGTGCTTCATCTATTCCCTTTATATAACAATCCCCTTACTCGAATCTCCCAATGCTGCCTAGTTTGCGCTAGTGTCACGCATATCAAAATCAATTGAGGGTATTAACAATTTTCCCTTTTCATAATCATTAAATCATCTTTCTTGTGCTGAAAATAATAAAGCTTGATGCTCATGGCATCTTTATAAACAAATCAAAAGAGTAATCGTTGAGCCGCAGAATTCAATTCATATTCGAATCTCTAGTTGTCACCTTTAACGCTAACAATGCTATTAGTTGAGTCGGTGTCGCTTTGATACGTAGCACTCGGGGGGGATATTTATGTTGTCTTGTTGTTGTTCTTTTGTTGTTATTCCTTTTGTAAATAAGAATCATACTTTATGAAAATATGATTTGATGAGGAAGTTTAATAAAGATGGTGTCTTAATTTCTAAGATTCAATTTATGATTTCTGAGGATGCTATGTATCCGAGATTTATACTTTAAAGTGTTTAAAGTGATTTGGTTTTGAAGGTGTGACGCCTCAGTATTGAATTTATGAAATTTTAAATTACTCTGATTTTACTTATAAAACCTTGGGTAATATTGGGGTGTTGCAGCTAGCACTTCTAAAACCTGTGCAAAGATTCTACAAGCCGGCCTATTCTGGCCTAATCTCTGGAAGGATGTCCACATCGCTGTTAAAAACTGTGATCGATGTCAATGCACCGGTAATATCTCAAGACGCGATGAAATGCCTCAAAAAGGAATATTAGAAGTAGAAGTCTTTGATGTTTGGGGAATCGATTTCATGGGACCTTTCCCATCTTCTTTCGGAAACAAGTATATACTCGTAGTTGTCGATTATGTTTCAAAATGGATTGAGGCTATAGCCTCTCCTACAAATGACACGCGAGTTGCAATTAAGCTCTCTAAAAATACAATCTTTCCAAGATTTGGTGTGCCTAGACTTGTCATTAGTGACGGTGGCTCTCATTTCATTTCAAAGATATTTGACAAATTATTATCTAAGTATGGAGTCAAGCACCGCGTAGCAACACCATATCATCCACAAACTAGTGGATAGGTCGAAGTTTTGAACAGAGCAATTAAACAAATCTTAGAGAAAACTGTCGCCATATCTAGGAAAGATTGGTCATCTAAGCTTAACGAAGCTTTATGGGCTTATAGGACAGCCTACAAGACTCCTATGGGAACTACACCCTTCAAGCTTGTGTACGGAAAATCCTGTCATCTCCCGGTAGAATTAGAGCACAAGGCGTATTGGGCAATCAAAATGCTCAATATAAACTACACTGTTGCTGGAGAAAAGCGAATCCTCGACTTAAATGAACTGGAAGAATTGAGATTAGACGCTTATGAGAACTCTAAGATATATAAGGAAATAACCAAAAAGTGGCACGATAAGCGTTTATCCTGGAAAGAATTCAGTGTGGGAGACGTTGTACTCCTATTCAACTCTACACTTAGGCTTTTCCCTGGAAAACTAAAACCCAGATGGTCTGGTCCTTTCGAAGTTACAAAAGTGTTCCCTAGTGGAGCAATAGAAATTAAGGATAGGAATAGTGACCCGTTCATAGTGAACAGACAACGATTAAAACAATATCATCATATTGAGAATAGAGATTATGCGAATAGTCTAAAACTTGTAGAATTGCCCACTATTTCCCCTGAATGATCTATCACTAAGCACTTTGTCAGGCTTATGACGTTAAAAACAGCGCTTAGTGGGAGGCAACCCACCTATTTGTTTTTGTTTCCGTTTGTTTCTATTTTCTTTTTCGTTTCAGCATTTACTTCTTTTACAGCTTTATTTTCTTTTTCAAACCTTTATAAAACTGTTGCTGATTTCAAAACAATTTTACTTGCCACCGGATTTCTGAAAAGTCTTTTTCTATCTTACTTTCTCCTCTGATTTGTTTTCCCATTTAACATTTGCTATGGAACCACAACCACAAAACTTTATGGAAACCACCTTTAGAGGAAGAAACCAAAGGAGGAGATTCGAAGATTTGACTCAACGGGACATCGGTACGACTCTGTATTATGATGAACCAACTATGGACACCTTAGGTATAAAGGACAATGTCCTCTATCTGTTTAACCAACTAGGATGGGAAAAGCCCACATTAAGTCTAGGTTTGTCACATACCGCGAGCTTACCCTTGAATTTTTGAGCTCCCTAGTTTATATACCTGAGCACGGTGTCGGAGCCAGAAAAGGAATCATAGCCTTCAGACTTTTCGGTATTGAATTCACTTATAACCATAGGTATTTATCTGACTTACTAGGATTCCCTAGCGGACCTTTTGCTTTTACCACCACCCAGGTAGATTTAATGGATTTCGAGCTGGACTACTTTTGGGGTACCTTAACCGGAAACTATCACCCTGAGCCGGATAGCATGGACAACAATGAAATACACAACCCCGATATCTGCTATTTCCATAAGATTCTAGCCCATACTGTATTTGGAAAGGAGTAAAACCAAACTGCAGTGTCTAAGGATGAGATATTTTTACTGTACTGTATGAACCAAGGTTGACTCGTTAATGTTGTGTCATTTATGATGAAAACCTTTTCTCGCATTAGTGAGGACCCTAATGAACCTATCATTGTGGGAGGCCTAGTTACCATGATTGCAAATGCCCTCGGACTTAGATACCAACTGATAAAGACACCCTTCGGCCGATTCGCCTATGAATATTGATTTCTGTTTCGACCTCCGGATAATAGGAAATCTAGGTCCTGCACCTTTTGAATACCTGATAAGGAATGAAGTTGTCACTTTATTTACCCTTCCAAACCATGCTAAAGTGAGTGTCCACAATTGCAATAACTGGCTTTATGAACTGAACCCTCCTGACCATCCTTCAACACCAGAAACACCACAATCTTACCTAGTTGCTGATGATAAAATGTCTGATGAAAGTGATCCTGAGACCCCTCCTGGTTACTATAACCTTAACAATATGGCAGAGGATACTGAAGCCTCTGAAATAACCAAAGGAGAGTACACTGCAAACTTGAACACAATCTTAACCGCACTGGATGCTTATAAGACTGACATTGATGGAATCAAGGATGAATTGAAGAGCATGCGTATGGACATAATTGGCTTGACTGACATAACTGTGGAGCAATTTTATCACATATCTTCGGCTTTAGAAGACTTGAAAACAAAACTTGGATGAAGTAGCAGTAGCTAGCTTTAGTTTTATTTTCCCTTCTGTTTTTGTTTCTAGGTAGTTTCCCTTTCTGCAAATTTCTTATTTCCGTTTTTAATTTTTGCACAATTATACTTCCTGTCAAAGAACAAGTATTCAATTTAATATAAATTCCAGTTTACTTTCAATTACAAGTTTCGTTGCATTCAGTGCATGTTACAGCAAAAATTAATTTCACTGCATATCTATTAGCAGTAGCATATTATACTGAAACTTGTTTTTATTTTTGTTTGATTACTTGATTATTTGATAATTGGGGTGTGTCCTAAATGGACTGATATCATTTTTAATTTATACCGTTGTTGGAATATCTGATGTGTTGTTGGATTTAATATGTTTCATTCTAAGCAAGTGTTGTTCTCGTGTGAATTTAGAAATTTTGTAGGCGTAACGGTCGTAATAAACCCATTACACTCGTAACACGCATTTTAGCGTGTTACGCCCATCATCCCTGCGTAACGACCGTCACGCACGTTATAATCACGTTTTCTGCCTCCCATAAACGTTTTCCCTTCAAACTTTCCCCCTTCTTCTCCTCCCACGACCGTCCACCCATTCCAATTCTGCCATTAATCTCCATTCAGTACACTTAAATTCCCATTACCCCACTCACCTTCAAACTTCCCTTATTCTTTCCCAAACTATATATTTCACAGGTTCCTCCCTTTCTTCCACATCTCTCACATTCCAACAAAAACCCCATTCACATACAATCACTTGCATGCCATAGCCAACAACAACCAACAAATTCCCAACATCATCCTCCATGACGGTGACCAAGGAGAAACCCAGAGGACCAAGTTCTAGAAATTCCAATGTCGCGGTCTCCAACCTACTCGGTATGTCGACATTGACTGTCTGAGGGATTTGGGATTGCTTGAAGGCGTCCAACATCTTCTATAAAACATCAACCTGTGGACCCTGTGCAGCCAACCTCAGCCCATCTATGAAACTCTCACTTTGGAGTTTCTTAGCTCGTTTTGTTACCTCACTCCTGCCAGTGCCACCAACTAACTCTCTGGCATAGCCAAATTTCGCATGTTCAGCACTGAGTATCAACTTTCACAAACTGATATCGCGCAGCTACTCGATTTCAGTATCGATGAAGGTGTCCACCTTCGTGTCCTAGACAATTTTAGTGAGGAGGCTTTCAATTTGTGGCACAGCTTGACAAATAATCGTGCCAACTCTTATGATCACCTCAACGCAACCCACATCCATAATTCTGCAATCCGATACTTTCACCGCATCCTCTGCAACACTATCTTTGCGAGAGATAGGAATCACAAGCTCAACTCCAAGGAGCTTTTCTTCATGCATTGTGCATTCACCGGCCAAAAGATCAACGCCGCTCCATTCCTCTTAGCCCATATTCACTCCATATGCACTAGAGGCGGCAAACCTTTCTATTTCAGAGGGATTGTCACTTCTCTTGCTTTGGCTTTGAACCATGGTGCCGCCCTCGCTGATTTACCTTCCATGGCACCGGCATTGCTTACTTTGGACCACTACAAGTCTGCCCATCTCATGCACGAGCGTGACGATGGCAAATTCCACCCTGTGATATGGAACATCATTTTTCCTAGCATTCTCTTGCTTTGTAGGGACCGCATTGACCCACAAAACTGGGCCAATTGGCTTTTCGACCCTGCTGCCCCCGAGGGCCATGTTCCTATCCATGAAGAACAACCTACTGCTCCCGCGGACGAGATGCAAGAGGAGTTGGATTGAGCTTCCCCTGTTCATGACATCCCGGAGTCTTCATCCGCCCCACCTCCTATCACTCTTGAAGATATTCTCCGACCCATCCACCAGCTAAATCAAATGGGTGCAGCACTTGAAAGGAAACATCAGGAACGATATGACAACTTGTGTGCATAGAACATTCAAATTTTGAGTGGTCAGCGAAGCATGAACGAGAAGCTGGACGAGGCCCTGTCTGAACTGAACGCCTTAAGGATGGATGTCAGCACCCTTGGTCCCCAGAGCATTGATTCAGAAGCCACACCCACCAGAAGTAGAGGACGCGGTCATCCTTAGTTTTTATTTCTTCCTTCTTTTGCATTTTGTTGTTTATTGATGTATTTGGATTTTCCCCGCTATTATATCACAACATTGAGACAATGTCTGATATGGTGTGGGAGAGGTACCGCATTTTCCAGTAAACGAGTAATTTCTATGCTTAATGATATTTCACCGTTTCATTTTCTCCCCGCTTTATTCAGCCATACCAAAAAAAATGCCGCTTTACTTTCGCATAGCCGTTATTACCTACCTTAACAAAATCCTAGTTAGGAAGCCGAGAACGATTCAACAAGATCGATACGGTTATGACACCTTAGACTTCCTACTTACGTGATTCGTTTTAATAACCGTTATACCGATATCTTGAGTTTTAGTTCTAAAGTAACCCCTAGTAGTTTATACTAGAGTCAGCACCGTCTAAACACAAACCACGTGGGGAGCCGATGAATATAAGTGTTTGATGCCTTATCAACAATATATCCTTCTTATCTCGCTGCTAAAAAAGAATTTGCACCAAAGTACATGGTCGCATGAAAGAGATGAGCAAATATTGAAGGAAGTCCATTGATGGTTGATTCAGAGGTATCTGGTTCTGAACTTGGTAGGGCGTGATACGGCTCGATCCCCCACAACCTCCAAATCGGATAATACGCGTAGGGTTGTCACATTCGTGTACCAGACCCCGTGCTTAAAAAAAGGATCAAAATCACTAACCGGCTACTCCACTACGTGTGTGCTAAGATAATGGGCTTAATGTGATTGCGCTAGAACGAAACCGTGAAATAGGTGCAAGAAGCTTCAGTGTTGAATTATAATGTAACAATTGAACTGCTTTGTTTAAAATGGAAGTCCACGACTAGCTTGTTGCTTGTGTCATTAGCGATCGTTAGTGTTTTACTTAAATATCGGCCGAACTAACGTTTGATTTCTTGTGATTATTTTGAAAACCAAAGGTATGCTAGGCGTATGCGTCTGATAAAAACTTGTCCGATTTTTCTAAATGCTTATTTGCTTGAGGACAAGCAAAGGTTTAAGTATGGGGGAATTTGATAACAAGAAATCGTATCATATATTTGCTATGAAATTAGCTCGTTTTAATATCGCATTGATCCATTTAACTCTCGAATATTCCGAGTTTTCATGTCTTTTTGCAGGTACTACATATCTCAAGTCAAATTAACAAAAAAGATCATGTAAACAAAGTCAACATGCAAGATCATAAGGAAAAGAACAAATCTGCAAAAGTCTGCAGATTTTGCTGTTGTAACGCTCGTCACACACCTATCAAGGTCGTAACGCCTTGCTAAGCCATGTTACGCTCATCACCCCCTTGTAACGACCGTAACACGCTACTACTCAAAGAACAACCGTCACACACCACTCGCGACCGTAACGCGCTAAAAGGCAATTTATAAAGAACGTGGAGACGTGCAAGCATAAAGGAAGGAGTCTTAGATACTCCTAAAAACTCTCAAGCAGATATTACCCACTACCCTGAGTTTTCTCACAAGTCAGATGCAAGGCCCACGATGCAAAGTTTCCAACTGCCATTTCCTTCCTCTATAAATACCAGAAGTTTGAATGAAGAAGGGACAGAGTTTTTATTTCAAATTTTCTTGTGGAAGCTCTGCCAAAATTATAACTCAATTTCCAGTTTTTCACTTTGCTCTTGTTTTTATTTCCTTTATTTCTGTACCGTTCAATAGCTATTTCCAACATTAGGAAATTGTTATTTATAGTTAGGATTTATTTTAGCCACAGACTTTGATTTAAATTCCGATTCCGAAGGTTCCGATTTTCTGATTTGTGGAAGAAAGACGTGAGGAGCAGTATTGTATTTCAGGTTTTTAATTGCATTTAATTCCAAGTACAATTTATTTATGATAAGTTTCCATTATTTATTCAATATGCATACTTTACTGTTTTCCAATTATGTTTCCTGTGTGTTTGCTTTAATAACCATGGCTAGCTAGATTTTCCTGAGTCGGTATGTAGTAGTAGTAACAGTAGGAATTAAATCATTCCCAAGCTAAAATCTCAATTAACTTAAATTCTGGTTATGAATTTTTGTAATTAAAAATAAACCTTTTTGTCACGAAAGTAAGAAAAGTAGAATAGGTTAGGATCGAGACCACGAAAGTGTGAGGTTTTAACCGGATAGCTAAAGTTAGGCATTCGATTTAAATACAGCGAGAGCGCTTTAAAACGAATTAGATTTTATTAAGTTTTCAAAGAATATTTTCTAAACACTTATGGGCTAGCGAGAGCAGGCATAGGGCTTTAGGAGTATAATCCGAGATAAGACCACGAGAGTGTGAGTTGAGGATTTTTAAACTGATAATCTCTACAGAACAATTAAGTTAACCATCTTTATATGCTTAGGTTTGATTTAATCCGCTTAGGTTCACTATATTACATACTGACTGCTTTAATATTATTTCTTTAATCCGATTAGTTTTTCTCTACCTTAACTTCCAAAAACCAAACGTGACATTATCCGCCTTAGCTAAATTAGCAAACTTTTATAGCACTAGAGTGATTACGAAGTCCCTGTGGGTTCGACATCTTTTTATTACTACCGCGATAGACTGTGCACTTGCAGTTAAGATACCGTTAGACACATTAGGTCGATCGCACATCAAGCCTTAAGGTTTAATTTCGAGGCTTTGAAACATATGCCTTCTTCCCATCATGTGTCACGAGCAGCTAGAGTCCAGGTATCATGACTGGTGTCTTAACTTTGCTTATAAGGATATCTACAACATAAATTATCTTCTTCTTAGGTACCCAGAGCTTCTTGGGTCCTATTTTGTTAGTCTTCCCAAAGTTGTTAGAAACCTTGGGCTTAGATGCATGATAATCATATTTAATTGCATGATTGAAACGGCATTTTGCTTTTAGTTTTGCCTTAAGCTTTGAAAGAGATTTTCTTTTTCTTTCTCTTCAGGCATAAAACCAACAAAGACAAAATGAGAATGAAGAGTATTTGGTTTATCTTCTTTTTCAGAATCATATTCTTCATAAGGATCATAACCAATACCTCTTGTATCGTTTCTTCTTACGCCATAGATCATTGAAGCCATGACGCTTCTTCATAGGCTTCTAGCAAGAAATTTCTGAAAAGATTTGTCATATTTCTTTATGACATCATTAGTGTTCCCGGAATCTTCTGAAATAATTTACTTCTCAAATTTAGAACTCTTGCTTCTAAGAGAAGAGCTACCACCCACATATACTTGTATTGTCGTTGACAACCTTACCACGTCACAGGCATGTCAATGGAACAGCACCGTGACAACCACATCATCAAGAAGACTTTTAATATAAGAAGTTGGTCTCTTACTCGAACCATCAATTATGATACTCTTGATGGGTCGTGAGGATAAGCTTCCATATTGAGTGAAGAGCAATCATACAAGTAAGAGAAATCCAAGACTTTAAGATATTAGATATGAATCATTTCATTTTTAAAATGTTCAACTTATATTTTTTCAAACTGTGTGAAACATTCGACTCGCATTTGAATGTCAACAAACTTATTATGTCAACATCAAAACAAAATGCATGCCAATTTTATTGGAGTTGGATGGAAAAATGTTGCAACGCAAATACTTGAAAATTGAATGTGTTTATTATTTGTTAAAAATAAACTTGTGAACTTGAAAGAAATAAATAATAACAATAAGTCATACTCGATAGTGCCATGATAACGTAGAATAAGACATTAGGTCGATCATACAACATATATAAAAATAGTGTGTCGAAGAACAAAACAATACTTCAATAAACACACAATTCAAAAATAAATAAATCATAATCATGTTTATCTAATTCAATTATAACCACATAGTTAAAACTTACAGAAATCAACTACAGAAAGTTCCAATTCATCATCATTCATTGAACTTGGTGTCATTTCTAGATATGCACATTCATGTTGTTAATCCATATTTGCAAAAAATGAACTCATTTTGTCATGTGAAAGTCTTCAGAGGTTGACTTTCATGTATTATCTTGCAAAAATAGGTCAAGTTTGATTAGTAGTGTAAAACTAGTTATGGTAGAACAAAGTTACTTTCACACTTAGCAATGAGACCCTGTAATTCAAAATTGTCTTTGACGCCAATTGGCCAGCATTCACACAATCAATTGTAATACACACTTGAATTGTTTTGTCAATTTTGCAATGAAAGAGTGATGAACATAAACAAAAATCACAACGAGCCGAACACAGTAGCGAATGGTATCTACTTGAAGAATAACCCAAAAAGTATTAACATAACATTCATATCTAATGCCACGAAACCAGCTCCATTTGCTAAATCCATGAATTCTTGTTCAGTCCGCTCTTTCCCACCTGGATTTTGAGTCATCATCAGAACATCTGATTGGGCTGCAAACTTCCAAGCAGCATTATTTTCCGGTACGATTGACATAACTGTCTCTAAAACAATCACTTTTCCATCATCAGGAATAGCATCATAGCAATTCTTCAAAACCTTCAAGCACTGCTCATCACTCCAGTCATGAAGTATCCACTGCACAAAATTTTAACATTTTATTTATATAATAACACATCAGTCTCGGGTAAAACTCATCCAAAACGCATTATTTTATATTTACAAAGCAATTCATAATTCTGGGATATAATGCCTGAAACAAAAATGTTGATGGCATTTCTTTTGAATTATGGAAACACAAAGCATGTTTGCTTTATGCTTTATTTTTCATTTATATTTTATTGACTATCTACAACTCTATATGATAACTCATGCAAATTATTATGTGTACGAACAAATTTCACTAGTCTTTTATCTCTTTTATATATTGCATCTATAACTCTCCCTCTCATGTCCTACGCCCCACAACTTTGTCTACATGATTGTGCAAGAACCAAAGATTATACCAAAAAAAATGGACTAAAGGACCCCTGATGGTCTCTTACAAGTTACAACTCTTCAACAAGCTGCTACTTTGTCTTGGTTAAGAAAAAATTCATCAATGTCCTTCACCAAGGGGTAGTGCGAAACAAAGAAGACCCTTTGAGCATATTTATTTGTGTTTGTATATCATTTAATCATATATGATATGGAACAAAATAATGTCAGAATTTGAGGTCAATCCTTTTTTACAGGTTTAGCAAAGATGGCACAGGCCACTTTCAGCCACGTGTCACCTCCAAAGTTGGCATTGGTGAGGATGGCAACTTGAGCAAACAGTTATATTCTCTGAACTGGCTTTGAGAAGGTACATATTCTATAAGGACGAATTTGTATCCAAACTTTCTTGAAAACTGACATTATATGCTCTTAACCTTCACCTAAAGTATCAGCTTAAGTAAATCTTAGAGAGAACCTAATCTTTAGATCCTCCAGGTTATATTATCAGTAAACTTTATTCAGGATGGAACACTCAGACAAATAACCTGATGGGATACTTAGTTCTAATATGTGCGATGACCCAATCATTGACCTCAATCCACATCAGCACAGCTTCTAGAAGCTGTGAGAATAAGATTCAGTTAGAATACTCCCTGATTTTAAAGGATTTTCTATTATAAATGAGAATGTAGTGGAGTGGGAAATGCATACAGAAAATATTTTTAGAAAACAGTTTGGAGATATTTCTATCTGGATTGTGAGCCTAGCTCTGGATTACGAGTTCATTAACTCTGGTTTACTTTTCGCAATTGTAAGAACTTTAAGCTCAACATATGCTATTAATCATACACTTCATTACCTGTAAATTCTAATTCCTATCATAATCGTGAAAATTTATACCAATAACCACTATGTTGACTCTCTGAGTCCCAACTGCCATTCGGTTTCAAAAATTCTGTCACTAATATTATACTGTTAACCATTCAATGGATGTTATAAACCACCTAAAGTAGTAGTGATAATTGTTGATAATGAAAATAATTTTGACTGTTGAGCTAAATTAAACAGATTTTCTCTTTATTTAAATTTAGAATATTTTTCAGTACTTTTAATATTTTTCATTCAAAGTAAATACTATCCCTTAATCATCATTGCCATTATTTTTCATAGGAAATTTTAAGAGATTGGTCAACTAAAAGAAACACAAAAATCCACTCACCTTCATAAATATGGCATCTGCTTTAGGCACACTTTCAAACATATCTCCGCCAACGTGTTCAACACCTGCCAACATAAGGTGGTTTTTACTTTTGGTTAGTGATGCACAATTGATATATATTATATGCATAACATATAAACTAGATTATTTTTATCTTTCAACAGGATTAGAACTTTAAAAAGATCATACCAGGATAGGAAGGGGCGTGCTCAATGACATGAGGCAAATCGAAATTGATACCCTTTATATGAGAGTATTTTGAAGTGATCAAGTTAATGCTGATCCCAAGACCACCACCAACATCCACAAGCCTTTTTACCTCTTCAAATCCTTTGTAGCATTCAAGAACCTTCTTCATTATTATAGTGGAGTGATTAATCATCGCTGTATTGAAAACTTGATTAAACCTCGAGTCCAAGCTGGGATACTCAAAGGCATGTGTACCATGAACCCTGTTGAATGGAATACCCCCTTCCCGAATTGAATCTTTAAGCTGAGACCTACAATTTAATAAACAGTTATATATCTTGCCCTCCTAAATAAAGAAACTGCTGCATTGAAAAAGTCTTTATTGAAAGACTGATATACAAAACCATTTGTTGCTGCCCCTTATATTAAAAGTGTTAAACTCGTCTTTGTTTCTTAAGAAATTACCGAAAAATTTGACCTCACTTCTCGCTAATATAAGAATGTATGATAAGTTAGATGGGAAATGAAAGCATTGATCTCCGAGGAATGAAAATTGACTACATAAATGTATACGTTGTAATGTCTCTAAACATAGTGTCAAGCTTCACCGACGGAAACAATTCCCTACTTAATACTCACGACGTTCCCTTTAAGCCACTGTTTAACTTGTATAAAACTAGACTATACCTTCATAAATTATTCTATTACTCCACAACAACATTAGCAACCAAGCCTTATCCCACTAAGTGAAGTTGGTTACATGCATCAACCGCCATATTATTCTATCCAAGACCAGGCGTGTCTATCCAAATCGTTAATCTCGAGATCTTTCTTAATATCTTCTCTTTTAGTTTTTCTAGGTCTTCCTCTACGTCTAACTGTTTGACTTCTCTTCATCTAAACTACTCTCCTTATCACAGAATCTTTAGGTCTTCTCTCTGCATGACCAAACCACTTACGTATGTTTTCCACCCTCTTTCTACTATAGGTGCTACACTACACCAACACTCTCTCTAATCATTTCTAATCCCATCAACATAAAAAGAAAAGAAAGAAAAAAAAAACTCAACAAACAAGTTCAAATTGTATAAACAATTATCACATATCACTATGTACTAACAATACATGTTGCATGAATCAAACTCCGAATTCATTAAAACAGAAAACTAGCCTCATTATTCTACTTGAAAACCTAGAAACAGATCGAGATTATAGAGAAGAAACCAAAAGACATGAATGGAGTTGAGAACTGACCAGCTTTCCAAGAAGACTTTATCCTGATGCAATGCAATCAAAGGAGCCAAGGAAACACCATCGGAATTAGGAGCAAAGAATTTAGCAACAGGAGTGATACTATAAAGTCTATGAAAGGATCCAAGGTTTTGGTCATCAGGAACAACGGAGCAGTTAAGCACGGAGTGAGAAGCGAGAAGAGCGAGAACTCGATCTAACATTTTGGGAGCTTCGGGATTAGTGCAGGAGAGACGAGAAGCGATTTGGTCGGCGGAGAGTGGAGAATCGGAATCGGAGTTTTGTAGGACTTGGAAAACGCCGAGTTCGGTGGCGGAATGAAGTGCCATGGAAAGAACGACGGAGTTGCTGAGCTGGACGGCGTAGGAGAAGCTTTCTTCATCTTGTAACTCTTGTTGCGCCATCGCTGATGCCTGCCTTATGCTTCGATCGAAATCGATCTGCCGTCAACTTTTTTTTTTTTTTAATTTTATAAAGGTTGTATTATTATTATTATTATATTATTTATTACGATATCAATCATTTTCCTTACTCCTTATCTACTTGTATTCTCTTTTATATTTGACTTTACCTTTTAAATTTTAATAAACTTATGTAGTAAAATAAATAGAGATGCATGTGATTTTAGTCATATGTGATTTTAGTCATATGAGATTCAGCGAGTTTTGAATAATGATCTCACAAAATTATTATGCATGTGATTTTAGTCTATGTTATTTTTTTAAAATTTTAAAATGATTTAATTATTTTTAAATTTTTTATTTTTTTAAATAATGTTTTTATATATGTTTAAAATACTATAAAATATTTATTTACTAAATTTTAGAATTTTTTAAAATGAGAAGAATTAAATATGATTTTTTAAAATTTCAAAAGATATTAATAAAAGCAATGAAAATCTCGCTTAAAAAATTAAATTTTGAATTCCTTTTTTTTCGAGGAATTTTTTATAACGTTTTACACACGTCTGTAAAACAATCATTCAAAAATACACATCAGTTTAATAGCAGTGACTAAAACTACGTGCATAATAATTTTGTGAGGACCATTATTCGAAGAAAAATTTTAGATGAATCAAAATTGCAGGGTTATATATTTATAGGGACTAAAAACATATTTAACCCATAAAATTTTGTATATGTTATCTAAGTCAGATACTCTTGTTGTCCGGATTTTCAAAGCACGATATTTTCTAGAATTTCTTTTTTATGCTAAATTTGATTATAATATTGGCTTTGTGTGAAGGAGTATTTGAAAGGTTAGAAAGACTTTAATGTTAGATTGCAGGTGGAGTATGGGAGACGATAGTCGGGTCAACATCATGAATGATATGTGGATTCGTAGAAGCCATGAGGGTTATTTGCATGGTTTACAAAGGCAAAGTGTGTATAGTATTATCGTAAATAATCTCATGTTACATAATGTCAAACAGTGGAATATGATAGTTTTATGAAACTTGTTTGATTATACAGTTGTGGAAAATATTATTCAAGTCCTGTTGGTTGTTGATGTTACATAAGATAGGCTAGTTTGGAGTGAGGAGCAAACTGGTAACTATAGTGTGTGTCCTGGGTACAGGTTATTGAGGCGGGCTAATACACGACCTCCTTCCTCGGAGACAGATGTTAAGTGGAAAATTTTGTGGAACCCAAAAGCCCCTCCTCGAGCACGTTACTTGTTGTGGAGAATTTGCGTGGATTGTTTGCCTTTTGGAGTTCGTCTCACAAGATCATGTTCAACGCAAGAAATTGTCCGTATTTTTCATATACTTTTTAGGTGTCATGGCATGAATTGTAACACCCTTCTAAATACCCCGCGATTATTATAATAAAATACAGAGTTGACATGTAAATAAAGGGCGTCACAATTGATAAAAATAAAAATTCCAACAGATGTCATGCTTTTACTGAAGAACATAACTCAAGTAATCATAAAGTATACATGTTCTACACAGCAGAATAATTTTAAACTAGGATAAGTTCAAAAACCAATAATTATCCAAAATAACCATCAAAATAAAATAGAGTTCATCAATGACTCTAAGACATGCGTTACCTAGTGTTACAATCAGAGCATGACACGACACGCAACAAAATAAAGTGCACAGCTCAATGAGCCATCCTCACCAGCTCCTAAGCCGCTAAACTTCAATCTGAAATCATCAAAGTAAGGGTGAGACTTCAACATAATTAAAATGCATTATAAGTTTCTCAAATCAATAAAATATCTCAAGTTATTAATCCACCATTTTTAGCATAATCAGATAAGTCAATTTTCACCATTTCAATTCATGATCATACACACAACATAACAAACAAATTATAACACAAGAAACCATCCTATCATGCTATAATTCACACAAGATGCAATACAAGACTTTATGCATGTGGTACCATAAGTGAACTAAGTCACACACTAATCCATAATCACCCGGATATAGTAACATCAATTCGTTCATAATCACCCGAACATGAATCCAGCCTCACCACACATAATCACCCAGGAATGGTTATTGGCAATACTCACTAATTTCACATAATGGGAATTAGCTACCACCAGAATCTATATGCATGCAACATTCAATACAGGTTATGATCACATCAAACATCATAAACCATCATCAAACCAAAACATGATATTATCACCCATCATGGAATAAATCATCAAAACATAACATGCAAGCACTTACTCCTCAATTAGTAAGTCTATCACCAATATACAATCACAATAACACCTGTACACAAGTACAAATAATCCACAACACCACGTACCCGAAATACAACACTACAAGACCAGAAAAACCAACACTTTCCAATTTAAAAACAACCAATTATTATTTTCTCATTTTCATAAAATAGATTGCTTAATTTAAAGAGTAACGTCCAAAACGGCGATTAAAAAGGACTTACGGTTTGAAAGATATGATTTTTCAAAGTTTGGTATTTTTCAAAAATGCTACAATGGTAACTGGTTCCTCCCAGGGAGAACCCGGTTCCCACACTATGTGAAAACACGCTCTCTAGAATTTTGTATGAGGAACCTGGTTCCTCCCACACAGGAACCGGTTCCTACGTTAAAAAACTGATTTTTCACTAAAAAGCACACTGGGAACCCGGTTCCTCCCACCAGGGAACCGGTTTCTCAAACACAGAAATTCCACCTCTCTAGAATTTGTACCAGGAACCTGGTTCCTCCTACACAGGAACTGGTTCCTGCGACGTCTGTAGCAGAAAATAAGTAATTTTGACAGCATGTTATTTCCCAATCCAATTCTTATCATTCCAATACAAACCCACACATCCAAATTCATCAAAATCATCCAAACAACAACAACATAATGCAATATAGCATATTCCAACCATACTCAATGATCCTATAACATTGATTTGTTCAAGTTCATGCAATTTAAATAGTTTAGGGTCAAATTCTACAAACCTAGAAAATCCTAAATTGGGATTCCTAACATACTCAATCAATCCTATTGATCCCAAAACCTATAAGGCATAATAACTAAGAGAAATCACCCCTTACCTGTGAAAAATTCTTGATCCTTGAGAGTTCTTGGTTCTTCTCTTCCCTTGCTCTTTGCACTTCTCACGTACGATGAAAATTCCCAATTGCCTTCTGTTCACAGTGATTTCTGGTGAAACAACCGCTAGTTCTCCAAACTATCAAATAAGCGTTATGATTGTTATTCAATCCCTTTGGTAACTTGCAGGATCGACTAGATTGATCCTATGGGGTATTGGTCGTTTGCGTAAACTTAAAATAAGGATTCATGTTCAAGACTTGTTTTTGAATGTTTTATATATGTTCAAGTGTGTTTCGATTATGATGTTCAAGGACTTAATAACATGATCAAGTAAAGTAGTATAAAACTAATTTGAACAAGTAAAAGCATAAAGATTTCGAATTGCAGAAAATGTATAAATGCAGGAATGCTTAAATGACTTTTAAATGTAAAAGACTTTCAAAGTAAAAGCATGAAGTGTAAAAGACAGAAATGTAAAGGCAAGTATGTAAAAGCTTTCTGGAAAATAAGAGCGTTAATGTAACAGTTTCAGAAAAGTAAAGGATTTCGAAATGGAAGAAAAGCGTTTAAATGCAAGGAAAGTTAAATGACTTTGAATGTAAAGAATTTAAAAGACATTGATGTAAGACAAAGATAAACTGGAAAGATAAAGATGCATTATTGAATGATAAAAGTTTTGGTGCAATCATACGCACATCATTCGAGCATTCGCTTCCTAGCCATGGTATTTTGAATGTTATGAATTTTAGTACAATAGATATGACACACGAAATCCTAACACTAAGGCTTCTATTTATACTATTTCGACCATAACGGTTCGACTTATGAGATCTTGCACGTTCGCATATGCACACTATGCTTTCTAGCTTCCACGTCTTCGAACCGTTTCCAGCGTGCAAATTCGAACTTCCATTTATCCCGCTCACATTTGAATTTCAAATATCTGAACTGTCTTTCGTTTCGAACTCGCTTCTTAAACACCACACTACTACCACCTCGAAGCTCCTTTTATATGTATCATCATAATTGCTATTCGAAGCTCCAAGTTTCAGTATGTCTATTCGAAGAGCCAATTCTTTCATTCTGAATCATGACATTCCCTTTGTTCCAACGAATACTGATATTGTTTCGTTTCGAGCTTAATGATTCCTATTCGAATCATAGATATCAAAATCTTCAGCCAACAAAATGCCCCTTTAAAATATGTATTTCGAGTCTCTTTCTGAGAAATACTTATTTTAAATATATCCACAAGATTTTGATGTGACTTTGAGCAATCATGACACTGTGTATGATTTCTATTACGTCAGTCACGACGGCTCTTGGGTTTCCGAACCGCTTCAAAACAGTTGCCACGGTATGGTGCGGTTATTAAAGACAATGATTACCTTTAATCATGCTTATTACCAATGCCTACTTTACGCCACCTCACCTCGTATCCAACCCATGTCTTCCACGTATCCTGGCCTTAGTTGATGAGTGCTTCAACTTCCTTACTATAAAACCAAACAGACTTAGTCTTTCTACTCTTTTTCCACACTCTGAACTCTTTTCTTCTTCTCTCTTTGCTAAAAAACCCTAAATTCTTAACAACCTCCAACAATGTCTTCAACAACATCTCAGATGAAAAAGATTTCTAGAAGAAGAACAATAACGCTGGAACGATCCTGGAAAGCAAAGTTGGTATTCACCAAGGCCAATCCGTGCTTATACCTCAAGGCATCTCCAAAGAACAAGAACTCATGTATTCTTCCCAGGTATTAATCCCAACCAATGCCTCTGGAAAGAGGTTTGCCCTAATGGGCCCTCTCACAGTTTTTGAGATTTTGAAGGATACTAGGACCATATTCCCTGTTTGCTATGATTTTAAACCTCTATTCAACAAAATGGAAACCCCTAGGTTAGAAACTGATAATGTGAATGAACCCTCTGTTTCGAACAACGTAGAAACCCCTGTGGTTCCCCCAAAGGATCCTTTTATTTTGGACTATGTTAAAAGTAACTTTAAACCATTTCGATCTTGTCCTATCATGATGTAGCGTACCAAAACTGGTTTGCTAAAGTGGAGGTTAAGAGATCCCATCAGTGGGAGGAACTAGGTATTTACAATCTCCTCAAATTATCTAAACCAGGCTTCACCTACAACCACCCTTTGCTATTTGCATCTCTGTACTTTTGGGATAGTACTTATAATACTTTTCACCTTCCCGGAGGGATGATCACACCTACATTCTTTGATATAACTACTATCACTGGCCTATCACCAGTAGGAGAAACATATATTCCTGATTCTGAGGAACATTCAAGCATTATTGACTTCGACGAAATGGCCGCTTCTCCAAGTTTATCACCATTATCACACCAAGGTGATAGTGTCTCGATGTCGAACATATTGCCTTTCTCACCCTTTGGTTATCAAGATATGTTTTCGCAGAGTCACGTGTAGCCAGAAGTTTATCCCTCTAGCAAGGGATTTACACGAAAATAGGAGGATTAATTTAAGTGAGCTCTTACTAGTTGACCTTTATGAAAGTTTGAGGTTAGCTGTTTCGAGCTTAAAATCTCACACTCCTAAGAATATCTTGCTAACTGGTCCTTTCTGTTGCTCTAGTTATGGCTTAATGCCATGTTCGAATCTTCACTCTAACGCGGATACAATTGTTGAGCAAGATCCGTAAATAAGGATCGAAATGTTGAAGGCACAAGGCTAAGGAGATCGACTCCAGTGATGATAAGGTGATTTCAGATTCTATTCTCACAATACATTATGCTCTTTTCCAAGAAGCATAAGTTCAAGAGACTATGACGCTTTTGCTTTGAGGACACATGGACCATCATGGTTCACTATGTCCCTTCTTGAGGTCGCTAAGACTAAAGAAATCCAAGATATCCGAAAGCTTCTTGCTCCCAAGACTAATCTCTTCAAGAATCACTCCAACCAAGAATCAAATTCTTCTGTTTGCCTATCAACCCAACTTTGTTTCAAGACAATTGGTTTATGTCAACTAATTCTCGAACCCTCTTTCGACTATAGTTCTATTACCTCCCACGAACCTTCAAGGCCGAGAAGCAAATCGCAGCAGGAGCAATATCAAGATTTTGCTTAATTTGAATTAATCTCTTTGAACCATCTTATTTTTCATCCAAAGGTTTTCTCGATTGTGGACTAAATTCTACCAATTTTATATGTTTGACACTTACCATCCAAAATAAACCGATCTGCCGCTCGATGTGCAGGTACACAAAAAGAAAGGTATGCTCACTCATGCTCAAGAGATTAAAGTTTTCGAATTACTTCAAACAACTTATGACCCCACACACTTGGAGTCCACAGATATCGAGGTCCCAAATCTTGAAGGAAAAATTACTGAAAAAGTCTGTAAGTTCGTTCTTGTGGTTGTCACCGAGGATAGTTATAGGTTGGCACTCGAAATGCATCCACCTAAGTTTCCCAAACTACCTACCTTTAACCGGCTCGCTTGTTTCTCCATACCCGTGGTGGTTGACTTGTAAAGAGATGTTCAAATACAAATCTCAATGAAACCAAAGCCATCCGAGACGTGACTTGGGCTCGACATCGCTCCATAATTTCCTGTGGCACCTTCGCTATGACCTTTCTCGCCATGTCGATTCTTTCGAATGAAGGCGGTGTAATGCTTCGGAAATTCCCAAATAATTTTACTTTCTTTATTTTAACATTTCGTCTTAATTGTCTCAATTTTCACCATCGATCAAGATTGTTGCAAGGCCAAAGAAGGAAGCAGCTCTCAACAAACCATCGAAGCAAATGATGATGTGCCCAAAGCAACTCCAACAATTACTCCTGCAACAACAACAACAACAACAACAACAACAACAAACACCATTGCTCCAACTCCAACCATTTCTCCAATTCCAACAACTATTCCGTCTCAAACAATTGCTCCGACCCCAAAGGTAAACAGTTTATTTTGATATTTCGAATAGGCTTAAATTTATGATTGAAGTCTAACTTATGTTTGTACCATTTCAGACTAGTAAACTCCCACCAACTACTCCAAAGAAGAGAAAGCCTAATACCAGTGGGAAGACTCTCAAGGCTGGGGAAAGTTCACCAACGGCTTCGAAGAAGAAGCAGAAGAAAGACATTTCAAAGGATACTAACGTCTCTGGACTCGATTCCAGGGATGTTGCTCCCTCACAAAAATCCAAAAATCCACCTTCGACCTCCAACGTAATGTTGGAACACATAGACAGTAATATATTTGCAGATAATCCAGGTGAATTCACTTAATTTTGAAAATGATTATTCGACTTTAGTTATAAGTTTCTAATCTTTCTTTATTTGGTAGGATGATTCAACTCCCATCCCAACTACTCGATTCCTCCCCACAAACATCCGCTCCGATCCATTCTTTCCTCATGGAGATTCAAGTAATCTGCAAAATAAGGGATCCTCCAATATGGCGGTTCCAACTGGAGCTCCCGAGCAGCAGATGATCAAGGCACTTCACCTCCTCTCAAGGAGACCAACGAAACAACGCCGAAGATGCTATGAGCCTCCAGAGACTTCTCACCCAGAATCTCCTCTCCAGACTCCTCAAGAAAAGGTTACCCAAGTTGAAGAAGAAAAGGCTTGCCCCTCTCAAGAGAGTGAATATTCTAGTGAAGAAGAATCTGAAGATGAAAGAGGAGAAGAGGCTCAAAGGTGTTCGAGTGAAGGAACGGAGTCTGATGCCCCTAATAATGAAGATGAGGACATTGAAATAGTGGATCTGGTTGGTGATGACGAAGATGATGGTGAGGGAGTTAATGAAGGTGATGGTGTCCCTGCCAATGAACCAATGGAGATCGAAATGGATGTTACTCCATTGCGCATGGAACTTCCTGGGTCTTCCCAAGGTCAAACAGCTGAAGAGGAGTTAAACCTCTTAAAACGAAATGACCCTATTGGGTACATGAAGGCTAAGCTGGCTCAGAGGGACACCCCACTTCCTAAGGATGGTGCTGGTTCGACCACTGATTCCATGCCTTTTGATGATAGGGTTGTACTTCTTCATAAGATTAGGAAGACAATCCTTGACGTGGATCTCTTCGAAGTCTTGACGAAAGATAGTACCGCCTGCTTTATTATGAAGGGACTTCTTAATCAAATTGACCTCACCAACTGTTCCCTGGAAGTTAGCACCATCCTGTTCGAACTTCAATCTTTGATAGACAACGGATCGTGTCTCCTTCAAAGTGAGTCTCTGCCAACAAAGTCCAAGAGAAGCGAGTGCGATGGCGCGCATGAACATGCCTCAAGCTTACTAAAGAAGTTGAAGAGCATGCCATGATATCAAACAAGCAAAAGCATTATGACCTTCGAGCTCAATCCATTCTTCTCCGGGAGAAATGATTCAGAACTTCAAAGTAAAATTAAGGAGGCCCAACAACAATGAGATAGCATACGAGACCAACACTTTGGTAATCGATTCAAGAGCTCTTGAACAAAGGGACTTGCAGACAGAGGCAGCCGAGCAATCTCGATATGATTAACAAACTTATTTCTTAGGTTTTATTATGATTACAGGAACACATTTGCTTACTTTTACATTTTGGCATTATTCTTATAATTTACCTGTGTTTATTCTGAATATGTGGTTTTAACCTTTGGATTTATTCATTTATTTCTTCAATCTCATACGCATTGTTCTAAAATGTTTCACGAAAAGGTCCTTCCCAATGAGGTGACCATTTACCTAAGGCTTTATTCTTTTGTCCATGGTAATATAACTTTCCAAACTAAGTCATTAGAATTGAACGCTTTACCTTTCACCCTTTGTTATATGCCCCGCTACTCTCTCCCTTTCATCAAGATTCTAATGCATGCAATCTAACTTCATCCAACTCAACTAACTCATTCATCATCATTTCCCAATATAAAGAAGATGGATTTCATTTTGTCTTGAATTGAATCGATTGTAGATGAATTTCCACCGTAAGACCGCATCATGACCAAATGTTAGTTGGAAAGTGTGGTGTTAGTAGCTTTAGGAGATGTTCTATGTGCCCATAGTATTTGGTCTAAAGTCTTATGCCAATTTCTTGGTTTTTACCAACATGTTTTTATCAAACCTATTATCACTTTATTGGTCGCTCGACCGACCATTTGCTTGAGCATAGTATGGTGTTGATGTTAGCAATTTAAACCCCATTTCGAGCAAATTCTGCATCTTTTACCAGAAACACAACCTTGGTTTGTGGTTATACTCCGCAATCCAACCTATAAATAATTTGTTTCTGTATGAACTCAATAATAGCCTCTTGATCTACAGCTATCAATGGTATCGCTTCGATCCACTTGGTAAAATAGTCTATTCCTACCAAAATATACTTCTGACCTTTAGATGAAGCAGGATTGATTTCTCCTATTAAATCTAAGGCCCATCCTCTAAAGGGCCATGGTTTAATAATCGAATGCAACTCACTTGTAGGGGCATGTTGAATTTCGCATATTTCGCATTCTTCACATCCTTTGGCAAAATCTATACAATCTTTGAGCATATCACAAGACATACCATATCGAAATAGCAACCACTTCATTTTATGGCTCGCTTGATGCCCCACATGCCCCATTGTGGACTTCTGATAATGCTAGATATGCCTCACTTTCTCCCAAACATTTGAGTAATACGCCTTCTTGGGTCTTCTTGAACAGTTCATTTCCCATAAGGACATGTGATAATGCTCTATATTTTATTTTTTTGTCCACATTCAATGTTGGATTTTCTAAATACCTTATTAATGGATTTCGCCAATCTGTATCTACTAAAGTGTTTATGGCTAATACTTCGAACCTATCTTTATCACCATAACTTAATTTAATATTTTCTAGATCTGATGGTGTAAGTCTAGTAGCCATGACTCCTCCTCTTATTTCGATCAAATCCTCAAAGTTTTTGGCAGAAACTTTATACCCTGAAGCCAATTGTGCTAGGTCATTTGCTTCTTGATTTTCTATTCTTGGTATGTGCTGAATATCCATGTATTCGAATTTTTTGAGTAGCCTATTAACTATGACAAAGTATGTCATCAGATTTTCCTTTATGCATTTATATTCCTTCTTTATCTGCTTGACCACTAACTCTGAATCACCTTTGATTTTCACCTAGTTGCCCAATTCCAACAAAGCTCAAGTCCAACAATGAGCGCCAGATTCAGCTTTTGTTCGAGCAACGAGGACCATCTAACTTATACTTGAATTTTGTTGGAATTCCTTCAGAAAATTATGAGAACTCCAACACCAACGCTTCCTGTGGGTCGAATCCATCAAAGTATAGCCCAAGGTTGCATTTCGACATAACCCATGACAGTTTTTCACCAATGGATGGTCCACAATGAAATCGTAAATTACTTGACCTTTCACAACTTTAAAGGCGTGAAATTCAAAGAATATTCGCCAAGGTTGAAGCCATTTACCAACCATTATGCATTATTGGTTTTGAAAGCATGTGTTTGATAACATCGAAATGAGATGAAACATAAACATCAATGTGTTTTATATAATACTTGAGTTTCATACAAGAAAAGTATAAACAAAGACACAACTTTTCTATATTACTATATCTAGTTTCTGCATCATTCAACACCCTACTTAAATAATATATGGCTCTTTCGATGCCATTACTATCTTCTTGTACTAACATACTACCTATAGTAAGTTCGGAAGATATGTACAATCTCATGGTTTTCCCCATAAGGTGGAGACAAGATTGAGGCTGAGAGAGATATCTTTAATCTTGTCGAAGGCTCTCGATGTGCTTGCTCCACTCAAGGCTTGGCCTTGCTTTAAACGAAGTAGTGGAGAGAAAGCTTGAGTCTTTCCACTTAGATTCGAAATGAATCTTATGAGAAAGTTAATCTTCCCCAATAGAGATTGCAACTCCTTTTTCGATGTGGGTGCTTTAGTCTCCATGATGGCTTTGGTCTTATTCTGGTTGATTTCGATCCCTTTTTTATGAACCACAAAGCCCAGGAAATCTCCAGCCTGCACAAAAAATGCACATTTAAGGGGATTCATTTTTAAGCCATGTTTTCTCATTCTTTCGAATGATTGGCTCAAATGATGCAGATGGGTTTCTGCAGATATAGATTTGATGACTATATCATCAATATACACCTGCATAAATGTCTCAATAAAATCATGAAAGATGGAGTTCATTGCTCTTTGGTAAGTTGCCCCAGCATTTTTTAAACCAAAAGGCATCACTACCCATTCATAGGTGCTGATGTGCGATAAACCTAATGTGTCTAACGGTATCTTTAACTACAAGCGCACAGCCTATCGCGGTAGTAATAAAAGATTGTCGAATCCACAGGGACTTTGTAATCACTCTAGTGCGGGAAAGTAATGTTTGTTTAGCTAAGGCGGAAATTGTCACGTTTGGTTTTAGGAAGGTTAAGGAAGGTAAATTAATTGGTTTTAAAGTAATTATGAAATGAAATGGTCGGTATGCAACAGAGTCGACTTAAAGGATCTAATCTGGCTTAGGCATATTAGGATGGTCAACTTGGTTTGTCCGTAGAATTAATCAGTTTAAAAACCCTCAACTCACACTTTCATGGTCTTATCTCGGATTATACGTCTAAAGCCCTATACCTGCTTTCGCTAGCCTATAAGTGTTTAGAAGTAATTTTTGGAAACTTAATTAATTCTAATTTGGTTTAAAGCGCTTTCACTGTATTTAAATCAAATGCCTAACTTTAGCTATCCGGTTAAAAACCTCACACTTTCGTGGTCTCGATCTAACCTATTTACTCTTCTTACTTTCGTAACGAAGGTTTTATTTTTAAGCATAAAAAGTTATAACCAGAATTAAGTTGATTAAAGTTTTAGCCTAAGTTTGATCAGATGCCTAATGTCTCTTACTATCCCATACCGACACTAAAGGTTTAGCTAGCCATGGAAATTAAAACGAACGTATGTGAAGTAAAAGCAAACAAATATAAATTGGACATTATAAATAATAATAATTTAAACTTGCATTAATTAATTAAAGAATACTGTAATACAATTGCAAAATAAAAACCTGAAATAAAGCAGCCCAATACTTCGATCCTTCTTCCACAAATCGGAAACTCGGATTCGGTATCGGTAAAGTAATAAATTCTGAAGCTTAAATAAAAATCCTAAACTATAATAATAATTTCCTGATGTTGGAAATTATTATTTGGGCAATGGAAATGAAAAGAAATAACTGAATGCAGAGGAAAATTAGAAACTGAAAATAATATTGGGTTCGAATTCGGCAGAGCTTCCACACAAGAAAATCATAAAATGCTCAGACGTTTGATGTTGAAGGTCGAGGTATTTATAGAGAACTAGGATCGCGTTGAGTTTTGAAACTTTGTCACTAAGCTTGCCTTGAGAATCTCCTCGGAATATAGGACGTTAGTCCTTTAGAACGTGGCTTTCGTGGTTGAGAGAAAACAGGAGTGTTAGAAACTCCTCACCAAAGCCTCGCCACGATCCGCTTCTTCTAATTTAACCGTAATGCGCGTTACGGTCGTGGCCTTGTGTTACGAGCAGGGTTGGTGTTTTCTCCGTGTTGGTTAAGTCACGTGGGCACGTAACACTTCAAGATGGCTTACGGTCGTGGCTCATGCTACTTAATCAGTCACAGCCTACAAAATTTGTAATTTTGACAGCTTTAATATTTTTCTTCTATTGTTTTGGTGTTTTCGCATTGTTTCATATTTTCTTCTGCTTTGAGCTGTTGTGAATACCGCAAAAGTAATGACAATCTCGGGAGTTAATCGGGTCAAAATAATACAAAACGGGTTAATTTCATGTAAAATAAACGATATGATTTCGTGTTATCAAATTCCCCCATACTTAAACCTTTGCTTGTCCTCAAGCAAAATAATCAATTTAAAAATATCGGACAAGTTTTATAAACGCACATAACTAGTATACCTTTCGTTTTCAAATTGTTACAAGAGATCCTAAGTTAGTTCGGCCAAGAAAATCGAATGAAACAACAACGATACGTTAATGACACAAGCAACAAGCTAGTCGACGACTATCCGCTTTAAAATGTAAGCCTAATTATACCGTTATAATTCAACTCAAGGTTTCTCGCTCCTATTTCACCCGTTTCGCTCGCGCAATCACATTAAGCCCATTATCTTTACACGCACGTAGTGGAATAGCCGGTTAGTGGTTCTGATCAAAACACAACGGTTTCTGGCACAATTATGTGGCAACCTCTTTTATCCGATTGTAAGATGCGGGGGATCAGACCGTAGTCTGCCCTACCGAGTTCAGTACCAGATGCTTCTGAACCACCTAAGCAATGGATTCTTATGTTACTTAGTAAAAGCTTTCGCATCCATTGGATTAAACGATCGGGTGAGGATCGCCCAATTTAATTGGTGCCTTGGCTATTTCCTTAAATCATGTAACATTTTTCTGAATAAATTACTGAGATCATCCACTTATATTCATCGGCTTTCCACGTGGTTTGTGCTAAGACTGGTGCCGACTGCTAATATAAACTACTAGGGCTAAATTAAGACTTAAAACTGAAAGTATCGGTATAACGGAGATGAGACGATTGCGTAAGGAGTCGAAGGTGTCATAATCGATAGTTCTCGTTGGATCGCTCTCGGCCTTCTAACTAAGATTTTGGTTAAAGTAACTAACGATTATGCGAATATAAAAGGCGAAAAATTTTGGTATGGCTAAATAAAATAAAATGAAATAACGAAATATAACTAAAATAGAAATGAAATTACTCGCTCAAATTAAAATGTAGTATCTCACACTATATCAAACATTGTCTCAATGTTATGATATAATGGCGAGGTTAAATGAAAGATACAACGGAAAACAAGGAAAACAACAAGAAAAGGAAAAACTACTGGCGACCACGGCGGCTTCGGGTTCTTGACCTTCCGAAGGAGTAGCTCAGTCAGGCTCGTGGTCCAAGAGATGTAACATCCATCCTCAAAGCGTTTCAGCTGCTTAGCACTTCATCAAGCCTTTCATTCGTCGAGCGCTGACCACTTAAGATTTGAGCATTTTGCGCAAGTAAGGCGTCAAACGCCTCCCCGATGCACCCTCTCGGCCTCGCAGATACAAGATTTTGATGATGAATGGCTCGGAGGATCTCGCCAAGAGACGGAGGTGGTGGAGCAGGACGACTCGGTATGTCAGCACACAGAATCGACTAGTTCTTCTTCCCGTGATCTCATCAACGCCGATATGAGGTTCTTCTTGAGGCAGCAGGCTTCTTGTGGTCTTTGGTTGAACAGCCATTGGCTCGGTTCCGAGGGTCGATACGATCTCGCAAGGCAAAACAAGATTAGTGTAAACTCGGTTTTGAATCACGGATGGAACTTTCCATCGCCGCCGGATGAGGTGCTGATTTGCAATGGTCTAAAGTGAGCAGGAACGGGGTCGAGATGGCGATGACCAAGGGTGTCACCATGGTGTAGTGCTAAAGCCAGAGAAGTGACAAGCCCTCCAAAATAGAAAGGTTTTCCGCCTCTGGTGCAGATGGAGTGGATATGGGCCAGGAGGAAAGGTGCGGCATTAATTTTCTGACCCGAGAATGCACAATGCATGAAGAATCTTTGAGTTTAACTTGTGGTTACTATCTCTTGAAGATTGGTTACCAGATGCGGTGGAAATAGCGTATGGCAAGTTATGGATTTGAGTGGCGCTGAGATGATCATAGAGTGTGCTCGTTGTTGGTGAGGCTGTGCCAAAGGTTGAAGGACTCTTCTCCAAAGTTGTCGGGTACACGGAGATGGGAACCTTCCTCGCGAAATCGGCTTGTCCGAACGCTGCTCGAGTGAACTCTGCTCGGCACCGAATATGCGAAACTTCGCAACACCGAAGTTGGTTTGTTGAACCGGTGGAGTGATGTAGCAGGAACCGAGGAACCTCGAGAGGAGTGTCTCGTGACGTGGGTTGGGGTTGGCTAAAGGTTCCACAGTTGACACTGAAGAAGGCTACCAACACCCTCAAGTAAACCAAGTTCTCCGAGGCGCTTGTCAACATATCTAGTGGGGTGTAGACCACGACGTTGGAATTTCAAAAACTTAATGCGTTGAGTTTCACCTTGCTCACCATTACGTAGGATAACGCCAGGAATAGGTTGGAGATTGTTTGCCATTTGCATGAAAGGATTGTTGAGTGAGAATGGGTACGGTTGGTGAATAAGAGAATGAGAAAGTGATACGGGTAATGGGTATATAATGGAAGGAGATAGTAGGAAGTTTGAAAGTGGAGAGGGATTGATGGTGGGTTGAACGGGGTTAATGGGTGGTTAATGGAGGAAGTGGGATGGTTGGGGAGTTATGGAAGAAGAAGAGAGAAAGATAGAGGGAAGAAGAAAAGGAACGTTCTGCTAACAGGGTTACTGATGTAGCCCGTGTTACGGTCGTAACACCTAGCTGACGAGCGTAACGCGCTGAAGGGCGTGTTACGGTCAGATGATGGCGATCGTAAGAGCTGCAATTTTTGCAAATTTAAACAGAACAGAACATACTTGCACAGAGTAACATTTTTATATCAAGTAGAACATCTCAGACATTCCAACATAAACATAACACTAATCCATTCAACATATATATTCCAATATAGATAATTAATTCAATAGAGCAGAAAACCATAAAACATTGTAAGCATAATAATGATTGTAAGTTTAAAACTGAAAACAAACAAACGATTGCATTGAATCAAATTAAGTAACTTGTTCTTTTTGACAAAAAAATAAATGACTTGTAAATTGAAATGCAGTAATTGAATAAACAATTGAAACTACCTAGAAACAAATCAGAATGGAAAAATTCTAAAACTAAGAATTGAAAAACTAAAACTGAAAAACTAATAAACTAAAAACTGCTTCATCCAATCTTTTCTCTTAATATCTCTAAAGCTTGGGTGATGTTATAGAATTGCTCCACTGTGATGTCAGTCAAACCAATAAGATCCAAACGCATAGTCTTCAATTCATTCTTTATTCCATCGATGTCAGTTTTATAAGCATCCAAAGTGGTCAGAATGGTGTTTAATTGTGTAGTGTTTTCTCCTTGGTTTATGTCAGGGCCTACTTGTGCTTCAGTCATATTTGTAAAGTCATGGTAACCAGGAGGAGTTTTGGATCTGCTTGTTTTCGACATGAAATTATTCAACAAAATATGATTGTGGTGTTTCTCGGTGTCTCGGGTTGGTGGATTCAATTCATACAACCAATTATCACGGTTATGGACACTTACTCGGGCATGGTTCGGAAGGGTAAAAAGAGTAACAACTTCGTTTCTTATCAGGTAATCATAAGGTGCAGGGCCTAAATTTCCTATTATCATGTTGTTGAAACAGAAATCAATATTCATAGGCCTAATTGATCCAAATGGTGCACAGTTATTAAGTTGGTAACGAAGTCCAAGAGCATTTGCAATCATAGTAACCAATCCTCCCACACTGACAGGAACATTAGGGTCCTCACTAATGCGGGTAAAGGTCTTCATCAGGAGTGGGACAGCATTAACAGGGCGTCCTGTGTTTAAACAAGAAGAGATAGTTCATCCTTGACATGAGATTTTGGTTTTGTTCTTTTCCAAACAGAGTGTGGGCAAGAATCCTATGGAAATAACGGATGGCTGGGTTATGTATTTCATTGTTATCCATGCTTTCTGGGTCAGGGTGATAGTTTCCGGTTAAAGTACCCCAGAAATAATCCAGCTCAAAATCCAATAAATCGGCCTCAGGGGTGGTAAAAGCTAAGGGTCCACTGGGGAAACCTAATAAAGCAGCTAAGTCCCTATGGTTATAGGTGAACTCAATACCAAACAGTCTAAAGGCGATGATTCCTTTTCGGGCTCCGACACCGTGTTCAGGGATGTAAACTAAGGAACTCAAGAACTCAAGGGTGAGCTCTCGGTAAGTGATAAACCTATTTTTCAGGTGTGCTCTCTCCCATCCTAACTGGTTAAACATGTAGTAAACACTGTCAGTTATGCCTAAAGTGTCCATAGTGGGTTCATCATAATACAGGGTTAAACTGATGGCTCTTTGAGACAAAGCCTCAAATCTTCTCCTTTGGTTTCTACCTCTAAAGGTGGTTTCCATAAAGTTCTGTGGGGGATCCATAGCAAAAGTAAAGCGGGGAAACAGAGTAGAGGAGAAAGTAAAGAGAAAAAGACTTTTCAGAAATCCTGTGGCAAGTAAAATTGTTTTGAAATCAGCAGCAGTTTTATAAAAGTTTAAAAAGATGAAGAGTACTTATATAGCAACCAAAAACAAATAAAATAAACAAAATGGCAAACGAAAACAAAATAGTAAATAAAATAGCAAACAAAAACAAATAAAATGGGTTGCCTCCCATGAAGCGCTGTTTTTAACGTCATAAGCCTGACGAAATGCCTAGTGAAAGATTAGTCGGGAGAAATAGGTGGTAATTCTACGAGTTTAAGCTTATTCGTATAGTCTCTATTATCTATACGATTATACTGTTTTAACCGCTTACAATAAACGGGCACTATTTCTATCCTTAATTTCTACCGCCCGCTAGGAAATACTTTGTAATTTCGAAAGGACCGGACCATCTAGATTTAAGTTTTCCAGGAAGAGTCTAAGTCTAGAATTGAATAAAAGTACGACATCTCCACACTAAATTTTTTCCGAGATAAACGCCGATCGTGCCACTTTTTAGTGCTCTTTGTAGATTTTAGCGTTTCTAAGCGTCTAGTCTTAATTCTTCCAATTCATGTAAATCGAGGATTCTGCTTCTGTTGAGTGTAGTTAATATTGAGTGTCTTTATCGCCCAATAAGCTTTATGCTCTAATTCTACGGGAGGTGATGTGATTTTCCGTGAGACAAGTTTGAAAGGTGTAGTCCGATAGAGTCTTGTAAGCTGTCCTATAAGCCCATAAAGCTTCGTTAAGCTTGGATGACCAATCTTTTCGAGATATAGCGACGTTTTTCTAATATTTGTTTAATCTCCGTTCGAAACTTCGACTTGTCCGCTAGTTTGCGGATGATAAGGTGTTGCTACGCGGTGTTTCACCCATATTTAGATAGTAATTTATCAAATATCTTCGAAATAAATGAGATCCACCGTCACTAATAACAAGTCGAGGAACACCAAAGCGGGAAAATTATATTCTTGAAAAGCTTTATTACCACTCGTATGTGTCATTTGTAGGAGAAGCTATTGCCTCGATCCATTTTAAACGTGAATCGACACGATTTAGTATAAACTTGTTTCCAAAAAAGAAGATGGAAAAGGTCCCATAAAATCGATTCTCAAACATCAAAGATTTCAACTTCAAGTATTCCTTC